>JAGFZM010000010.1:66034-104699 GCA_017657215.1 Limnothrissa miodon | reverse complement strand
GATTTAGTCAAAATCATTGGATCATACCAGAAAAGAAACTGTAAGTACACAATACACCTACCCACCAGAGTTTTTTTAGCTTATTTTTTATCTTAGCACTGGTTGCTGTATACAATACATGGTCTGCCTTTACATTGAAAACCAGTACAGTAGGTGCATAGATCTTTGGATACCCATTGGTATTCAGTATTCAGCCCAAGTCACATCAAAGATTCATGATGAGTTTTGCTTGAAGGGATGCGTATTAAATCCACAGGATCCAGCATTTTGAAAATATTTCAAAGGTATTTTTTTAATCCACTGGAGGTGGCTAAAAAGCCCAAATGGATAATACAGATATCTAGATATGTGTTAACAGGGCCTTAGTGAATAGTTGGTTTATTACTATGTGATGTACTGTATTTTGTCTCATTGTATTTGCATTTAAAAGACTGCCAAACATGAATATAGAATCTTTATCTACACAGATAACTGCAGTAGTGTCCCCTTGCTAGGTGTTGTATTTACTTCTCAGTGGGCCTAAATAGTAAACAACACAGAGCTTTTCACATGACACTTAACATGTCTTAACCCTTAGCATGTCTTTTTCTCTCCTGATATCCTGTGACCTCTTTAGTGACTACAGTTTTTTCCTGCTCAAGTCCAGTGTGGAAAGTGGGTCGAGCTGCTGGAGCTCCCTTCAAGGTTACAGCAGAGGTACGCTATCCTTTGGAGGTCATCAGATATCCTTTTCTTTCTCTCTCTCTTTCTCCCTCTGTGTGTGTGTGTGTGTGTGTGTGTGTGTGTGTTTGAGAACAAGAGAGAGCGGGTGAGTGTCCGCACATCCACTTGTCCCTGCATGAATTGTTCCTGACTTGGTCTATGCTGTATTTTTAAGATGCCAAATGGGAATCATAGAAAAAATAGCAGCCAAATGGAACCCAATGCAGACCACAATAATAGCATTAATTAAAAAAAAATCTCATTGTTAAATTCTAAGCACTAATTTTTGGATAACACATATGAGTGCAGTGAATGTGGGAGGTAACAGAAAAGAAGTTGCAATTCAGGTTTATGAGATTCCTAGCTGAATAAACATTACATTAAAAATCAAACTGTTTATATTTAATGGAGCACGATTAATTTAGGGGGCAACGTTTGGGGCCATAGGTCAGTCAATGTGGTGCAAAAAATGGCCAAATAAAACACATAGTTACATAGTTTTTGTTGATCCCAAAACACTAGTAGATCATATATAAAATATCTTGCATTAGCCGGTTAGTACTTTTGTTTTGGTCAAATTCAGAGTGGAAGGTGGCACACTAGGTAAATAGGGTGATATCGCAATGAAACCTTCTCAGTTTACTCATTTTAGAGCTAAGATTTGTTGTATTTGTTGTATAAGTTTTCTGAAAAGTGATGTTTAAATATACAAATGCATTATAATGCAATATACAAATGAGACAGTTATTTGTATATGATTCTAGAAGACAAAATCTGAACAGGTTAAATCAGCTTCGGAATTTATTATTTTGGTTTAAATTGTTTAGATTACCAGAATATGGACCAAAACTGTACATTTTGTCAGTGCTAATAAGATTTCACCCAGAATATGACAAATATGTGTAGTTTGCCCTAATAACCACAGATGCCAAATGGCCATTTATTTAGTGGTCATGTGTCTGTTGCATGGCATTGCATGGGTTGTGTTAGAGACATTTTGGTAGGGCTCTGGTTGTGTTTCCTTTGGAGCTTTTGTCACCTTGATAGGTCTGCAGTCACTTGCCCCCAGACACTCTGGCATACCATGCTCCTGGGACAAGTTGTCTCACTTTTAACACTCCTTCTTCCTGACCTAACCCAAAATTGACGCCGTATGTATAGCTTGTGGCGCCACTGGCGCTAAAGATACCTTACCTTCCAATACAGTATCTCTGCCAATGATTTAACAGCACTAAATTTAAATGAGATAAATACCAAGTACAGGTCGTTATTCACAGCAGGTAGTGATTGGCAAAGTGATTCACAACAGTCTACAGAAACCCACTGTAGCGAGCCAATTCCTAATTTTACAAACAAACATTATACACATTATATTATACACATAATACCCAAAACACTGAGCATTATATATAAGGGCTCATATTATCTCATGTTCTTCTCGTATTCTGAGTGAAACTTCTCCATATGAGAGGCACATTTTACAGATTTTGGCAAAACCATATTCTGAGTATATAAAAAAAATCGTCATACTTCAACATCGACCTTCTTCAGGCAGAGTGAATCATACTGACACAGTGTTTAGAGTAGTATACACATTTCTTAATTGGTGACCCCTGTATCAATTTTGCATCATGGGAGATGTAGTCTTACAAGCATCTGTATTCAGTCAATCTTCATAGTTAATGTGGTCCCATAGTAAAGACGTCAATCATGAAACAAAAACACAAAATAACAAGTCCATGCCGTGTACACATAAGGCTAAAGCCACAAGCCACAAACTAAATCCTGCACCTCAGAGATGAGTGGACGTATTTTGCGATACTGTGTATTAATGTTGAGATATATGAGGAATCAGTACCCCATTTTGTTCTAGTGCCTTTGCATAGTCAAGGTCCATGCCTTGGTCCCTAATGGAAATGCATTTAAAAGCAGTCAGGCTAGTTACATATAAACTGCCATTTCCCACTGCCAAGCTCCTCTCACCTTTTTGCACGCCTGCTTTTTGTTAAGCCGAACATGCATCCTGTGACATTGCCCTGATACTAGATCTATTTTAATTGGTGGAAAAAGAAACCATATTCTTGTCATGTCATGAAACCCGATAGTCAGTTTTCTTTGGTCATTTGAAACTCCCAGCTGGGTCCTTTGAGTAATCAGTGAGAAACAAGACAGAATGAAAGAAGGTGAAAATGAATGGCAGTGAATATAAGGATTAGTCATTCATTTGAGTTGTCCTTGACCTTGAGCCCATACTTACCGTCCAGGCTTCTGGGAGATGATCAAGTTTGCATGGATTCAGTATGTCAGTGTGTTGCTCATCTTCCTGTGGGTCTTCCGCCGCATCCAAGACTTTGTCTTCCAGAACCAGGTGTTGCCCACAGTGCCCGTTCTACCAATGAAACAGCATAACGCTTGACACATTTTACATTCACAACAAAATCATTACGTGCACATAATGGGGCTTATGTGTGTGTGCAGTGTGTGCTCTCTTTTTGAGATCAAAGTAATGTAAAGTATATCATTATTTGGTTAGTCAAGTCAAGGCATAGCAATTGTTTTGCAATGATATACAGCATTTTAGTATTTTTCCTGAGATCAGAATGTGGATTTATTCTTACTGTTTTGAGTGAGTTTGTGTCTTTTTTTTTTTTTTTTGATTTCAAGTAAAAAATGTGATAGTTGTAATCATATTTTTGCATTTGTACAAAGGTTTTGTGAATTGAGATTTCCATTTGGTACATTAAAAGTATGTTTCTATAAATCAGTGTATTGTTTTTGTTTGTTTACAATTACACACAATATGAGGAAATATGTGGTCCGTTATGGGTGCTTACACCTGGCTGATACAACTTGCCAGTTGGAGCAATGCGCCGACCGATAGAATGTGAGAACTGATTGCTGGCACATGCAAGACCCCAAAAACTAAATACAGATGTAAGGGTGATTACCTCAACGCCAGTGCAGTCTGACACCATTAGAACCTCACGGCATCAATTCAGCAACAGTCAGTTCTAAAAACTACAATAGAAATCACAGGCATTTTGAAAGCTCACAGTTCCTAAGGCTTCAGAACAGATTTTAATGTCTCAGAGATCTTGAGATGGAACCTAACAGAGAGCAGTTCCAACATTAGACCAAGACCAAACCACAAAAAAAAAGCAACACGTCCAGGTGAGAAGCAAACCTCCACACCTTACAAGCCTTGTTCTTGGTGACTCAAGTGAGAGAGGAGGAGAAAGGATGATTACCGGTATGCTGCTTTCCATATGCTTCTATATCTGAAACAACAAATAGGCTTTCAGGGACAGTGTCAGAACATTAAAATAATTATTGTACATACTGGAGCAAATTATATTTTCAAAGAACAACTTGATGTGCAGTGTTAAAGGCCCACTATGCAACATTTTTCATTTAAAGGTGCTCTATGCAATTTTGCAAGATTTTAGCTCAATTTCATTTTTATCTCAACCCGTTTCTACCACCCGTTGATCGGCTTGCTGTCTGCCTGCTGAATACATTGGGAATAAACCCGGTCTCAAAACACAACACAGAAGCTGCAATACCAAAACAAACACCAGGGGCAGGAGGTTGTGCACCAAAGCAATAACAGACAACGGCCAACCAATCGTCAAGAAGAGGTGGGGGTTAATGCGCGTGCGACAGTGTTGATTGTGCAGCTTGAATCCGGGTGTGAGTTAGCAATACTATGTCGGTAAATTATTTTTTAAAAATGGCTGAGGCACGTCCGAAGAAAAGATGCTCTGAGGAATATAAGGCGTGAAGAAGAGAAATTGAGAAGCAACGAAATAAGCCCCGGGGGGGGGGGGGCTTTCATTGGGGATTCGTTTGAACGGTGGACTTCGCCGGCAAAAGAACTTCCAATCGGATGCAGTCATGCAGAGGTGGCACGTTTTTTATTGGACAGGTAAAAGTTACGATTACTTGTTGTGAGAGCATTCACATGCAAAAATAAAAAATAACAGTTATCTCCAAAGCCCTCTCATGAAAGCAACATTACAAGACGGTGATAATTGTACTGCTTATACTGACTAAGGTACGACGATTACACTGGGGGGGAGGGGGCAGCTTGCTCTGTTTTGTATTTATGTGAAACGTTAGCAGAAGTGACATTGAACAGCATCGCATAGAGCATCTTTAATTAATCCGTTTCATACTGTTTAGGATGCTAAAATGAGTCATTACACAGCGAAAGAACGGTGTAGAATGCGCCACAGTGGCCTATAGCGGTAGATACAGCACTTGCAATGTTCAGCAGCACGGACCGCCTCCAATAGAATGCAGTGCAATACAATGCAATACAGCGGTCTTTAGAGGGAGCTCGTGAGAGAGAAAAACAGAACGTTGCTTAGCTCCTCTTCAAGGGAGCTTTTCTTTGCCCTAAATTTGCTTGGGATACAAACCTTTATCAGTGTCCCTCTCCTAACATAGGGAAGTTTTGCCTTTTCTAGACTATTCAATATAAACACATGGCTGGCATAAAATGCATTGACAATTTCAACCTTTTTGGAACCACGTGGGATTTTTCAGACCAAATAGTACTGTACAAAACTCATCTGGCAAGGAACCAAAGTTTTAGCCGACCACTACCACTACCAGCAATGACTCAGGACCAACTATCTACAGTATGTTAGGCCTTCAAGGACCCCAGCTCTTAAATGGAGATTAATGGCAGGTAGACCAGGGCAGCAATGGAACACTGCACTACCTGTACAACCCAACCTTCAACTAGGAAGGAACAGGTGCACATGTCTGATTCAATGACACAGAATCAGAGATACAATAAATTCCTCTGATCTGGCGTTACTGTCCCCTCACCACCACGCGTGAAATTCCCTGTGAGTTTGCAGAGGATGCTGAAGAAACATGAACCGGAGAGGTCTAATGTCAAAATTGATTTAGAAAAACTAATTACTAAAAACGAATAGGTCCTCATTACTTATCTGGCATGTTTCAAATATACATACCACCTAGCTCTCTCAGGACACAAGAAAAAAATGTGAGGTGAAGCTGCTTTCAGCTACTATGCATTGCAGAAATCACTTCCTGAAGACATACAAAATGCCTCTGCTACTGTCATATTCCTTTATTAATTTAACTCTTGCTGTCATTTTATGCCTTAATTTTATTCTCTGTTTTTTTTTTTTTTGCCATTACTGTGCTTTGCTTTGATTTTATACAACACATTGAATTTCCTTTGTGTAGGAAATGCACTATAATAAAATGCCTTGCCTTAGTTCAGTAATACATTCCAACTTTACAAATAATGACTACAAAGCCAAATACTATTTTTTTCTGATATGGTCTATGACCAGCATTTACATTGACTAGATTGAAAAGTCTCTCTCATTTACTGCATGATAACAACTGAATCATAAAAATATGCAGTTTGATTTTTTTCATAGCTAACTGAATGAAAGTGAAAGTTACATTTTTAAGTAGCTGCTCAGATGTGTGTTAAGTAGTTGCTCAGATGTTTATTCATGAAGACCCTTTACTGTTAGGGACAGGGTGAGCTCTGGCAGAGGTACATTGGGGCTATTCAGGCATCATTGTGGCCTCAGTGTAATGTATCCTAATCTCTGGTATTTAAGACTAGCTTGCCATGCTAGCACTCTTCAGCATATTCCAGATGAGAAAGGACTGAGGTATGTTGGGAATCTGAATAATCCTCCCTTTGTTAGAATGTCAATTGACTTTTACATCATGAACTAAATTTTGATTGTCAAACAATCGATTTTTTTTTTTTTTTTCTACGGTGACGTCAATTTTAATCCTGCTTCCTTAGCTCCCCATTCAGTGCTATCCCAACCTCTTTTATTGACTGGTCTTATAGGGAGCAGCCATGACCTGCTGGTCAGGGTTTCAGACTTGAAACTGATAGGTTGCTGGTTTAATCCTAGGCAAAAAGTGGGAATGGCTTTCCATGCCAACATACATTAAAGTACCATTGAGTAAGCACCTTACCGCTTCCAGGGTGCCACTGTAGCAGATAGCCCACTGCTCTGGGTTAGTGTGTGCTTTACCTCAGAGTGTGCCCTGCTTGCATAAATTCAGAGATAAAACTTCTCTGATGGGATCAGAAGAGTGCTAACAGGGTTTTACATATTTTAATGTACTCTTTATCGGGTTAACAGAAAGGTGATAATATATGCCATGTGTTTATTGCATAAAACGTAGGGAATTTTTGTCATAGGTGACATTCTCCAACATTGTTTTCATTCTCAGCAAAGAGCGATATTTATGTTTGCTGTTGTATACCTATACCTATACCAACTGCACCTTCCTTTTGCCCCCCTTTTTTCTTTCATTTGCATTGAGGCAAATGACCTTTGTTGACTTTGTGTCTCTCTTGCACACAAGAAATAATCCACATTGTTCTCTTTGGTTATCTTAAGTCGTTATTTAATTCTGAGGTAAAATATAGGTTTTAAAAGCCTGTATTTCCTCTAAATGTCTATCCTATCACATGGCTCTCTACTTACAAATACTGTTCCTCACATTTAAGTGACTAAAAATGTCTACTAAATGAAAAAAAAGCTAAAGTACAGTGAAAGATCTTGGCTTGGTTGGTTGGTCGTGGGAAGGGATCAGTCATAGGCACAGCATTTGTTTTTATCAAGTCCCTTACAAAATAAAAAAAAAAGGTGGCAATCAGCCACACCACCAAAAAGAACACAGACTCACAAAATACAAATGTTCTAGGCCCTGTCCCAAGCCACAAGCGCACACTGTCCCCCTTTCTCTTCGACAGAATGATCTCATTCTGCCTGGCAGCCAATCCGTTGCTAAAGTCCAGCTCACAGTCGCTTGTATCCACAGTGGTCCAGCCTAGCTCTTGCTCCTAGACAAGCTCCAAAAGTGTAATAGATAAAACATGATGTGCTGCTTTGTGTGGACCTGGGCTCTCCCCATTACCTCTTGCTTTGCACTGGTGCCACATGTGATTCCAGTTATATGAGTAAACACAGGAAGTGTAGCACAATGGACAGGATACACAGTCACAACGTTTTCCTGCTAAAGAGGCCTGTTTTGTTCCAAATTGATTGTGATCCGATGATGAGCAATAGTAAGCAAATAACACAAATCAGCCAGCAAAATGTGTTAAAAACATCCCTTTGCCTTAATATTTGACACACTTTTTGTTAAGTTTAATGTAAGCTGCATGACAGCCATGTGTAATTTCAGTGCTTTGTGCATTTTTTGATGTGTTGTTGTAATGTTATTCACATCAGATTCCTCATTGTCTAGTGCTTTTTATTAACACATTTATTTTCTTGTTTCTTAGGCAAGCAGGAAAAGAAAGAATAAGAAAAACTAACTAATTTTTTACTCTTCTTTTGTGTGTGTGTGGAGGGGGGGGGGAGAGAGAGAGAAACAAAAATATTTTTTTCTTAACACATTTATAGTATATATAGTATAGTGTGTGTGAGTGTGTGTGTGTGTGTGTGTGTGTGTGAGAGAGAGAGAGAGAGAGAGAGAGAGAGAGAGAGAGAGAGAGAGAGTGTGTGTGTGTGTGTGTGAGTGAGTGAGTGAGTGTGTGTGTATGTACATAATTATATTGATATTATGTATATATTTAAGGCATTTTATATAGATAGTACAAAAGTAAAGCCCATATGTTAAGGGTCACCATTAGGCTACAGTTTTCCCCCTCCCCTGCCAGCCTGCCCCTTTCACACTTGCAGGCACGTCCCCCGCCCACTCCATTGCCCGTCGCTGCTTATGGCCACGTCTCAAAACTGTCTGTCCCCTATACACTTTTGGAGAAGTCTAGCGATGGATATGTATTTCTGAGACATGTTTCTACTACTCCATTGAACGCTAGTTACTTTGTTTACTTTCTACAGTGTTTCAAGCGACGCGCTATAAGGTAAGGCATGGTTACTTCTCATCGGACTTCTCATCAATTGTCATCGGACCCTAAGACGTCGGACCGCTTAGACGTCGATGGTTGGATTTAATAGTAAAACAATTCAGGACACCGGCAACGTTAGTTAATTGAGTAGAGAATTGGAAGTCAGTAAAAATGATTTTGAGTCGACAGTGTCTAAAAAGATTTAAGCGAGCCTATATTGTATAGCATGAACAACACTCATTGGTGACATTCGTGAATATATCAAATTTCTATGCAAGTTAGTCTTACGTGTTTCTCAATAACAATGCTGAGGGGGTTTGCGCATACTGATCTAAAGAAAAATACTGCGCATTTCAACATGACAAAAGCATGGTTGTGTAGCGCCTGACTCTCGGATTTTGAATTCCCTCTTGAGCATTTACAGTCAGAGATGGGGGTTTGGACAATGCCGCAAGTGAAATAGCTGGGTATGTTTGAATTGGATGGAATCTGTTGGTATTTGTATACTTGAGACTGTGTGTACAAAGAGAAGACCCTGATGAGTTATATTCACAAGAGAAGTCTTAGACAGTGCCAGTACCTTGGATCTTAAAATTTATGATAGGCAAAAAAGTTCAGAGATTCCATTGGAAGAGAACAGGACACCAGGAGAGAACACAGACCAACAGCCAACAGCCTTTTCCTTTCTTTTTATTTTTTTATGAAGAGATGCAGTTTGCTACAGAACTGGAAGAACACACTGTCCCCTTACCCTGAAACTCTTAAGCAGTTCTTTTCCACTATGAAGGCACAAAGAGGCTTGTATGGGCTTGCCTAATTACCATGCCCATTACAGTATGGTTGATAAATTGACATGGACAGAGACTGCCAATAAAGACAAAGTCCTACTCATGACAATCACAGGCTATTGTAATTTTGTCAACCTGGATCTATACACGTTTGACAGTCAGAATGTCATTGTTGTTGTGACGCATTTTTTTAAAAAAAAATCTCTATTGGTGGCACTTTCTTTAATGGTATAAAGCATTCTGTCACACGCACCTAATTTCGCACCTAATTTTCACACCAACTTATTGAACTCTATAGAGGGAAGAAATCTGGTTCATGTCACTGCCATCTAGTGGCAGTGGACCACAGCAGAGGTTACAGATCACAAAAGGAAGAAACTGTGGAAACTGATCCTGTATTATTGCTTATCTTTGTAGTAGGCTACAGACTAGGGCTCCTGAGTATTACTGTGCTGCAATTCCCACGTGCGAAACAGAGTGAGCTGTGTGTCCTACTTCCTATAGAATGCTTGCAGCTTGTCTGAGGCACAGTAAATTAAGCGACTCTGTTGGCCATATGCGAGAGTTCTATAGACGGTTTCAAACTCTGCTGCACAGTGAGCATGACAATGTTTTAAGTTGTCAAAAATGCAAAGTGTTTTATGATGCCTTTGTAAAGGTTGGCTCAGAACAAGCTAGAATGCTTGAGGGTACTACTAGAAAGCAGAGCTTAGAACCACTTTGGCATGATGCGCTCAAACTGCGTATAACAGCTAGCAGTTTGCAAGGTGCCCCAGCGGCATACAACGGACCCAGTTAAGTTTCTGACAAACCACCTGTACCCGAAATTTAAAGGGGGTGTGGCCACAAAGTATGGACTAGACAGTGAGAAACTTTCTAAAGAGCACATGAAGGGGAGGGGCTATGTAATAACAGAAAAGGGGTTAGTTGTATGTGCCCATGATCCATGGCTGGCAGCAAACCCTGATGGTATAATTGATGGCATGCTGCTTGAGATTAAATGCCCCATCTTACTCCGTGATTGCCAATCCCTTAATGATGCAATCACTGCAGCAAATCTTGATATAAGAATGGAGGGTGGCTAATACATTATAAACCCAAAAGGCCCCAGGGGTTATTACAGTTAGGCATGCATTGTCTTGGGCTGCAAACATCCTGCCTTGTAATTTGGACCCCTTCACAACACCTAGAGCTTAATGTGCCCTATGATAAAGACTTTGTTACCTCGCTTATGCAACAATTACGTGGATTTTACTTCAGACGCATGCTGCCACAACTTGTGGAGGAGTTCATGGTGGGGAGACTACAGCTGAGTAGTAACTATGTAAAGCTAGTCTCAAAAACAACTAATTAGTACATGGTCAGTATGGCAAAATGAGGGTGTTTTTATTTTATTATTATTATTATTATTATTATCATTTATTATTATTATATTAAGTATTATTATATTAATATTATAAGAATTCTTTATTACTTAATAAATATACCTTTACTGCATAATAATTTACCCTACTACAGTACATAATATATATATATAATTTGATTACATATTTCAATATTTTGGAACAAGTGGTTTCCCAAGATTTGATAGCGCTGCACAAATAGTCAGCAGTTTGTCCACTGTGCAAAGACTGCTGTCCTGCCTCCGTTTCACCATGCTAACTGGCAGTGTATTCTGAAGGACTTAAGTCTACCAATGGCTCGTTCAACGTGTATCCGTATTCTTGACATTTTTCTAGATTGTGTCACCTCTAATCCTGACAGTTGCTGTCTTCCTCTTGTTGATGTTGGTATACGGAGACATCGTGTGGAGACTAGTAGGACGTTCTATGAACACCTCAGTGCAGTCAATTATGCACCTGATATGCTTGAAGCCAGTGGTCTTGAAGCTGGGTTGGGAAGTTTCTGTCTTATTTCTTTTCTTGATGGCCATCTAATCAGACACTGCAACTCTCTAGCCATCACGTCAAGCCAGTCATCAAATATATTGCATACCGTGCCACAACTAATTTTAAAACGAAAGGCCAAGTCATAATGAGGTAAGCCAAGACGCAACTTCATTAAAACCATCACAAACTGCCCCTCTGGCTGAGCGCTGATGACATTGCATTCAATACAGAGCTTGTGTATGTTAGTAGGGTGAAAAACACAGAGGCAGATGGAAGGCCTGTGTAAAAATGGACATGTTTGTCATCATCTAAAATACAACCAGACAGATTTTCTGACATCCCACTAAATCCTTGCTGTTCTTTCAATGCTCTCTCAAGCACCCTGTTTTTGAGTTCAAAATTTTCTTTTTGCAACTGCTCAATGTCATTCATTGAGAGATCTGTACCAATAGCAGCACACCCTTCCTCTAGATCGGCATAGATCACAGATATTTCTGCAGAATCGTCAATTGACAGCCTACTCAGCCTCCTTTGATATCTTTGCAGTTTCTGGGCACCATCGGGGTGTTTGTGGGCAAATAGTGAATGACATGGGTCTACTGATGGTGCACCTAAAACAACACAATAACACATACAGTGTTTAAGGTTACGTTGTAGTGCATAACAAATGTATCGAAATTCCCCCCTCCACCCTGACACACTATAGACAAAAAGTTACCAATCAAAACATCTGCAATAGAAGTGTGGGAGTAACATTAAAAGATTGGTATCTAGCCTAAAGAAAAACACAAAGAACACCCAATAAAGGCTACCTGCATATTGGCTAGGATCATACCTGTCAAGTTTTGGATTTGAAAATAAGGGAAATTTTCCACCACCCGCCGCGAGCAATCCCACCACCCCAACCAAGCTCCAGTATCCCTTACATTTGAACACGGGTGACAAGAAAGCTAATCACTTGTCAACCACTTATAAACTACAATTGGCTTTATGCACAGCTGCACTGCTTCCTTAACTTCAGGCCGCACGTTGTCTGCCTGTCATGTCTGCCATTATTGGACAAACCGATTAATCCAGGTGATCAGTTTGTCCAATAATGACAGACAGGGAAAAAAAGGAGCTGGCTGTTCAGAAAGTAACACAGCTGTGCATAAAGCCAATGATAGGCCCTTCCTTTGTTGACATTGACATGCTGTGAACATTCATAGCCTAAATGAAAACACAAAGGGGTATATATGAAGGGCATTCATTTAAAGGCTTATTTGTATATTTTCTGTTCATTTAACATTGTTTCTTTATATTTTTACATTCCACATCAGCACCATTCATTTCCAATTGCTTTTTGTACGTTTTTACGTTTCATTTCATAACTTTTCTTTACTCTTTTAGTGACTTATTTTAGGCTACTCCTTTTGTGGACTATGCATTCTTTAAGTTTTGGAAGCAGTGTATTTTTGGCCTTAGTCAGCGTGGTTAATTTTACATGAGAGTAGAGCGCAAACATTGCTGTTGTCTAACAACATCCTGTTCTCTGTAACAATCTGCTAAAATCGCTGTTACAAATCTTACAAAATGCGTGACAGTCTCCCACCTTGCTATTCTTCAGAAAAAATAAATGTGTCCCATTGATCGCGGTATTTACACAAGGGTTTAGTTTTTTTGGCAGGAGTGCCTTCCCTCTCTGTCCTGGCGTCCAACATCTATGTTTTTTCTGTTTTTTTTTTTTTTTTTTTACCGCGTCGTCACTCAATGACTACTCATCTGACCTCACACACTAACCTCACGACCACTGCCTCCTACAGTAGGCTGTTGCACTGCAGTTGGCAAAATAAACTTAGGGCCAGATCGCGTAGCCAAGCAACAAGCAAACATTCAATGAAACCGTCTAGGGGCAGAGGGAATTCCAGACCACACGTAATCTATTACACTTAATGTTTTTTTTCTCCTCCTTTTCTCTCTCTCTCTCTCTCTTTCTCTTTTGCATTTACACAACCACACCCACTATCTTTTCCACACTTCTTTTCTCTTTAAATATTTCTCTCACTTTTTGGATTCTACTTTCTCTCGCTCACATTTCCATCCTCATTCTGTCTTTTTTCTGTCCTCGTTCTCTCTCTCTCTCTCTCTCTCTTTCTAGGAAGGTAGTTCAGGCACCAATGATGCGGCTCAGACTGGCCACACCGGCCCTGGTTACCCTGCTGTTCCTGCAGCTCATCACCATGGTGGTCATGTTCGGCTGGTACCGTCACCTCCTCCCGATGAACACCTCCTCCTCATCTCCCACGCAGAAGAAGGTCCACGTGCTGCTGCTGTCGTCGTGGCGGTCAGGCTCGTCTTTCCTGGGCCAGGTGTTCAGCCAGCACCCATCCGTCTTCTATCTGATGGAGCCAGCATGGCACGTGTGGGTGACGCTGCGCATGCCCGGGGCGCGGGGCCTGCGCATGGCCGTGCGCGACACTCTGCACCAGGTGCTCAAGTGTGACCTGTCCGTAATGGACTCCTACTTGCCGCCGGAGCGCAACATGTCACAACTGTTCATGTGGAGCCACAGTCGGGCGCTTTGTTCGCCGCCGGCCTGCTCGCTCACGCCGCGCAACGGCTTCAGCAATGAGACGGAGTGCTACAAGCACTGCAACACGCGGGGCCTGGCAAAAGCAGAGGAGGCCTGCCGCAGCTACTCGCACGTGGTGCTGAAGGAGGTGCGCATGTTTGAGCTGGAGTCGCTCTACCCACTGCTGCGCGACCCCTCGCTCGACCTGCGAATCGTGCATCTGGTGCGTGACCCGCGGGCCGTGTGGCGCTCACGCGACCAGTCGGCCAACGCTTTCGTCCGCGACAACATGCTGGTGCTCGAGCAAGGTGACGCCAAGGGGCCTGAGGCGCAGATACGAGTCATGCAGGAGGTGTGCCGCAGCCACGTCCGCATCTACGAAACGGCGCTGCTCAAGCCGCCCGACTTCCTGCGGGGTCGCTACAAGATGGTGCGCTATGAGGACGTGGTGCGCGACCCGTTGGCTCAGGTCAAGGCCATTTACCACTTCACGGGCCTCGAAATGACACAGGAGCTGCAGGAGTGGATCTACCGCATCACACACGGCAAGGGCAAGGGCACCAAGAAGGAGGCCTTCCAGATCACCTCGCGCAACGCGGAGGACGTGTCGCGTGCTTGGCGGACCACCGTGCCTCATGAGAAGGTGCGGCGCATCCAGGAGGTCTGCAAGGGTGCCATGTCCATACTGGGCTACCGTACAGTAGACAGCGAAAAGGAGCAGCGGCAGCTGGACGTGGACGTGCTTTCGCCGCGGGAACCCTTCCAGTTCAGCTGGCTGCCCTCCAAGTCCACCAAGCACTCGACGAAAGGGTAGCACACCTTGGGGGGACTTGGGTTCCCCATGCAGAGTGACAGTCACTCAGACATTTGGAAAATCATTGAGTCCAGACTTAAGCAGTTGTTCAGAATGAAAATGCTACACGTACAGCCTCATCGCTGAAACAGAAGTCACACATTTAATGTGCCGGCCTGCTCTTATGTGTGTGTTCTGTAATTCATTTGTTGTGGATGAATGAGGCTGGGACCTGGCTGACAGCAGGGTGAATGTTCGAGAGCATTTCAAAGTGTGATGCCCCACTGCTCCACTGCTGGCAGCGGGCAGGCATTGAAGGGAGAACACTAAAAGGAAAATGTAATTGACCAAATGTCTGTTTTCCACTTGTTTACAAAGCCATATAAAACTGGATAAGCAATATTACATAAGCGAGAGCCTTCAGCTTCGTGCCTGTGGCCAAACCACACCTGTGAGGAAATCCAAGAACAACCTAATGTCATGAGTGTTATATAGCTTTTATACAATAGTTCCATTGGCAACTTATGAAGTTTTAAGGCATCTTAATGTATTAGTGTTCAGTTTTTATATTTGATCATTCATCCACCTCCATACGAAATAATGTTTTGCATCTCCTGTTCCAAAGCAACAAAACAGTTAATCAATGGCTTGTAAGTTCGGGGAGAGTGGCTATGTTGTGTTTGTGCACACATCTGCTTGCTTGTCTCTATGTGAAATTCCAAGCTCTATCCTAACACAACTCCATATTAAGAGTTTACTCTGGAGAGAACCGTCAAATTGGATGTTAGGAAACCCATTGCTCTCTCAATTTGAATTTGAATTGCATAAAAATGGAATTATTAGTTGTGTATGGTCACCAATGGTGTATTACCTGGTGTAAACTTTCATAACTTCTAAAATGTTACAAGCAATAATTGTCACATTAAACCCTGAAAATGTTGGGGTAAATTCTTAGCTTTCGAAAATGTGTGCTATGCAAAAAATATGAAAGGTTGGTATGTCTTTTCAGAGACTATTCAGTGTGCACGGCCAAACACGTGAGTACTTTTAGTGTACTCATTTTGTACATTTATGAAAAACTCAATAGTCATGAGGAAATGCCTCAGAGGTATGCCTGAGGATTCCCTGAACAGAACCGAGTAAATTGGTTGAACTGGCTGAATTTCTCAGAAGTGCCATTGCTAACTTGCTACAGCCGTAGTCTTGCCAGTCAGACTATTGAGTGTAAAGAACTGTGACAGAGGTAAGCATCCTTACCCTAGATTAACTGGTGGCTATGAGCCACCAAAAGATATAATCTTCTGTGCTAAGTTAAAGCAGCACCAAAGACTTTTCAAAACCTTAAAATTATGTTTTCAAAATCGTTTCGGTGGTTCATCAACTTGTAACAAGGTGAATGATACTCGCTGCATTTGCTCTGCGGCCCTCTATCGGCTTTAACAGCACTAAACAAGTTTGCCCAATCAGGTAGCGATCTGTAGTTCAAGTAAAACTACAATTGACTTGCCTTTTGGCACGCTTCCGTTCCGATCTGTAGGGTGCAATTTTCAAAAATCCTTGGTGCTGCTTTAAAATATATTCCTGATATGTTGGCTTTTTAGTTGGTATAGTTTTATTTGAGTTACTGAATGGGCAATGTAAATGTATTGTAAAACTGAAATATGGCTTGAACTTAGGTGTGTTCTTAGCCAGGTCTGTTCTCAGCCATTTCTTTCCTTCATGACTCACAAACTTCACAAACTATCTAGATGCAACAGCTGAAACTAGGGATTTTGCTGTCAAGCTTTTGAGCATTACAGTAGTAGAAAACAATCTACTACATATCTAAGTCTCACAAGGGTATGCACCAAATCTAAAAACTATCATGACTGAATGAATGAACAAGAACAGCAACAGCAACAAAAGGAATGTGTCTCATCTTTAAGTGTGTGCAAGTGTTTGTGTGTGAAAAAATGATGGGAAATGGATGCAATGATTTGGCGGTGTGTGTGTATATGTCCTAAAAATGGGTTGTTTAATCAGCTTTATGGATGTGTGTGAGCTAATTCCAGAGTGGATCAAGTCCCCTGACAGGGTACAACAAGGTACTGAGTCTCAACCAGCCTTAGCATAATTAATGTGTGGCTGATTTTTTGTGTGGAAACTTAAGTTCAGAATTCTGTAGGGATGCATGCTCAGATAAGGAAACCTTACTCTGGGAACCCGTGTGTGAGTACCATTCTTCCCCATTTCTTTCCCTACACACACAGCAATGTTTACTTTTGTACTTTTGTCCCATTGCATATTCCCACTATATGTGCTTTCTTGTGTTGGGACTGATGAATGTCAACATGGTTTAGCCTGATGTATAATCGTGAAGCTAGTGGTACATGTGAATGAGTACTCGGTCAAAAGACATTTCACGCATTCTATGGGGCACTGTCTCTGAAAAATGTTCCCAACCAGCTGGGGTGAACATCTTCACTGTGAAGACCTAACAGACATGTAAGCAAAGGTGAAAAGACGTTGGTACATAAACCTTCATTTAATGGTGTCTTGTGTCTATGCTTTTGGTCATTGTTAAGGATTACAAATGTGTTTGTAACAGTATACATGGTTCAGCAATCTAAAGCAATCAATTACCAATTAATCAGGTTGATTCTGGTACAAATTTCTTTATGAGTTTACAGATGATTTTATGACTGATTTTCAATAAAAATATCTTTTGATCTGTGTTTGGATGTGTGTTTTTTTCACCATTTTCATTTGAAGAATTCTATTTGAATTTTTTGGCGTGGGAAGGTGGGGCAGGGGCTGAACTAGGCTCAGAAGCCACTGGACCCTATTTTGACACCTAATAGCTGACACCAACCAGTTGAAGTCTTAATCCTCCCACTTACCTTTTGATATCCAAACCTCCTTGTGGGAGGTCACGATTAACATACAGACCTTGTTAGAACTGGATGGTCTTTCAAACCCTAGGTTTAAACAGAAAAAAAAGCTTTTTAAATTGGGTGCAGCACTCAAAAATGTTTTAGTGTGAAGGACCGTAAGGGCTCGAAACCTTACTGAAAAATAAAATGATAATGGGAGCTCTCCAGTGTGCTCTTTATTAATACTCTCTCTGCAAACCCTAACCTATAATTTTGTCTTCAGCAATTGTGTCACAGGAGAATGTACAGTACCTGCTATTTTGCTTGCCTCTGAGTGACATGCTTGCAGATCAAAGATGTCTGATGTTGGTAAAGAAGGGACTGCTGAAAGCTGGAGACCTAAGACATAATCTAAGACAAAGGCAGAATAGTAAACTGTCTCACCAAATAGCAGGTCACTCTGCAGTGAGCTATACAAATGTACAGTGCAACCTGTGGCAGCCGAATAGATTCATGGTCTTAGTATCTTCTGGCTGATGCTTTAGGTGTGTGTGAGAGTGGATTTTCTATAACCTTCATCAATTAGGACATGCTGAGATGTTTTCCCCTATCCATGTCTAATATCAGTAATACGCAGGGAATGGCGCCATATGCTTTCCTATTTTACCCATTACTGATTAAGAGTACTTGCTATTGATCTGATGTTTACCTGCCCACTTACAGATATACATACCCTTTCTACTATATATAGATAGATAGATAGATAGCTATTATTTAGCACACTGAAGCTGACATGTGTTTTCATTGTACATACCACCTAATTGGCTACCTCCTTCTGCATTTGCACATAACTGCTGCTCTTAACTGTACTGTATAACCTCCATATTGTATATTTTTGCACTTCTGATTACATGCTAAACAGCATTTCGTTACTCTGTATTTATATGTGTAATGCCAATAATGTTCAATGTAATCTAATCTAAACTAATCTAATGTTCCCTCCTAAGAGCCATGACAGCCCTCGTCATGCCGACCCAGTAGCTGGGTTGGGCATGGATAGTATTAATTTACTATGTTTTGGTAATCTTCATGCATCTCTTCAGAGAAGCTCTTGATCACGGATGCTTCATGTCACTCAGTATCTTGCCTCTCTCCTGTTGTGCACAGAATAAATCTACTCCTTGCTTTGACATATAAGTGTTGGTCTGGTCTCCTGTCTTCCTCAAGTAACCTAAACATTACTGTCAGATGTGAAGTACTGAGTAAAATGTACGTAAGAAGAAGTAAGAACAGAGTAACAAAGTAAGAACAATGTAATAAAAAAAATCTAATTATAATTAGGTCTAGTCTAACTACTGCTTAAGTAGGCAAGAATATCAGTATTCATGGGTTGTTATCTAAAGCACAGGAATTTTCTTTATGTCGCAGCTCTCTGTCCAGAAATCCATCCATCTGATGACAAAAAAGCATTTTCAGCTAAGTTTGTTGATGATTTCCTCATCACCAAAACACAGAGTCATTAAAACCTTGGAGGGTTCATTGTGCATTAGAACTATTGAGGTCTCCCAAAATACTCCTCAACTGTTGTGTCCAGGATTTGTGTGTGTTTGTGTGTGTGTGTGTGTGTGTGTGTGGTATAAGACCTAGTTGGGTTGTGGCACCTGAACAGAACACAATGTGAATTATATCAAATGTAAACTCACAATGCCAAGGACTAAGTGTATTAAGAGTGTCATTAGGAATTTTCTATCTGGGCCTCTGTGATTTAAGAAACACTGTACATGCACTAAACTCTTACTGAAGTGGTCAGTAAAATTTTGGCTCGATACCACCATCTTGAGGCCAAGGAATGAAATGAAACAATAACAAACACAGACATACAGAGACCCTGACACTACAGTTGCATACATTTTCTACTTCAAAATGTAAAAGTATGTAGCCAGCATTTCATTACAAATTAGTTGTTAGTTTGTTGTTAGTAAGAGTGCCACAAAATGAGCAATTTCTGCATTTAGAGTTCCTTAGTCATTCATCAAACAGATTAATGTAGGGCTGGCCTGAAATTCATATTGCAGCATAATTTTAAGCATATACACCATGTTGTATACACTGCAATATATTCTTCATATAACGCAATACATTTTAAAGGTACAAATTTGCCGTATTCTACAGTATTGGAGGAAAAGACAAGACTGCATTTTTTTCCTCAAACTTAGTATCTAAATGCTGATTTCAGAGTCTTAACCCTTCACCTCCCAAAATCTACCTGCAAGACGAGTCAAACTAAAACTCTGGCTGGTGAAATTATTTTTAAATAAAACAAATTATTAATCAAAAAATCATTAAGAACATTATACATTTATAATATGGAAGTGTTGGCGTACGTTCTTAGCCAGGCTTGCGCGACAAAGCTCATAGGAGCTTAGTCTGGCCATCCCACATTACTAAACGTCTTCTGGGAGGCGGGTTAGTTTAGGGAACTGGCAATATGGTTATAAATTAAATGTCTAAGAGCAAAGCAGCATCCCACATCTGGTAAATAATAAAGTGACTTTCATCTGGGGCCGTAGCATGACGTGTTCATTTGGGAGCTTAGGAATGTGTGCTCACCCGACCAGCAATTTTCTTGCAGTTCAGACTATTGATCGCATTATGTCAGCTTATTGTATTCACTTTTTAAGTTGTATTAAGTTATTTAGAGAATATAACTTGTTACAAGTAGACTATGTTTGGTCAAACATCCTACATAGGCCTACAGTTGATAGAAAAAAATTCTAACCTGATGCCAATAAGACAGAAGATTTTAAGAAGTGTCATTGACCTGTTACCTTTCTTGAGAAGACACACAGAAGGCTACACACAACATACATAATACAAACACACACAATAAAACATGTTCCCTCTTTCTGCATATAATAGTAGCAACTGTGTGTTGTGGGCTGTTAAATTTACAAACAAGGAATCTTAACTAGCCTATACTAACCTACTTGTTTCTGTAATTATATTAATAATAGAATATATTATATCATATCTTATATTTAAAGAATGAGCCTACCTGTCTGTCTACTGCTGAACGGCCTACTTGGAGTCGACGTAAAGCTCAAGCCGTGACGTCCGAGCTCAGCTGACTGGTTTGTTTTGTTGTTGAAGGTGGATTTCTCAGTGAGAAAGGCAAAGCTTCCACGGGACGGATCAGACAATACGGCTTCCAGTAAACAGCATCCGTGACCAACTCATCTACACCACTGACAACGCTGAAAATATAATCACTGAAGTAAATTCCAACATGCCCTCAGAAAAGACCTTCAAACAAAGAAGGACATTTGGTATGTAATTTACCGTGTCTGAAAAACAAACTCGCAGGCTTCGAAGCTATGATCTCTGTTGTTAGCATTAGCTAAAGTTGTTGTTTACTCTGTTTAAGCCCCGAGCGAATTTGTACGAGTCATTTGCATGTCATGTCTTAAGCATTATTCTTTTTGAATGTGTAAAACACAACATTTCGTTTAACACCTCAGGCGTTGCAGATGGACGTCTTAGTCCGTAACAAAGTATGAAGTTATTCATTTGCCCTGCTACTGATCCTGTCCATAACACAGCTGACTCGATAACATTAACGTTAGCCAACGTTAGCTGCGTAGGCTATGTGTTTACATTGTGGTGCTTGCTGTTAGCTACTCCTTCCCACAGTGACGCGCTAGCCTTTTGTTGAATCTCCAGTGTTTTAATGCCTTTTATTTTATATCTGTTGTAGGGTAACATTTACCCAAAACCTTAATCAAACCTGAAATGTGACTAATGTATTCACTCCGATAGCGTGTCCCATCATTAACGGTATTATTGCTGATCTTGTCACCCTTCAAACTGCATCAATTATTTAACAGTTCATTGCTTCAAAAATGGTGATCTTCAAGTAATCAGCGCAAATGAAGATAAAAGTTGGTAACGTTAGAGAAATTAGCGATGTTTTTCGGTTCTGTGCTTGTGATGCTCTGCTCAGCAGGGTGCTAGAACAAGCACAGGCCTGCAATAACGAGTCGAGTGTCAGCGGAGAGCTGCAGGATTGGGGGATGGGGACGATTTGTGAGGTGAACAGGGCCTGTTGGTAAAAGGAAAGTTTCATTGCACGGTCGTGGATACTAAATGAGATCCCAACGCAGAAAGCAAACTGTCAAGAGAAGATCTCTTTGTTTGACGTCAGATGCGTTATCTGTGTTTGTCGGTAATAAAACAGTGTTAACTTAATAACACTCAATTTTAACAACCTGTGAAAGTTTTAAAGGGAAATAGCCCAATATTACTTACCTACCATTACCCCACCCCCAGACATTTTGTTATGTAGCCTATGTGGCCCTCAAACCTAGAAATTTGTGCAATATTACCACGTGAGTTTTTTTACTTGGGCATCCACGTGCTTCCTGTAACTTCACTGGAGCGAGATTTGTTGTCCTCTTATTTTCTCAGCCTGTTGGTTATATTAGAACACTGGGACATTGAACACTAATGGCTGCGTTTTATATCGGACGTATTACTAGGATATATCCTCTTTAGGCCAGATGTTAAACTTCCTATGGAATGGGAAGTTTAACAGTTTAGTTTTGTTTTTAAATGCTGAGTCATGTCAGGATGGGTCAGTCCCAAGAAAAACGAATACCTCCCGTGTGTGTGTGTGTGTGTGTGTGTGTGTGTTTGATTTACCTTAAATCTTATTAGGTTAAGTGAAAATCCAAATAAAAATGGATGAAATGGAAAAATGAATCTGTGTCAAAAAATAACCCCAGGTCAGCCATTTTACTACTCATAGGCTACCCCAGTACATCTAAGAATAATGGAGGGGTTTAAAACAACCATGGGACTTTGGTGAAAAGGAAGTTGTGAATGGAAAATGGCAGTCAACCCAGTGACACAGAACAGTTTTTTTTCCCTTCCTGTCTGTAGTCATCTGCCTTAGGGCTTTGGTCCACAGGCTTTGTTGGTTGTCGTAGCAACTGTTGTATGGCTGTGATAATAGCTCATAGTTCAGTTGAGCAGGTGAAGCATAGGCGATAACGATCATAGAAGATGACTCACACTCATCCACAAAGTTAATGGTTAAGCATTTGAAATTTAGCCTTATGGGACGATTGTTTAGGCTACTGTCTATTACCACATTTTGAAATGAGACATGGTTAAATATAAGGATAGTTGTGAAGGATAAACTTTTATAGAAAAAGAGGCACTATTGTGTTAGCTTTCTTCCTTTTTATATGCACTAATGACACTATTTTTTTTTTTCATCAAATAGCACGTCAACACTTTTTAAAATGAATTAATGTATGGTTAAAACAAGCTTTTAGCTACCCATTACCTGGACTGCCGATTCAGCACAAACATCCCTTCCTCTAACATCCATGACCTCTAAGCCCTCTTTAGAAGGCCTATAGGCTAAAGGAGGCTTCGGTGCTCTTGCTTTAGGGGTAGTTGTGAGAATGTAATGGAAGGTGGGGGGTTTTAGAGGTTGGGAAAAAATTGTATCTGTCTGATCTTGGTTTTCAAAATAAAAAAAAAATGGGTATAAAGACATGCCAGTTGGGGCTCTGTGAGTGTAGCATGACAAAATGTGTCTTTCTGGGGCCTTTCTAGTGATAAGAAATGTCATACACTGCCAAAGAAAAGAACTTGCTAACTGGTCTAAATCAGAAATTGTTGTTAGATTCAGGGAACTCATCATTTTTCTGTGGTGAAGGGATGAGGGCGGGTGGGACCACTAATTGGGGAACAACCGAACAATTTTAAGAAGCACTGGTCAACGCCCAGACTCTGATTTAGGATTGTTTTGATTGACTGGCAGACAGTCTCATAGCCTCATCAAGTCACTTTCAGCCTGCTTCTGTGGAGAGTTAGGTATTCTAATAACACAGGAAGCTGTGGCTACAGCACTGACAGTGATCCGTTTTTTTCTGTCGGATACTGATTGTGTGTGTGTGTGTGTGTGTGTGTGTGTGCGCGTGACTGACTGAATGTGTGATGAACAGCAGGGAAAGACTGTCTCAGTATTGGTGGGGGTAGAGTGTTTGTCAATTGATCCTCTTGGCTTCCTGTAGTTGCTTACCCTTTTGAGGTGTCAGTTTCCAAGCACTCCTGAGCATTGTCAGAAACAGAACCTTCTGCAATTCATCAGTCACATAAACTATCAGTGGCTCCCATTGCCTAATGTGTCATGTGACTTTGTGTCTTCACAGAGCAGCGAGTGGATGATGTAAGGCAGATTCGGGAGCAGCACCCCAATAAGATCCCGGTCAGTAACACCTGTCTTACACACAGACATTACCAGACCACACCTGTTAGTGTACCCAAGTGTGTTTTGAACACTCCATCTCATTGTTACCACCTGTTTGCATGTGTCTGTTAGCTGTATGCCAACCCTAATGAGATTCCTGTTTATGGTACCATGTGCCAGCACAGTAACAGTTTCTGCAACCTGTTGAAGACACAGTTTGACACCTGTTTGGATATGCTTTGTATGAGAACATGAGTATCTTTACATTTCATCTTCAAAATAATGTTGGTGACTATAAAGACGTGAAGGCTAACTGTATAATCCTACTGTTCACACAAGCTGGCCTGGCCAAGATTTTGTTTATGTTTTGAGGCTCGCAAAAAAAGTATAGAGCCCCCCTCACACCACATGAGCAACACTATAATTAAAAGCCATCAGTTGCCATCTGTTGACAAGCTGCTATCCCCAAAGTGTTGACATGCATTTTAAACTAGGCTATGTATCGTAAACCTTTGACCAAAATGCCTTTGCTATATTACCTCTTGCCATTTAGCTTTCATAAAGACTGAAACTTTGCCACGTCTGTCTCTTAGTCATGCAAGTATTTGTCTTTGTGCCATCAGACTTGTGTCTGACAGTAGTCATGAGCTCGCAGCCGTACACTGAACTAAATTCCTCTTAGTCATGCAGTCATGTGTCATAAAAGCATTCTCACAGCAGCCTCAAAGTATGTTGACAGACTCAAGGAGTATTTGCATTCAGGTCATCACCTCTAGGTTTTTAACACTAGCGTTTGACCTGCATTGAGGGTGCAGCCTCTGGGTTGTAAGCAAAGAGTAAGCAGAAGTCTACTGTTTGCAAATGAAAATATGCAAATACGCTTATGTCCGTTGCCTGGTGGATTATTGATGTTGTTGAGATTGCTAGGTGTGGGACAACTAAACCAGTAGAACAAGATGCTGCAACTGACTAATGTGTCTTTAACAACGGAATGTGCTCACTTCTTTTCTGTGAATTACTTGGTGTCTGTAAAATTGTTTTGGTTATATGGGGTCACTCACTAAATCCTCTCTGTAGGAAAAAAAATAGTAAACAGGCTGAAAAACAAACAGGCATCTAGCATTGACTTAATGGCACATAAGAAAATGAAACTGAACATGAGTATCTGTGATCATTGAAGGTATTGTTAACTTATCGTTTTCTGTATTCAATTCAATTCAATTCAATTTTATTTATATAGCGCATTTTTACAAAAGGCATGTCACAAAGCGCTTAACACAAGAGGCCCAATGAGCAACAGGGGCAAGGAAAAACTCCCTCGCAGCGTTTTTTGTTTTTACTTGTTATGGTAGAGGAAGAAACCTTGGGCAGTTCAGACGGCTCAAGGGGCTAACCCAACTGCCTAGGGCAGGTTTTCAGTCTCTTAGATGGTGAGTAGTCCACTATTATTCCATTAGATACATATTACAAGAAAATTTTGGTAAATAAAGTACAGTAATATAGGAGTCCCATTAGAATCCCAGGATATAGTCCCATGTCATTAGGCGCAGTCAAGCCAGGGGCCAGCTAGAGGCTGTAACAATCATGTCAGGGTCATCTGTGAAGCTGAAGGCAGACCGCCTAGGAAGCCAGAGATGCAGGATCAGGCAGTGGAGGGCAGGGGTGACCCTCAGCAGGGAGGCAGTGGCATGGACAGTGGAGTGGGTTGAGGACCATTCAGGAGTGCCGCCGGATCACGTTGGAAGAAGGTCCCAGGAGAACCCAGGAGGTGCAGGCGCAGGCAGTGGAAGGCAGTGATGACTCACGGCAGGGTGGTAAAGGCATGGAAAATCAGAGAGGAGATGAGTTAGAACAGTCTCCATCAGATTTCAGAGAATGTGAGTTATATTGCATGTGAAACCATATACAGATGTTGGCTAAGTGAAGAGAGAGAAGTAAGTGGAGAGGAAAAGAGAGGAGGAGAAAGACAGAGTGAAAATTGTACGGTTTAACAGATGGGTGGATTGTGGCGGCATTAAACTATAGCAGCATAACTAAGGTATGATGTATAACAAGCCAACACCACCAAAGGAAATTCTGTAGGGTCTATTGTACCAGATTTATAGTTTTTTTTTTCCCTACTGATTGCACTCAGTCACCTCAACAATCAGTGGATTGATTCACACATTTCCGCCTTAGTGGGAGGCTGCAAGTTGCTGCAGATTCTGTGGCATGTGCCACTATGGCTGGGCAGTGGGTTGAGTATTGCTTGTTTGTGGGGGTGGTGCCGGCGGATCGAGTGTCCTCCCAGTCCACCATCTGCCATTCAGCCACTGCGGCCTGCTCCTTCCATACCACTCTCATATTCCTCTGTTCCCACTTCTGACGTAGAAGGCAAGGAAGCATGAGACACTGCCCTCTAACGCACTGGGACTGGGCGATAAATCAAAATAATTTAATTAAACAAAGTAAATGTACATGAAATAAATGTGAATAATTCATTGAGAAGTCACATATTTCTTTGCTTTGCCTTTCCCGGAGATAGTCAGTCAGGAGGAGAAGTGCAGCCTGTACATTTTTAAAACTAAAAAATAAGTTTAGGTTAAGAGGATAAAATACAAATCAATTAAAAAATTAAATATAGTCAAATAAAAAATAAGTTTAGGTAAGAGGATAAAAATCATCAATCAATTAAAATTGGAACAGTTCACAAAAAAGAAAGACTATTGGTTGTAGACTGTATCACCGAACGCTCACTGGATCGTCTGTTTAAAGTATCCCTCAATGTGAATCTGTAAAGCAGTACGTCTTAACTTGGGAGATTTCCTGGAGAGTTATTGTTGCCTAATAAGTGTGTGTGTGTCCTCAGGTCATCATCGAGCGGTATAAGGGGGAGAAGCAGCTGCCTATTCTGGACAAGACAAAGTTCCTGGTACCAGATCATGTCAACATGAGTGAGCTCATCAAGATCATCAGGTAACCTGACTGTCAATCTCACCCACGGTTTTCTTACCTTTTTAGGAAGGCCTTCAGGGAGGGTCCCCTCTCAACAGTGCACCTTGTCTTGCCTACACAAGACCTACACATATGGATTTGCTTAAGAGTTATATGTTTTGATTAGAGGTGTGTGACCACCTTTTGTGACTAACCGAAACAGTGTAATTAAAAAAAGAAAAAAACGAAAATGATGACTCATAATGTGGTTAAGTGATCCCATAGGAACTGTATTGTTGTCGTGCAGAAGCTGATATCTTTTGTTGTTATCTTGACCTCCATATGCCATCATAGGATTTCCTGCCTTGTTCAGGCCTTGCAATAGCTGTTGAGCTAGCCCACCATTTTAGTTTTTCTCTGAGGCAGAGTAAAAGGAAAAGGCTTACTCTACTGACTGTGTGTGTGTTTCCGTTCTTCTCCACCAGGAGGCGCCTGCAGCTCAACTCCAACCAGGCCTTCTTCCTGCTGGTGAACGGCCACAGCATGGTGTCGGTGTGCACGGCCATCTCGGAGGTGTACGAGCGCGAGCGCGACGAGGACGGCTTCCTTTACATGGTGTACGCCTCGCAGGAGACGTTTGGATCTGCACACGCCCATTAGAACCCTCAGGTGGCCTCTGGGCTGCTGTCAGGACAACGTGACTCCCGGCACCCCGACCCCATGTACAACACATCCCCACATCCCCAAGCCCCACCTCTCTTTCACCTCTACCAATTGCATCATACCCAGGCATACATTCTCTCTATTTGCTGGTAGGTGAGCTGATCAGGGTGTGAGTGGTGATTTGGCTGTCCACGGCTGCTCATGTGTCCAGAGGTAGTACATCAAGTGTGTTTTTCTACTTGAAATCTGTGTGTGTGAGTGTGTGTATTAGCTTGATCACCACAGCCTCGAGTGAACCCTGTCTGTAAAATAGATACCCTAACACTGACTGATGAAAGCCGCGACCAATCATCCGTTAGTCTAACGAGGGAGCTGTTAATATAACCAATCATCTGTCAGCCAAGGCTATTGAAAGACCAATCAAGAAGCAGCCACAGTGCAATCCTGCCTCCTCCCTCCCTCCCCATCCCCCAGTCGCCATTTATTCACCATTCTTTAATGACAAATGGGGATAGTTAATTTTAGCCATAGCTTTATTTTAGTTGTGAGCCTGTTAGCTTTTAGCATGCATACCGTGTGTGGAATACATACACACACAAATACCGTACATCAGTCCATCCTGTAGCTTTCAAAGAGGACTCCTGCCGCGTCCTCTGTTTTGTTCAGTGAGGTAGAGGAGTTTGGAATTCTGGGTTTTCCCCCCTAGTTTCTTCCCAACTTCTATTATCATCAAGTTCCTGCCTTGTACAGTTCCTTTTGAATACTCGTGTTTCTTACGGGGGAAAAAAAAGACAAAAACAGCTACGCTCTTTTATGCCTGGTCAGATTGTAGTGAGATGCTTTTTAATGTAAATGCAGACAGTGCAAGATTGAAGAAAAACATTGGTTTATAAGAAAATTATTAAATAACTGTTATGTCAGACACGTGCGAGTGAATGTAGGGATGAGGTGTGGATTCCAATGATAATGATGATGGTGAAGGTGGTAGTAGTGAATGGACCTGGTGCCAGGAACAGGTCTCCCTGTTGTGACACCCTCGGGAGAGGTCAAAGGTCATAAGAATGCACGTGGCCAGGATGGCGTTCTGAGGGTCATGTGACTTAATGTCCCTGTGTGCTCTCCCACTTTCTTGCTATCTCAAGTAATTGTACATAAAGAAGTTAAGAGCCTTTTTATCCTTAAGCAGTTATCAGCTCTGCATCTTTGTTTTTATTTAAATGGTTGTTCATGTTCAATGTGTAAAGATGAATCCATGTAGTAGAACACCGTCTGTAATTAACAAAGCATTGTCTGAAGCTTCAAAGGCTCCAGGCTTTCAGCAATATGATACAACTTTTCATGTATTTTTTGTTGATATTTCAAACCAATAAAATATTATAAATATGCCATTGTCCAAATTGTGTCTTGTGTGCTGTACCTAGTAGTATGCCTTTGATTATGTCTTCCCCCCCCCCCCCCCTTTATTTGTTGAGCTGTGTCAACCCGACACCTGAAATGTTAAAGCAAATGAAACGAAAACATTTAGGCTACTTACAACTTAACATATGTTATCTAATTAATCTAACTCAGTCAAGTCATGCCTTGCAAAAATATCACCGTCAGTGACAACCCCTGTCCTGCTCACTCATGCCCGTAGTATAGTACCTGTATTCAGGCTGACAGTTTGGTGGGTTAGTGCTTATGTGTATGTTGAAATGTCCCTCATGATAACCTAGGTAGTATAGTACCTGCCACGTATTAAAGGGATAGTTCGGTTTTTAACACATTGAGCCCCTTTCACAGGTTGTCTAAAATGCAATAAAGTGGTTGACATCGACATTTTGACGATTGCTTCTGTCTCGGCTATTTGGGAAATGTAGGATCGCCTCTGCCTGCCTTCAAAATGGCTAGCAATGGGCATGTGTTGTTTCTATCCTTAAAACACTGGTTTTAAAAAAAAGTGCTACTCACCAAGTGGTTAGTGGTGCTCAATGATGTTCCAAAACATGTATCGTAGCGAAATAAAGCTTCTGTCATGTTTTATTTGGCACTTTGTTTATATGAAGGAGCAAATAGATCCCTATGGGACTTACAAAATGGCAAATTAAACATGACAGAAACTGTTTTTTGCTACGATACTTGGGTTGGAACATCAGCAAACGCCACTAATCACTCCATGAGTTGCACTTTTTTAAAACCAGTTTTTAAAGGATAGAAACAACACATGCCCATTGCTAGCCATTTTAAAAGGCAGGCAGAGGCGATTCTATATTTCCCAAATTGCCGAGACAGGAGCAATCCAAGATTTTGGTGTCAACCACTTTATTTCATTTCAGACAACCTGTGAAAGGGGCTCAATGTGTTAAAAACCAAACTATCCCTTTAAATGAGGAACATGATCCAAAGTATCCCAGTTAAATCTGAAAGTTTTTTTATTATTTTCAATTTTCTTAATTCCAAATAGTTTAGGAAACCCACCCTTTTACATTTTATTACCGATAAATACAAAATAGAATAGTAAAAGGACAAAACACAGAACATTTTTGAAGAATACATTTCGATGTCATGGCAAACCATGTTTTTTAGAAAAAAAAGGCAGCATGCATAGCTATGGGCTTTCATCCTAAAGCTGTAGTACTGAATGCTCTTGGGGAGGCCTGCTCAGTTCAACATCAGCTTAAGTAAATCAGATGTTGCCATATCAGAGGGCATAAGTCCAACATTGGATTCTTAATTAAAATCCATAATTTCTGCTGTAAAAAATAAAACTGGTGAGTTAAGACAGAAAATTGGCAGTAGAAGTAATTGCAGTGCCCATATTGACTAGAATCTAAAAACAAGGCGAAGAAAAATACTGCACCGGTACTGACCTGATCAACAGATTCTGTGTAGAGAAAGTAAGCTGTACCAAACCAGCTGGTTTCAGTGTGTGTTGGAGACATGGAGTGATTTTTAAGTGATTCAACCAACATATATCAGTTGTAGTTATACTACAAAGGAACACTGGGTAGCCAGGTAAGTTTGGAGTCCCTAAATCATCGATCCGATCACCTGGTCAGTCAGGATAAGCCAGTACAGAGAGACACACCTAACAAATCTGACTAAGGCCTTAGACTTTTGTGTGCTAGCCACCTTGCACTGTTCACAGCTGTATTCACCGCTGTAGTTTGTCTGCTTAAATCTCCCTGGATCCCCCAGACCTGTATCTACATGTCTGACCTGTGTCCAATCATCAGCTAAATAGAATTCTTCTGGAAGACTTGTCAAAAGCAGTCAGCCTGAAGAGGGCTCGTCGTAAAATTGCAACTGGTTTCTGCAGCTGCCAACCAAAGTAACATTTGAGAAAATGTCCAGAAGTAGATTGGATACTGATATGATATGATGACAAAGAATTGTTTACAAAGAGTTGTCTCTACATCTACGATAAAATTAGATTGTCTTGTGTTTTTTTTTCTGTACTGTGCTTTTTGCCTTTTTCACCATTAGTTTGCTGATTTCTACACAGATATTTTAGAGAAAAAAACGAGGCAAAAATGATCGAAATCCCAAACAACAAAGCATGGCAATACTGAAGAACGTTGCCTTAGGAACGAGATGAATCTCACAGCACACTTTAGCTCTGGCAGATCCATCTGGCAACCCAGCTGTTTCAAAAACCTCAGGGTTCCCAGGAATATAATGAGAAGCTCCTATCTGATTGTACAGTCCTGCTTTGTACAGTGGCAGGCAGAGAAGCAATGATGGCACCAATTTACTACAGAACTGAACTTACATTGCAATAGAGTAACTCCATTTACAGCACTGCTTGTTGTACTTCCAAAAGCGTTCTGTAAAAATTTAAGGTACCAACTTTGATTAAAATTTCACTTTTGGTTAGACCTTTTAAAAATGGAATGCAAACTGACCAATGCAAACTGACTAATTTTCAAGGCTGGAGGAAGATCACTTTTAAAGAATTTATGTGCATGACTGGTTCAGGGGCACGCTGTGTCAGTAGAGTTGGTTTCAGCTTGTCATGTATCCTTTGATAAGTAGGTGTCCTGATAAAATGCTGCTCGTATAGTCCTTGATGAACACAACATAAGCTTGGCTAGTCTTCAAAGACATAGCCTAACACACCATAGCCTAACACACCATGTAATACAACTAGGACCTGCAACACCTTCCATATACATCAAACACTGTTCAATGGTCATGGTCAAAGTGTTTTGCAATAAAGGACTGTGACGTTGCAATGTATTATTCCTGTTCTTTCTTATGCCCTTCTAGGCACAGGGGAGACCTTAATCTAAATCTTGCACAATGATGCAACAGGTGACAAATCCTTACAACAAAGTTCTGATACAAAATACTATACAGATATCCTATAGGGGGGCCAGGACCCGCTGGCTCGCATTTACAAACAACCAGGATATATCTTCTGATTGGAGTTTTAAAAAGTGCTGTATGTCATTCAAAGCTATCTTGTCCCTCCACACATTCACTTAAACAAGAGTGGACAGCAGGAAGGGGCTGAAATGCTCCAGTATGTCTCCTGTAGTCTAGTGCACAACACAAAACTGCATTAGTTGTCCCCAAGCCTTGGTGTAACCAGGGCAGCTAAACTCGTTTTGTCAAAAATTGCTTTTTTTTTTTTTTTTTTTTACTCCAATTCAAGTGCTAAATGTCATTTGACTGGCAGATTATGCCATTTACAACAATATAAACAATTCTGAAAAGCCGTAAAAATATTTTAAAAATATTTCAGAAACCTGAAGAATATGACATGTAAAAACATTGACAATAACAGAAACAAAGAAACATGAACACCTCAGTCCTGTTCACTCATGAAAGATTGATTCCGCTGATTCCTTCTGAGGTCTAAAATGTACAGTCTTTACAGAGGGAATCACAGAAGAGTGGCAAACATTACTCAGCAATTGACTGAATAAGGACCGTAAAAGAGTTCCTCACCCCACCACTTTCTATGCCCAACAAGTCTGATGATTTCACTGTCGGTAAATTGTTTATAGTCATAGAAACGAAATTGACACTGGATGCTTCTTCAGTCTAATGGAGTCAGCATGGTTTCTTGAAAGTGAAGATCATTCTCCATTTATAAGATGATAAACCTGAGTGGAGGGGGGAGGAAATGTTTACATGCTTCAGTTTCTTTCCCTGAAAAAAGGTCTCACTTAAAAAAAAATCCGGCCCTCAAATTAAGGACCAAACATGGCTGTGGCTTTATCTTCTTCTTTGCCTCCAGAAAAGCACTTTAGAGGAAGTGGATAAAAGAGACCAAGGAATTCAGCCACATGGAAAGTAGACAGAGATGAGTACTGATCCAGTCTATACAGGTTCTCAGGGCCTCTTTGTAATAGCTGCTAACTTAAGTTCAAAGAAAGCAGGAGTGTGTAAAGATCTTCCTCTGATTAGGTTTTCTGATGACAGAAATCAGGAGCCAGGAGCCATTAAGAGACTGGCCCTTTCTTATCTCCCATCAGTGGCTTCCAACATGTACTTTATTTAGAATTTTGTGCTCCGTTTTCTTAGATCATTATTTGCTGAGTCTTGGCACCATGTGTAGTTGTGTTTAGTCTCCTGAGTCTTGGCTGTCTGGCTGAGGGGCATACCTTAGTCGGAAGGTGCCTGGAACCAGAGAAAAAAACTACTGTCATTTGTTAGCATTGTTAGCTCTAAAATACTGCAAGTTACTCAGTACAAAATAGTACCATATACTTACATGTAACCCCTGTTTAATAAAAGTACACATACCAGTATCATTCATCACCCTGATAACCCTTCTTATGAGATCTGTGATTTTTTTAAACTACAGAACTCCCCCTACAGTCGTATTTATTTTTGCTACTAACAACAATATCCTAAATTCTCACCAATACATGTGGATTTCTTTGCAAACCAAGGCTAAGTATCCTTTTGAGCAGAAAAGCATAATACACACACATGCACACCTGCTTAATAAAATTTAATGAAAAGTATTGACACCAATATCATACCTTGCTGGGCAGAATCCATGGGTGGCTGTTTGCAGTCCTGAGCCCTGTGGCCGCTCACTCCGCAGTTGTAGCACGAGATGTTCCCCTTCTTCATGTTGCCTCCATTACCCATCATGCCATGGGGCTGGTACAGATTCCCTCCACTCCCTAAGAAACCCTGCATGGGTGGGTGAACCAACCCCTGCTGCTGTTGCTGCTGCTGTTGCTGGCCCTCGTGTGATAGGCTGTTGTTGTAAAGAGGCGGGGCTACTACTGGGTAGGAGAAGGGCCCGGGCGCAGCGGCGCCTCCTGTCAGCAGAGGACTGAGGTGCAGCAGGGGGCCGAGGGTGAACACCGATGTGCCTGAGAAGGGGTGGGGCAAGTAGCCGGCGTAGCTGGTAGGCAGCGCTGCGTAGGAGCCGCAGTTCCCACTGCAGCCACACGAGCTGCACACACACACGCACGACGAGGACGGCGAGGACGAGGACGAGGGTGGAGCAGAGTAAGATGATGATGAGATGCCATAGCAGGCCACATCGGTGGGCGTGGGGCTGGAGCTCGGCGGCAAGGCCGACACGCTGTTGACGCAGTAGGTGTTGCCGGGTACGGCGACCATGGGAACCCCTCCCGCAGCGGCGGCAGGGAAAGAGGGCTTGGAGGAAAACGAGGAAGCCAATGAGGACGAGGAGCTGGAGGAGGAGGCAGGGGAGGACGAAGTGAGGACAAAGGGGTAGTGATGGCCACCACTGCCGCTGCCTCGCATGGGGAGGGAGGGGGAGAGCTGCAGGTGAAGCGGCGGGTGCGAGACGTGGTGTAGCGTATTGGAGGTGGCCGTTAGGGCCGAGCTGGTCTCCACCATGAGGCCCGGAGGGGAGCGTAGCATGCTGCCTCCATGGGGGTGGCCTGCCTCTAGGCTCAGGCTGGGGAAGAGGTTCTCCAGTCGGGCAGCACCCACCAGGCCTGCAGCCCGCCGCTCGTCCGTGCACAGCGGTGGGGGGCGGGGTTTCCGTGAGGAGCCAAGGGGGCGCCCGTGCAACATCGGAGGGGGCAGGTTTAGCGAGGAGGAGGCGGGGTCGTTCTGCACGGGCAGCACCTGAGCGGTCGGCCGGCTGCCAGACATCACCGGACTAATTAACACTGTGCGGTCCTTCTCACTCGGATCCAGCACTGCCTCTCCACCTGAACAATAGCAGAAGAACAAATACTGGTAATACATCTATTGTCAGATAGACAGAATTCAGCAAAGATTAAGTCATTTCTGTAACATAAATGCTACACCAGAGGGCACTATAGGCCAACTGGACCCATCCATTTCCATTTAATTATAGAATGCTGGGCTAATGGTGACAGTCTGAGCATGGCAAGTACACAAAAGAGATATTAGCTCACTCTTCTCTAACACATTCCCAAAAAGCTGCTGTTTTTACCTTTATGCATTAGTTAATTCCTTTACCTTTACTTAACTTTGGAGATTTTCTGATGAATCCTCGAATCTCTTTAAGAGACTTAGAACTTAGTTTGACCCAGTAAAAGATTACCTTTTTTTTTGCATGACTGCTCATGCCAACACCTTCACGGCACACGCAATAAATGAGATAAAGAGACTTCTAACAAAAACAGAACTCTAAGCTCTAATAAAACATTTATACAGGGATAACAAGACAAAATCTGATTAAAGAACACAGTGACCAAGAATTAATGTCCTCATTTTAAGAAGTCTGCCTGGGTTTTTGACACATGCTTTATGCAATGGCTAACAAAGTTGATATGCAGTGGTACTGAAAACAATGTGTTCTTTGCACTTCAGTGTTTCTGCAGTCTGAGCACAATAGTAAATCAGCCGGCACAAATGCACACACTAAACCGTAGAGGAGGCATTGGTTTTCAATGCTCAAAATCTGCTTCTTTGGGGAGAATGCTTCAAAGACTGCAAAGTGCTATATTCTCACACTACAATGATCAAAGTCCATCTCCAGGAATACGCAAACAATTCGACATTTTATACTATTTTCAAGTAATCTCGAACATCACATTGCATTGTCAAATTGGACTGGATTTAATACATTTATTTATTGTCATAACCAAAGACTCAAGACTTTACAAAGACTAGAGGTTTACCTTATATCAAACTCACACTTGAAAATAAATATACATGTTTTCATATAGGCCTATCTAGACAAACTCAACTTCTTATACATACAAGCATTAAAGCCTATATCCCTACAAGAATCATAACTTTTTTTACTTGAGGTATCCAATTAAATTTGCAGTCTATTATTGCCTCTAAAAAGTTTTCATATGCCCTCTATGCCCTTTTTTTAGATTTAAAGAACATCTATTCAGTTTCAATTTACTTAGTTGTACTGAAATCTTCTCTAAACATTACATATTTCAATATGTTTTACAACACTTTACAAACACTTTAAAACAAAAAAGCTCCACAAGTCCCGGTCCACAAGAAACCCCCATCAGTGGACTGAATTACTACAGACCTTTGATTTTGACTTCAGTCGCCATAAAACTCTTTTAAACACCTAGTGCTGACCCACCCCAAAAAGGTCACTTTACAAACTGGATCCTGAAGTCTGTCTTCAGGACAAACAAGTCACTGGGTATTGCAACATATGGGCTGCACTTCATTTTGCAACACCTTGACCAGCCTGGGGCCAATGCTGGGATCTTGTATGTGGACTTTAGCTTAGACCAGGGCTATTCAATTGACATTTAATTCGGGCCACATTTCAAAACCAAGATCTTAAGTTGGGCCGTACATTTTCAGCAGTCATCAACAATTGGTAATGACAGACACTTCACAAACTTTAATTATAAAACATTAACATACCCTTTAAATTGATGACATGGAATACTCAAAAAGATTGAGAATGCATGCAATTTATATGCATTATATATCTGTAAAATAAGGTAGGGTTGAGGGGAGGCCTTAAATAGCTGGTTTGTTTTTTTGATATTCGTGGTGCGATCGAAAATTCAATCTGCCACTCTGAAAATGGAATCTTACCCCACAGTTTGATAAAGACGAGCATAACGTTACTATTTTTCTGTAACTAAACGAACGGTTTCTGATAGATTAAAAAGGACATAGAGCAGGTTAAAATAGCAGTTAATGTTGAAATCGGTTGCTTGACAAGTGAGGACCATGAACAATTTCACCTGCCAATCATGAGCCTTATTTCATAAAAGTTCGAGAATGGTGTTTTACTTTTATTGCTGCAGCGTCATCTGGGCCGCATGTGGCCCGCGGGCCACCAGTTGAATAGGCCTGGCTTAGACTATCATATCTAAAAGCCTCACCGCTATACTCTCACAGTTCTCAATGTCTCCTACCATCTGTCAGGAGTCAACATGCGTTGCTATGAGATCACATATGGATCACAGACAACCAGCACTGATGCACCACAGGGGAGTATTCTTTCCCTCTACACAAATGACTGTACCTCTAAGGGCCTGGCTATCTTCAAATTTTCAGACATCACTGTCATTGGGCATATCCAGGATGCTGAGGACATCTGCACAAGGTTGACAGGTTATTGCTCTGGTGTAGTCAGCACAACCTAGTGCTTAACACTCAAACTGTGGAGATGCATGTAAACTTCAGGAAGCACCCCACAGTGCTACCCCCTCACAATATCCAACAGCCCAGTGTCAAATGTGGACTCATTCAAGTTTCTGGGATCCATCATTTTCCAGGATCTGAAATTCCATTCCTTATTAAAAGTTCTGCAGAGGATTTATTTTCCATGGCAGAACTGTGGTAGCATGGCCTCTTATGACATCCTCTGCTTATGCATCACTGTTTGGTTTGGAGCAGCCATAAAACAGGACTATCACAAAACACAATTCGGACTGTTAAAAAAATCATTGGTGTCCTGCTCTCCCACCAGGACTTGTAAAATGTAAGAACCACGAAGCAGGCTATGACAGGACAATCCTACATACCTCAAAATCTACCATGGACAACCTAAAGAGACGTAGGGTTTGAAGGGTTTAGAAAGGGCATCAGGGTCTCCTGATTCAAACAGCACTGAAAATGTGTGGGTTGAAAGAAAGAGCTGTATGTGGCAAATAACCAAAGAATATTACAAAACTAGAAGCCTTTTGCAAGGAATGAAGTGCAAAAATCCCTAAACAAGAACTGAAAAACTTTTAGCTGGCTTTAAAAAAAAGTTGCCAGCGTTATAAAATCTGCCAGAGGAAGTGTTACTAAGTCCAGATTTTAGGGTGGCCAAACTTTTGCACAGTGCCATTATAATGATTGCTTTTTTATTTATGGCATCAAAGTAACTAATTATAATTAATTATGATAATTATATTAGTTGTAGGCCAAACCATATTAATCTCTTAAACAGGCTGCTGGCTATTCATGCAAAATGCAAGGTTTCCAAAACCTGAAAAGCTGTGTTTTTTTTTTTTTTGTAAGGGTTGTAGGGAGAAATGCACAAAGATTAGGAGTGTCTTAATTTTGACCCACTGACCTCCGTTTTTGGACACAAGTGCCCTACTTTCCTTAGCCTGGCTGGTGTTCACCCTGCATACAGTCCATAGTAATACAGTACATGCAGTGACATTGCATGTGCTTATTAATTAGTTTCATTTATTAATTTAATCTGATTGACACCGGATGACACAGATGGCACAGATGATCCGTTTCAGAAGAGGTGTTTGGGCAATGCATGTTTAACAAAATGGACAGGATTGGTTAAACCCTTGAAGTCACAGATCTTTAGACCTGCCATGCCAAAGCCACATTCATCCACACCATCCCTACTCTGGGACCAGAGAAGCCTAAGGGTTTGTTTAACAAAAGAGAGTGTTGCTGAGTCCTAATCAAACTCACGGCGGTGCAGGTCTTTAGCCCTGTCGAAGGCCCCGTCCCTGCTCTGGGGGGTCATGGGGCTGCTGGGGGCACTAGAGTAGCCTGATGATGAGCTGCTGTCTCTGGGCACCGGCATGGAGCCTGTCTCCACCTCCACATGGAGCTCTGCTCAACACCACACAACAGAAGGCAAAGAAAGCCAAGCTTATTATATGGCCCTATGTACAAATGCACACTTTATTGAATATGTGCAGTATGCAACATAAATACTGTATATAAGACTATGAAAAATAAAACAAAACTAAAGAGGGTACATTAAGTTCAAAAATACATAATAAAAGTACATAATAACTGTATGGAAAAACAATACTGTGTGTGTGTGTGTGTGTGTGTGTGTGTGTGTGTGTGTCATACCTGTGTTGGCACTGGAGTGTGTGTGTGTCAAAGGGCTGACATGACTAGAAGGGGTAACCCTAGCAACCCCACCACAGGACACTGGAAATTGGGAGATCACATATCTCTTCTCTCTGCACACACACACGCGCACACACACACACACACACACACACACACACACACACACACACACAC
>JAGFZM010000010.1:34488-60127 GCA_017657215.1 Limnothrissa miodon | reverse complement strand
GTGTGTGTGTGTGTGTGTGTGTGTGTGTGTGTGTTTGTGCTTCACTTACTTGTGTTCTGTGGGAGCTGTGTCAAAGTCGTTGAGGTGAAGAATTGTCTGAGTTTTTCATGTTTCAGGACATGAGGAGGGAGGGAGGATAACCACCTGCAGACACACACACACACACACACAAGTGTGCAAAAAATCATATTGGGTTGCTTACAGAGTGATCATAAGTACTTGAGTTGCAACCCGTGTGTATACACACATACAAACACTCACATGCCGATGAAATTACACAGGATCACATGCAGTCATCAGAGCTACTTGAGTAAATACACACACACACACACACACACACACACACACATACATACACAAACAAACAAATATGACAGCACTATACCTGATAGCATTATCCAGCTCAAGCTGAGTTTCATGAGAGGAAGACGTGGGCAAGAATTTCTCAAAGCAGTCATCAGGAAAGAGCTGAGATACCTAGTGATGTAATGAGGTACACACAGATAAACACACACACACACACACACACACACAAAACACACAAACACCCACATACACACACACATACACAAACACACAAAAACAGTCTGAGTTTTATGTATAAGCAATTAAGCTTACAGTGCTTGATTCTGTGTTTTGGGTTGTGACATTATGTATAGCACATGGTGCCATGACCTAATGAAGCAACTGTAAATGTTATATACACACATGTAATATTCTATGTTATGCACTATATGCTCCCACCTGAGTGAGCAGCTCCTTGAGCTCCTGAGGACTTCTGCTGACACATGACCGACTGGAGTCAGACCACACCACCTGCAGATAAGGACAAACACACATCCTTAGACAGCTGCATGGAAAGGCGGGAAATGGAAAGAAGGAAGGGAAAGTGTGTGTGTGTGTGTGAGAGAGAGAGAGAGAGAGGGGGTTGGAGTGTGTGGGTTAGTTAGTATGAAATGGGGACTGATTAGTTTTAGAGTTTTTTAGACTGATTAGTTAGACTGATGCAGCACTGGATGGGCTGTACTACTGCTCAGCAGTACAATAGAAAAGCCCTGATTGCCGGCCATCTGGGCATTTAAGAAACATGGGAGAAAATTCTCCATCAATTTTACTGGCCATCAAGTAGTGGAAAAAAACTAACAACAGAAAATTCTCCCTCCCTTTTTAAAATTTTCTTCCTATCACATTCAAGCTGTTTTCATGGGTCTTTATTGATTGTGTTGGGCCTTTATCTAAGACTAAGAAAGGTAGCATCTCTATTCTAGTATCTAGTATAGTATCTCTAACTATTGTAGATCTTACAAGTTTCTCAGATCGATCAAGGCTAATACCATTGATGCCTAGGCTAGAGGACCAAATTTAGATACCCCCATTAAGCTTGTGGTGGATTCCTGAGAGGTGGGAGTTGAGGACGTTTTGCTGCAACCTGATTAGGGTGTTGTTCATCACCTGCCACCAGTGGAGTATTTTTCAAAGAGGTTTTCCCTAGACTAGTTTAACAAGTAACATATTCACTGCAACTTAGCTTTGCCAGCTCTTCGTTATTTTTGGCAAAGCATGCTCGAGTGAATATGAGTGACTCTTCAGGTGTTATAGTGTGTGTGTGTGTGTGTGTGTGTGTACACCACTGTGCTGGTAATTGCTTACCTGCAGCAAGAGCTCGGTGGACTTGTCTGGCTTCTGAAGCAGCTCCCTGACCTCCACTCTCTCCACCCACACTGATCATGCACACAAAAAATATAATAGGCGGAACACACATACAGAGAAGGAGAAAGAGAGAGAGAGAGAGAGAGAGGGAGAGAAACAGTGTGAATGTGAGGGACACACTGTGTAACTGTGTGCTGTACATCTACAGCACATACTGTAAGGTGCACTTTTAGTATATGGCCAAGCATAACCAATATCTATATCATAAATTACACCAGTATGTGGAATAAGGCCTTATTCAGAAAAAAAACTGTTCTGTTTGAAAACACTACAAATCCACTCGCAGACAGTAAATATACAGCTAAAGGTCTTACTGCCTGAGCCAAAAACACACATAGAAGTGGTACAAACGCACACACACACACACACACTTTATATAGACCCACAAGACATGACCCTACATAACCAATTCTTTCAAACATCTCTGAGGTTTCCCTCGTCCCACATCATAGTCCTTATTTAGCAATGAAACAGATGGTTTAGCATAACCACATCTTCAAGGCATCGTAGGTCAGTGTGTGGCCACAAAATCTACTGCTCTCTCTGCATGTCCGGGCTACATGGGAGCTCCATTGCAGGTTCATTAAGGCATGCGTGGGCTGGTGTGCAGGTAGGGTTTCGGGGGGCATGCTCAGACTGAGAGAAATATGATAGTGCCTGGCTGCGAGCATATTTTGGCTATCAAATATGGTACTTTGGGCATGTTCAAGCTGAAATCTGTGTGGCACTGTTGGTGTGTACTTTATCATGTAATTGTTGGTGTTGTTGTTGTTTATCATGTAAGTTGGTGTTGTTCAGGCTGGAGTGTGTTGTGTGCTGCAAGAGGATTACATGACAACATTGCACCCACCTGAAGTAGGGAGCAGAGAGGTACAGAAAACACACACACACACTCACACACACACAAACACACACATACACACACACACACACACACACACAGACTCACACAAACACAATTACAGTAAAATAGACACCCTCCAACAACTCCAACCTATATAGTGCAGGGACATTCACATTGGCTCAGTGTTATAAATATAGTGTTTGCATACTCAGCATTTCCTGCATTGTGTGTGTGTGTGTGTGTGTGTGTGTGTTTGTGTGGCGCACATGAAAGCAGGTTGAATACCATTTAGTCCAATGGCATTTTCCCCGCAGGATCAAACACTGCAGAACTTCCCCTCTCATAAACACGTATGCACACACACAAGACACACAAACACACACACACACAGAGACAAACATACTCATACTCACATGACCATCTCAATCACAGGCGAGTGTGAACTTATCTGGAATGTGTAAAGAAAGGGCAGGAGTAAGCGTGTTATAGGTGTGCATGTGTAAAAGTGTGTGTGTTTGTTTGCGTGTGTGCATATGTGTGTGTACTGTACATGTCCAAATGACAGGAGTAGAACTGGCAGAAGTAGAGAAAGTGAGATGCTGACAGAGAGAGTGAGTGAGTGAGTGAGGTGAGGCAGGGGTGAGAAGGCATGTTGACACAGGCACTGATGTGTCTGTACACACCGCCATTCATACTCCATTGACCCAGCCTAAGTCAATATATCAAGCAAACACAAATACACATACAGACATACACACACACATATACTGTATATATGTATACATACACACAGATACACATATCACATGCATGCTGGAGCAGATTAGGTGTTTTATAAAAGGGTGTTGAGTGCTACTATGAGTGCTACTATGGATTTCTACTATTCTTGTTACAACATAACTGAGAGAAATGGCAGAAAGAGATGCAGAGTTTCTCCACACACACACATGCACACACACACACACACACATGCACACACACACAACCACGCACACACACACACACAGGGTGGAGGCCCAGACCTCTCCATCCTCCTTCAGCAGTAACAGCTGCTGCATACCTGATGCCAGGGAGCTTAACCAGGGCATGTAGTCACAAATACACACACACACACACACACACACAAACATGCAAAAATACGCTCATCTAGACATCCACACACATGCTCTCTCTCTCTCACACACACACACACACACACACACACACACATATGCTTGCAGTTTATCCAGGGTGAACACATACACACACACATTACAAGTGCGCACACACACAACCCCTTACAGGCAGCTTAAGCACAAGCTGCCACTGATCTGAGCTGCCATCTAATTCCACACCCAACAAAGCACAGAGCTTACACACACACACACACACACACACACACACACAAACTGACTGATTTTGCATCACTTCTTTTTTTATTTTAGTTCTGCAGTGCTGAAAACACCATAAATATTTATCTCTAACTTTGTTCAGATATAACACACAATGCCAAGGCATGGACAGACACACACACAAACACACACACACGCACACACACACACACACACACACATACACACACATTGATACATATATAATCCAACAAGTGCTGTGGCTGTGCCCGTTAACAGTGGTTTGGTGACTCTCCTACTCTCCTCCTTCACTTTCTGTCCACCTCCACTGTTCTGCCAATCAAAGAGTGGTGGGGGCATAAACCTAGCCAGAGTAAGACCTGGGTAAAACAAGACCACAATCTTCTTTCTAAACTTCAATCAAGGGGGTCTGGAGTCCACTCATTCACTACCCATTTTCAAGGTTTTGACCGGGATGAACGTTAAATGCTAAATTACAGCATCAAAAGCATCTAATAAATGCATCTTCCTTGTGAATCACCTTGTGATTGCAGTTGTTGACTCAAGCAGTAATTCAAGCAGTATTACACATTAATAATTACACTAAAAACAGTAATGTAGATAGACTCATAGGTTGACATTCAAATTAAGCTAGCCCCTTGCTGGATAAGGACTTTATGTTTCCGATTCAGATGTTTCAAAAACTAACATTTGCTGCAGTGGTCTCAACTTCAGGAAAAACATGCTAAGCAACTTCTACTTTTATCAGAATCATCTAGGTTTCCTAGGCCTGTAAACCACCTCCATTATTAATTATTAATAAAATTCACTTTATTACTATACATTGAGTGTGTTCCAAAGACAGTGGTGTATTTCTATCAATTTCTTCCTTAATTATGAAGTAAAGTTCCAGGTCTAAACAAGTTTGAGCAAGACCTTTGCACACTCACACTATGCAAACAAACATGCCTGTGTACCTGGAGACAAAAGTCCTTCTGTTATGTCTGTAATCTCTCCCCATTCGGGCCCAGGGTACTCTCCATTACTATGGTGTGTTGTGTTTTAAACTATAAACGAATGTGGGATACTGTTAGTTCACTTACCAGGTGTTTTAGTAGCATTAACGTTAGTGCTCTGTTCACACCATGTCGCCGCTTCAGATGAGAAAATAGATTGTGCTCCTTGTATGTTTAATCGCGGCACAGCACATTTTACATGTTGCATTGGATTTCTCCATCAGTCATTCAAGTGTTGCCAAATACCAGACTTGAACGAAACCACCACTTTTAATGTTATGGTTAGGCTACCGGTACACAGAATCTCTGTTTCAAAAAAAGCTTGCTGTGTATGCCCCGACAAAACTTGCGCGAGATGAGTCAGGCAGAATTGGCCAATGATGGGCGTGAGGAGGAGAACGCAGACCAGCACTAAATCAGTTAAAAGGTTAATAGATATTAATCAGTTTTTACGGATACAGAGATTTTACATAAGATAAACTTCGAGTTTATCCGAAGATTTAACCAATGCACACTTCTGCACACTTCTGACACCGACCAATGTTGTCTACTGTATGTTCATATGTAGCCTACAATACAAATCAGTGAATCTTTCCATCTCTAAAGCACACAACCACTGTGAATTCTGTGCATTCAGTATGTTTGCATGCATGTTCATGTGTCTTTCTGTTTGTTTGTTTGTGATACCTTTGTTGTGTTTCTCACTTTGACCCTTGACCTGCTGCTCCGGCTGGGTGTGGGTTGCTGGGGGCATCACTTCCACAGCATCAGGGGTGACACCTTCATCAGCTGGAGTCATGGCAACCTCTCTCTGTGGGACCTACAGCAGAAGAACCACAGTCAAACAAGACAAATAATATTTATTAACTCTCTCTCACACACACACATACAAAAAATATATTAAATAATTAAATACAAAAAATATATGATTAGACATAAAGCTTAGAGACACAAAATAAAGATTTCAGAACAACCCGTGATTTTAGTCTAAGCCAATATAATACTCGTCTAAGCCAACATAATAGTGGAGTTGCGTCACAGTCCTTCTCAGAGGAGCGTTGACTCACTGGGCCACTAGAGAGCCCTTAAGTCAGATCTGGTGCTAGTCCACAGGGTCGGGGCAGAGCGGAGCGGTTCTGTTTACAGACATGGGGATGATTCATGAACTATGAGCCTGTTTTGCTTCAGACTCCCCAGAGGTTGGAAGAGTTTGTTTTTCCAGACATGGGCATGAATCGTGATTCTTGGGATGATTTTATATAATCTGACCCTAAATCAGGCAGATGGGGTCAAGGTTCAGGCTATAGTTTGGTTCTTGACATACAGTAGGTATGAATCACAATTCATAAATCATCTCGAAGGAACTGATCCAGAGTGTAAACACACGATTCATGATTCATGGACCTTCTTTACAACGCTCAGCCTCTTCACATCTGAATTTTTTATTTTTATTCAGTCGTTTTTTCCATCCTACTCATTTTTTTTCAGTGCCTGAGCTTTTTTTTTTTTAAATATTTCTGTCTTTCCAGGGACGAACAGATGCTCCACTCATGCTGACTACACTCTTAGTTCCAACCTCTGTTACCAATTACAGCACACTCACCCACAGCGCTACCATGCAAGCTTCACCTCATCCTCCTCTGGTGCATGACGCTTACTGCTGATTCTCTCTAAGTCTTCACTGCTTGTTCCCTTTTTAATGACTCCGGCTCTGGACAAAAGCATCTATTCAATACCTAAACTCTAGATTATAGCAAATAATGAGAATTAAAAGACACTTTGCTTTACAAGATACACAGAACGCCAATTTTCATTGGGCTCTTAGAAAGCAGGCTGTGCAGACATGGGCAACATGTCCACCACGCATTAGATTACAGTAAGGTTATGGATCAAAGACAGTTCAAACAGAAAACTGACATTCAGATCGTGGGGGCCTACTGACAGAGGACAACAACAGCAAATTCTACGGAATCCATAAAGTTGTCTTCAACCAAGTTTCTAATATTAAGTTTAAGGTTACTTCATAGGTTTATGAAATTTCATTTCATACTATCCTCTAACACAATTTTCAGTTCCCTCACTAGGTGGTCCCACAAGAAGTGGCCATCTGGAAGCTATTCCCCTTTCAGCCATTTTTTTTAGTTTAGTTACATTATGCTCTAAGTATATGTCAAAGTATTCAATAACTTCTTAGTGTACAAATGTATGCAAAAAACATTCAATAATCTCTTTTTTGGAGATCTACTTAATCTACTTCATTATTATAGTAGAGTTTGATCAAATATTACTTTTCCATAGCTTTCAGCATCTATTTACTTCCTGTGTAAATATCTGATTTGGATTCACAAATGTGGATGTTTACGCGACCAACATTTTACACACAATGGTATGGCATGCACATGAACATTAATTCACAACAAATGCAGCACTGTACCATCTTGCAGGACACCATCACAGTTGCTGCATGCGTAGGCTATTACTGTGTGTGTGTGTATATGTGTGTCTGTGTGTGTGTGAGAGAGAGAGAGAGAGAGAGAGAGAGAGAGAGAGAGAGAGACTGTGTGTGTGTGTGTGTGTGTGTGTGTGTGTGTGTGTGTGACTATATGCATATGTCTGTGTGAGTATGTGAGAGAGCGGGAGGGAGGAAGGGGAAAGAGATGGCCAAGCCGACAGATGAATGAAAGGACCAGTGTGTATATTATGTGTGTATGACAACAGAGGAGAAAAGTTTCAGCTGAGAGGAAAAAGTAAGATACAGTATAAGTAAGATGTTTGTGTGTGTGTGTGTGTGTGTGTGTGTGTGTGTGTGTGTGTGTGTATGAGAGAGAAAGAGAGAGTGAAAAAGAGAGAGAGAGTGTGTGTGTGTATACTACTCATGTTTGGGTTAGCTCAAAGATCTTTTGAATCAGTTATGTGTACTTCCTGATGATTCACTGGAGAGCCTCAAACACACACACACACACACACACACACACACGCCTGAGTTCAGCCTGAAGAAATGTGCTGAGCTGCGCTCCTCTCTAGCCAACACCAACAAAATACTCAATCCCAGTGTGTGTGAGGAGCATACACACCACACACACACACACACACACACACACACACTGCAACTGAGGCGGGACTTTCCCGCAGGCACATGTTTAAAAAGCCTACATCTCACCAGGACCACTGCCAACCTGTCTAACCAATAAAAAACCTCCACCGGTCTCCACCAGTGCAACCAATACCAGGGAAAGAGCTAAACTCAACTTCAGCCAATCACAAACCAGGAAGGCCCACCAGACATAGACACCGGTCAATGAGATTGCAGCCCAGCCTGTAGGATACCCATACAGCCAACTGTAAACGAACTAGTTCTAAGAACTAGAAACACCCCACCCAGCAACTGTATTTAACAATGTTCTTTATCCATAACATTAAAAAACACCAGGGGGCCCACACCAGCCCCAGAAACAGGAAGACATTTCAGGAAGTGATGTCACTTCCTATGGGAATAGGAAGCACAGGTAGAAAAAAAACAACAACATTTTGCCTGCATGAGTCTATGCATCAACACTGTGTATATGAATGCATGGGAGCACAGTGTGCATGTCTATGTGTGCATGAGTTTGCGTGTGTGTGTGTGTGTGTGTGCGCGCGTGTGTGTGTGTATGTGTGCACTCCTTTCTCACTGCAGAAGCATCAACAAACAAACTACATCCTCCATGCATGTAGGTAAACAAGTAAACTAGGTAAATAAGTAAACACGGATCTAGCACTGTATCATCTAAATGCCTAAATGCTAAAAGAGTGTGCAGTACTGTCATTGTGGGAGACTGCTGCCAGGTTTGGAACACATCTTCGCCCAAAGAGCAGACTTAAACGACAGAGAGTAGAGCAGAAGCTGGGTTCCCGTATTTTAAGCATGTTCATGAAAATTCAGATGGAAGGAAACCGGAACCTGTGTTTCCATCTACATGAATTAAAAATGTCCCTGTTTCCTGATAAAGGGAGGATTGGTGGCCAGCTCAAAACTTGTTTTGCCATTGTCATGGCAACTTAAAAAAAATTTAACTTAAAAAAACAAATGCGTTCTTCCAAAAATGCCTGTTTCCATCATTGAATCATTATTAAATCTAATCCCTTCCAGAAGTTTTTTTTCTGACTTTCAAGAGGCTTGCAAGTGTTTCCATTAAGGACTTCCCATTCTAATGTCCAAAAGTTGCATTAAAACAACACCCGGGCCTGGATGCAGCTAGACAATCCTTAGACATGGATAGACTCTTCTAGAATGGGGGGGGGGGGGGGGGAGGGGGTGAAAACTTCTTACTTTTAACTTCCATTTTTACTTCATCATGCTGTACATATACACTAACGTTACTACTGTTTTTTGTTTATTTTAGTGTTCGTTTATTTGTTTGGACTAGAACAATAATGATTTGATTTTCTCAACCATCTCAATAGGAGTCAGTAAAAGTTTCTAATTCTTGGAAAAAGAGCTTCTGAAATGCTAGGTGGTCAGCCAATAAAGAAAGGCTGTTTTTAATGAGGTTTCTAACCCTGCAACAAATGGGAGGCAGGTAAGGACATATAACAAGGTTGATTAGTGTGAGGAAATCCCTGATGCTGCAGAACTAATGTGTTTTCACATGTTTATATGCGGGGCGAGAGGGGTGTCATAAATCACACATAGTTTTGAACTATGCAGCTATTTCAAGCAGTTCTGAAACGGCACATACAGGTACAGTACAGGCCTACATTATAGGCCAATGGTTGAATATACAGCAATAGTTGAATACACAGCTTTGAATGGATACAAGTAACTTATTATTAACAGTAGTAGTAGTAAAGTGATGACTTTACTCTTCAATGATTGAGGAAAAAAACAATGACATCACAGTCACTACCACTACATTAGCATGTATTACACCCAACTGACAAGACACAGGGCCTGGTACAATAGTCCTTCATTATGAGTGCTGGTGTGTTCTTCATTTTGAATATTGATTTACAATATTTACAAGAATTACAATACAAAAGTTCCTATAAATGCAGGTATTATTAAGTTATTCAGCTAACACAGATCAATAAAACACATCTTCCCACAATTATTTTACTTCAGGAGTGCAGATGCAAAACCCTTTTTATGTCTATTTGCAATGAATTTACAAAAATCTAATTATTTAATTTTGACAAACTTTACTGTCAGTCCCACTCCATTACAATTGTTTTTATTTTTAATTTATTTTTTGACTTGAATATAAAATTAATATTGCAGTCTGATTGACATTACTTGAACATAATTATACAAATAACTTTTTTGTATATTTTTGAATAAGGGGGTTTTGCTCTTGAATATGAACTTTAACCTGCTACAGTCTTTCTGTAATATAATTTTGCCTGATGATTAGTGGTCAGGTGAGTCTGGTAAGGGAAAAGTTTCTCAGGCACTGCCACCTGATACGAAAATACAGTACAACACCTACCGTGCTGGCGCACGCACAACTGGAGTGACAGGAGTTGATGGAAGGCGCGGTTATACACGTGGGCACAGTGCAGGCCTGAGTGAGAGGAGTCGCGTGCTGTTGCTCGCCGCCGGACAGTTGCAGGATCTCCTGGATCTGTGTGAGCTCGTGGCGCAACACCTGCTTCTGATGAAAGCTGAATGCAGGATGGTTGGAAGCCATAGTGAAGAGCAAGAGGAACTGTTCGCCGGTCTGTCCGTCGTTAAGCTGCAGGCCATAGTTGTTGATGATGGTGTCGATGTGCGTTAGAGTACGAAAAAGTACCCCAGCTGCTTCCCGATTATCCGAGCTGAGTAAGGCGAGGGAAATCAGTAATTTGCTCCTTACTATTTCGTCCGTTATGTTGGTGAGGTTCGCGAGGTCCGCCGGATTGTTGGCTTTAATCTCGGCGTCCCGGAGGGAGTGGTAGTCCTTACGGGCCAAGTCCTCAAGGCAGGAACCGAGGAAGCGCAGCTCAATGGGGACACAAAGATCCAGGAGTCCGCACAGGAACTCAGCTCTTTGTGCCGAGCTCAGGACAGAGAACCAGCGGTAGACCCCCTCCCTCTGGAGAGAGCTCCGCGCCTCAACCATCTTTAAGGCTGTCATGGAACTACGTACGCTCAAGAAAATGTTAACATTTCCATTTCAATAAAATGTATCTTGCAACGAAACACGTTTGAGTTGTCACAGCAGTGGTTCTAATCTACTGGGCTAACGTTAGGCTACTCTTTAACGACAGCCGGATATTGTGGATGGAGTGCACCTTTATGTGTAAATATGTAAGCCTGCATACCAGTAACCTATTGTGCTGTTTGGATCTCGCGCCCGTGGTATCATAGCTTAGTGACTTGACAGTTGTTCAACATTCATGAAACATTTTAGTCAAATAAAGCGTGAGTTTTTGACAGCGTTTGCACGTAGCCCCCTCAGACAGATCTCCTTTCTCGGCCAGCCCCCCCGAGAGCCCCACGTCAGTTGGTTATGGAACACACCGTGTACCGTCTTGCGACAAAAATGTTAAATGTTGAAAAGCATTCATATTCCAAACTAATTTCGTTACAGTGCAGTTTTCTTCTGGCAGTCCAAAATGTTCTCACTCTTTGTTGCTCGCCGTTAAAGGTTTTCCCAAATGAAATCCGTGGCATGGCATTAGTTAAGATTGTGAGGGAGCGTCGGCCAATAAACAACCTCATATGTAAACTCCACTGAAGCCTTATAGTTTTGCTGTAAGTTTGTCTCTAATGCCTACTCTGAAAAATCTGGTTACGATCAACTTTTCTATTGAACAAATTGAGTTCGCAGTCTTCTCCCTCTTCTCTGCGAAATCCGCGAGGTCCAGGACAATGAAAAACACACGTTTCCTGTCATCTCCTAGTGCTCGTGCCTTGAAATCGAGTGAAACAGCTGTGTACTTCTATCCCAAACTCCACACAATCATCCAGCCCACATTCTCGTTTTCCATTAGGTAGACTGCCTGTCTGTCTAATCGTAAACGCAACGGATTGGTCTATGGAGTAGCCTATCTACAGAACACAACTTTCCTCCATGCGCTTACAGTTCGCTTTGGTTTAGGCCATTGACTGTATATAGGTTTAGTTAGTTAAGTATGTCTTTTAACTTTAAAGTGATGAGCACACATGAGTGAAGTCCGTTTCAACTAATTGACTGTAACTCGCCTTTTTATAGTTGCAGTTACAGTAACAGCTTTTTAATGGTCTGAAAAAAACGTTTCGAATGGAGTACCTGACTTCATCGGCCTGCAGAGAATGCTGAGCTCTGGAATTGTCATAATGACGTCAACCTAGCCATCAGTACCAGCGCGTAGTGAATCCGCTGCACAATATAACTTACATTAGGCCTATACGTTTCTACACCAGTCTGTTAGCCTATACCCAATTACTAAAGTGCCCTACTAAATGCCATTGTCTAAGACTGTAAGATGTTTTTTGGCGGACTGAGTTGATTTCATTTGTATTACACAGTACAATTGCACTTGAGTAAAGCCTCACTTCAAAGTGATGTTTTCTTGTGAAATACACAGTTGACCTCAAAAGACAATGTTATAGTACAACAGTACTTTGACACCCTATGTAAACAAACCATTATAATATTGACTAAATGTGATTCAATAACTGGAACAATAATTGGAACTGAGAGTTTGTCAATACATTTCTCTTGACCCACAGGTCCAACCAGGATGATCACATAATTCTTTATGTAGAATGTTTTCACTATTGCCACTAGAGGGGGCAACCAAACAAGAATAAGTGCAATATACAACTGGACAAGTAAGTGCAATATACAACACAAATGAGTGCACTAAAAACAATAAGGCAAGATCCCAATACTGTCCTAAACAAAAGGTAAGCCTCTCTTCAAAATGCTGCATGGCTGTTTTTTTTTTTGAAAGGCAATAGCCTACTAGGTGGGGCAGGTAAAGTTGTTTTTGCCACAACAGGTCAATCAACAAAACAATTATTTGCAAAAACAATGATTTCTAAACAGACAAATGACTTTGGAAATGCTACATGTGGTCTCTTTAAGGCAACAGTAAGTTGTATTTGCCATCTGGATTGGTTGATGTAAATTATTTATTTATTTACTGTTTTCATGTTATTGTTAATTGGAATTTGTGGGTATGCTATTGGTCATTACTGCATCTTTGCTGTTTTCTTTAAATACCCCTCCGTGTGTCTGTGACATCACAAAACTGATCCATCAACTTATAAGGTAGAGAGGAGAAGACAATTCCCTACACCCGTTTCAATACCTGTTGGGCTATTTATTTGGCCTAATTTGCTGCTCCATGTCGCCCAGAACAGAGTATAAAATAGACAGAAATGTTTCTTGTGTTCAGATAGTTAAATCCACGCCACCTTTGGCATTTACCTGATACCAGGCAAAAGCTCTGCCCAAAATGTGATTTGTAGTTAACCTAGATTGCCTTTAAAACAGGTTAGCTTGGTGGAAATACACATAAGAATTAGCATAATATAAAAGCTTAGATTCTGACTCTTTTGTGACTTTAGACACTGCAACATAGGATTAAATATTTAACTACCAAGTAGTGTGTGGCATTCATGCAAAACAGTGTCTTGACAGGACATCAGTTTATGCAGAAGTCATAAAAATATATAAATTGAAGAAATGAGAAAATATGCTTTAGTGGGTCTTTAGCCTATTCTAATGTTAAAGGCAATTTTTAGTGTGAAATTAGTCGGTGCAGACCGCTAGAGGGGGCTTTTTGATCTATCAGGTTGCAGTTCAGGACAGTGGCCACAGGAGGAAGTAAAACTCCTTCTATGTTGCCAATCCATTGAGGCAGAGATGATACATCCTAACACAGGCACTAGTAATATACCATAAACTTAAATCATCCTCCTGTTTGTAGATACCATATATGCACACTTTTTAACACATGACAAAGATGTACTAAAAGATTTTCATTATGCATAATTTATACTCATTCCACTGATTTGGTAACTCTTCTGCTGTCTGCAGATCTCATCTCAAACACACCTTTTATTTTTATACTTTTACCACCATACTAACACATCAATCACCCACTTTAACTAAATCATATACACTCACCTCACTTGATCTGCAGTTTGACAGAAAAGGGTGTGCATGCATGCGTGCAACTGTGTGCCTGTGTGTGTATGCACTTTTTGTTGTGCAGTGAATATTTTTTTTAAAAATACATGCAGCATGATGCACACACACACACACACACACACACACAAACAGAGAGCGAGAGAGAGAGAAAGAGAGAGAGAGAGAGAGAGAGAGAGAGAGAGAGAGAGAGAGAGCGAGAGAGAGAGAGAGAGAGAAAGAAACCATACATAAAAATGAAGTCTTACATACATTATAACAAATTCTATGCAAATCCACACACCGAGGCACAGTCAAACACACACACACTGAAACATAATACCTCTTTTAACCCCTCAACCTTGGTGCTGCAGTAGATTAGCAGCATAGATAGGATCAGGCTGAGCTGATTATGGCAGTGTGTTTCAAGCAGGCGGATAGCTTTGATGGGCTCCTCTCTCCCGAACAACGCCTCCGCTCCCGTCTACGGCCCTTGGTTCCATGCCTGGAGCATGCAGAACACAACCCAGTGTGTTTACCCTCAACACTCTCATAATAGCAACATACACGAACACACAAACAATTTTGGCTTACTCTAGAGAAGCTAGAAGTAACAGATTACTACTTGTACTTTTAAATGTAAAATAACTACTTTGGTTATTTCATCAAAGTGATGAACCTTCAAAAACACATAATGGATGAAAGTAAAGATATTCCAACCCTAAACACAGAACCCCTGAAGATTTAACTGGCGTGAATCAACCAGTCATAAAGTCAGATCATGCAAGACAAGTCTTGGGAGGTTCAGGGATTAGGGCCTGGGATGTGTGTGTGTGTTCCAACACACCTGTTCACAACCAGCCCAGGTCTTCTTGTCTTTTCTTCCACTTTCTATAAGACAGGCTGGTCCTTTTAGCCAATGAATGTGCTTGCACTTGGGTTGGGTTGGTTCTCAGTCCAAGTAATGGTGGTCACAAGTATAATCATAAGTGCTGAGTTGTAAGACAACTGAACTTCTTTTGAAAAGAAAAATTCTGAGAGGACATTTATCACTCTTAATGAATAAATGTTCTTTCCCGGATAAATGTGCTTCCCGGATAAAATCGGTCACCCGTCGGTCACTAGTCTGATTCCCACACCAGTAGTCCAATGTTCCAATTCGGGCCAGGCTTAGGTCCAGGCTTAGGTCCAGGCTGGAGAGTTGTGATCTGATAAGGCCAAGATAAATCTAATAGAGATTCAGGCAGCATTGGGGAGGCTGTGAGGCTGGCATAGCAGTGAGTTGAATGAGAATTGGGATGAGTTAGAGTTATAGTTTTCAAATACAATTCCAAATGCATAGATGCTCGAACAGCAGTGAAAGACAGTGAAGAACTGTCTGTCAATGCCCAACCAAAAATATTAGAAAAATCCAATTCACTGTCAGTTTCACCATTTTCAATGCTTGAAAAATGTGGGTGAAAGACCAAAACATATTGTATAAATATGTATTATTAGAGCTGTGAAATGATTAAACACTTTAATCACAATTAATCACAAAAAAGAATAAAAAGAAAAAAATCAACATTAAATATTAACATTAAATTGTACTCACATACATTTTCATTGCTCTGAACATCACAGGAAACTTTATCTACAGCATCTTATAGTCATTTAAATTGTCCAATATACACTTCCCATGTCAATTTTAATAAAGCTTATCTTCTGTATAGACAATAATACAGAATTTATGATGCATAAATATTTGGATTTCCATTTTTGATGTCAGGTCTGCTCTAGACATTTAGTCAATTATTTCCAATCCAAAATAATTCTATATTGAATAAATATTGAGATTTATTAGGCATATGTTACTCCTGACACTTCAAGTGAAGCAGGCTTTTTGTGAATCCCAGCATAAGTCCAACTAAATGTAGTCTGCATTAACAACAACATTTATTTGGAGGTATAGGCAAGTTGTGTGTTTAGAAACTTGTGTGTCATGACATCAGGGCAGTGCTGTTTAGACATGTGTGCTGTGAAAATTGGTTGTTCTGTGCTTGCATGTTGAGATTTTTAGGTTGAGCAGTACTTGTATGAAAAGACACTGGGTCAAACAGTTATCTGACAAGAGGCTGATGTACATTCAGTGCCAGAAAGCTATAATATTGAGTTGTTGGTTATGATATAGTATCTGTGGAGGAATGATAAGACATTACATGTGGGTTATGAAATTGAGGCAGAATGTGCAGGTTATGATAACATATAGATTAAGATTAAGATTAAGATATTGATGTCAAGTACATATATATAATATTAAGTGTGCATTATGATAGCGAGGCTCTAATCATGGGTTATGATATTGACACACAATAAAGTGCAGGTTATTAAAATGAGGTGGGTCGAATCGGGTATGATATTTGGGTATGGGGTTATGATAATGAGGTACAATGTATGGGTTATAATCTTGAGGTAGTAAGTGTGGGTAATGATGTGGAGGCAGTATACAACGGTAGTACACGTGGGGTATGACATTCGTGTAGTGCATGTGAGAGCATTATAATAGTGATGTAATTAAGGTATTGAGGCAGTATCCCTGTCCCCTCGTCTGTCAGGTAGGCTATAGATTCATGCAAGTCAAGCACACAAGCACGGGGGAGGCTTGGGGGGAGGGGTGTCATGTGTAGTTGTATTTTTACCCAGCTCAGTGTGATCTCATCCTGCCTAATAGGCAGGATGAAGACACACGCATTACAAAGGTGTACTAGAATGCACTGCCATATGGTAAGAGTTGGAGAAGCATGAATATGTGATTGAATATCCTGCTGTCAAAGTCACACGCGTACTGTACAATCTCACATGTACACATCGTCTCATCTCAGTTATAAAGACATGTATTCTATTTTTTCCTTGTGTTTTTGCTGATCATTAAAACTAGCAAGATGAAAACCCATAGTAAACAATAGTAGACTGATGGTTGGTTAATTGGGTTGCAGGAAGTTCAGTAAAACCAAAATGATTGAAACAATTAATGCCAAGAAAACAAAGTAAAAGATAAAAAAGAAAAAAAACATGGAGATGCTTTAAAAGAGATTTTATGAGCTGTGTTCTAAATTAAACACCAATTCATCCATTGTGACATGTTTTTGTGGATATTCTAACACATTTTGCAACATTAGGGTGATGAGACGTGAGTGCCTTGTCTATAGGCAAAGCACATGTAGGCCAGAGCCATAGATAGTTCGTTTTCTCTACCGCTCTGATGTGGCCTAGACCTACCCAGCATTTCTGAAGCTACGTTATGCTATGTATGTGCACAGAAGGATTAAGAAAGAAATTCCCATGTTTTCATCTTGGTCAAAATTCATGTGAAGCCTGTAAGCTGCAATTCTATTGTTGTTTTGGAACATTAAAAGTATAGTCACACTAGCAACATTAACTCCATACTAAAATAGGGTGCTCTCCTAACATGTTACTTAATTTTGTATGATCAACCAATGTTCCACTAAGTGGTCAGCTTCAACATTTTCAGTTATAGTAGTTGAGGTTTATGTTGGTTGCTGCAGAGAGTGCCAGTTGCCGTAAAACCCGAACCTTCGGGCACTACACAATCTGTGTTTTGGCCAGTGTTTGAGTATAGCCCTCCTGAATGCAGATCCCAGATGCATCTGTCATCATCTGCCTTCATGTATTAATAAGATATATTTAGGCCTTTATTTACAGATTAAAATAAAAATAACTGAAAAGGGAAAGAGTTTTTAAATAATTCATGCATGGATTAAATTTTTCTCCTAACTCTAGCAAGTAATATAAAAAGCAGGATATGTATTACGATAAAGCATGACCAATCCCATGACCAGTCCTGACCAGAGGACAACACATTATCCCTTATTTTCTAATGTTTCAAGAAAATAGCCTTTGTCTCCTAGGTGCTATTCCAGGTTGAAATTCGATCCCCGAAAGCACAATCATGACTGCCACTCTAGCTGTTTATTATTAAGTTTCAAGTATTCTATGGTCATGGTTTTTTGAAAAAAAAATAAGTTGTCTTCACTTGCACCTATATTTTTCTCTGAGGTGGTTGTTTGGAGTATGATTACACAACACTTGAAATACACAACTACCACAATACAAATGTGCAGTGCTTGATTCTTTTTTTATGTTGCTATTTTGCCCTTAACTAGAAAATATAGTCTACTACATTTCCTTATTATCTGTAATGGTGTCATATTGATTTAAATTAATTTATTAAGTGTTCATCTCACTTTACTTAGAGTATGCACCAAGCCTTCCTCTTAATTTGCATGCACAATGAAAGGACAGTTAACAAATTGAAACACCTCAAATTTGAAACCCTTAAATGATATCATAAAAATCTACCCAAGGACCTAAATACCTAAGTACACTCACGAGAATACAAAAACACTATAAACACTTTTGATGTTAGTTAAATATGAATGCATTATATCCCTACCACAAACCCTACATTACTAACCACAAATGTATTAGTAATACTTTCTGAATACTGGGTTCATATAAAGTCTTACCATGTTCCAACTACTTAACATCCCTACCATAGCTAAATAAATGTTAAGTAAACAGAGACAGCAATTAATGTGTTCCTGGTTCTTTAACTGCAACTAGAGAGAGAAAGAGAGAGAGAGAGAGAGAGAGGAGAAGGGATGGCAGGAGAGGAAGAGGCATAAATGTGTGCCTGCTTCTTTAAGAGCAGGGAGAAAGTGTTTGCGTGTGAGGGGGAGGGGGAATGGGCTGCGTTGGAACAGTCCTCCTCTAATGAGAAGATTTGAGAGACACCAGAGCAAGAGAGAGAGAGCGAGAGAAAAAGAGAGAGAGAAACAGAAGAAAGAGAGAGAGAGACAGAGAGAGAGAGAGAGCGAAAGAAAGAAAATAAGACGACGACAAACGACTGCTTGGGAAAAAAAACGTGCTGAGAGTAGCCTGATGGGGACCACAGGAGCGACACACTCACGGGGAGCAGCATAATAGCCCAGGATTGTGGATATTTGACTTCAACCGCTGAGAAAAAGAGACGCAAGTACTGAGGAGGGAGAGAGGGGGGCAGAGAGAGCACAGAGAGCTCAAAAACAAGAGATGTGGAGAGAGCTGCAACAGAGCCAGGAGAGAGGGATGAGACCAGAGGAGAGAAATTAATCAGGTGTATTTGTTGTGGAAGATCTGCGCCAGCACCACTGACTGTGCGTGTGAGTGTGTGTGTGTGTGTGAGCAAGTGTGTGTGTGCGCGTGTGTGTCTGCATATGTGTGTGTGTGCAGCGGGAGTGTGTCGGTGTGTGCCTGGCTCACACACCGCAGTGCTGTTTTCCTAAAGGAGAGCGCAAAGCCAGCACTAGCCTCATCTCTCTACCTCTCCTGCTATCCCCCTCCCTCCTTCCATCTCCCTCTCCCTCTCTTCCACTCTCTCTCTCCCTCCATCCATCCGTCTCTTTAGAGCAACGGTGCAGCAACAACACTAGCAGCGGTGGTGACGGTGGCGGCAGCAGGCCGGTCGGCTGGGATGACCGCGGGCCAGAGACGGCTCAGCCCCAGCCTCCTCACAAGCATGGATTTATCCTTCTCATAGCTCAACGGATGCTAGCACCGACTCTGCCTCTCCCAGCTCAGTGGCAGCCAGCTGCATGACCCTGCATCAGCCCTACTGGGATACGGCTCCTGCTGCTTACGTGCGATGTGGCTGTTTGGAGCCCACAGGATGTGGTGTCGTAACGAGGTGGAAGGTGTCTGATCGCTTGCGGGAGCGGTGCAGTGTCTAGGCCTGCGTCGCGCGGAGCTCCAGGCATCTGACGCAGGAAGGGGGCTGCTGCTGCTGCTGCTGAGAGAGCCGTCAGGACTTAGAGAGACAGAGAGAGAGAGAGGGAAGAGGACAGGGAGAAGGTGAGGGGAGAGGAGAAAGAGGAGGAAGGCGAGAAGGAGGGGAAGGAGGAGGACGGAGAACACATGGCAGGTTTTGGCCTCTTCTTGAGGTTGAACATTCTGGCCCTCTGATCTGGGCTAGAGTTTAGGCTGCAGTAGTTTGAGGCGATGGGGAGAATGGTCTAAAACTCTTTTCCTCGTTTTTCCTCAGGGGGTGGGGGCACCACCTGTGGGGTGACGGCAACTTTACCTCCTTCCAATCCGCTCTTCCTGTCTTTAACCTCCCAACAACACTTCAATCTTTTACTAAAGTTTGCTTAGAGAATTTCTTTTATTTAGTTTACTTTTCCTTTCTTTTTCTTTTTTTTTGTTTGAGGTTTGGGGTATTTGCCAAGACCTATTTCATGCATGTCCACTGGGGGCAGGTTCAACTTTGATGATGGGGGGTCATACTGTGGAGGCTGGGAAGAGGGCAAGGCCCACGGACATGGGATCTGCACAGGCCCCAAGGGCCAGGGCGAGTACAGCGGCTCGTGGAGCCATGGCTTCGAAGTGCTGGGCATCTACACCTGGCCCAGTGGGAACACCTACCAGGGGACATGGGCCCAGGGCAAGAGGCATGGCCTGGGCATGGAGAACAAGGGCAAATGGGTTTACAAGGGCGAGTGGACCAATGGGTTCAAGGGACGCTACGGCCTGCGGGAGAGTACGGGGACAAGTGGCAAGTACGAGGGAACGTGGAACAACGGCCTGCAGGATGGCTACGGAACGGAAACGTACTCAGACGGAGGTAAGACACTTGTGGGTACTGTACATACAGTGTACTGTGTATACACACACACACACACTATAGAATTAGGACGACTACCTTCATAGAAACACACAGACATGCTGTACAAAGAGGCACATATGCTCTCACAGACAAAAAACAGTATGCACTCTCATATATCCAAAACAGGCTAAAACCCATTCTCTCTTACTGTCACTCTCTCTTTCCCTCTCTCTCTCTCTCTCACACACACACTCACACAGAAACACAGCTAAGCACACCTTCCCTTCTAGCTGCATTCTAGCTCTGCTAACCCTCTCTGTCCACCTTGGCTGTGTTGTCTTTTTCACACTGAGCACCTCTGTGTCTGCAGAGAGAGATAGGCTTCAGGTGATTCGGCTTTCCAATACACTTGCTCTCACTTTCGCTCACACTCTCTCTTTTTTTCTCTCTCTAATACACACACACACACACACACACACACACACACATACACAAACAATCAGCATAGGCATACATACTCTTCTCAAGTAAATGTAAAAAGTGTGTAGTTCACAAACAGACACATACACACACCCACATTCAGAATCAGAAACAAACATACACACACACACACACTTTTGCAGGCTCAGAAAGAGACCAGTGCACCTGCCAAGCCTGGCAGACACAGGAGGAAGCAGCTCTAATCTGTGGGGGGAGGGAGAGTAAGCAAAGAGACGGAGCAATGGACAGGGTTATGGGCACTGACAGGCTGATTTGTCTGCCAGAGCTCTACCATACTAATGTCTGGGTGGGATTGTAAATGTTTCTCTTTTGTAATATGTCATACCTTAGTTTCGTTCATACATACATACATATATATATACAATATATATATATATATATACCCCACACACACAATTCACACACCATTCAGTGTTAGCAAATGGTACTCATCAGACACTCACACACACACAAACAGTGAGAGAGAGACTGAGAGAGAAAGCATGCCCTCATGTGTTGTCATGAGACAGCACTGCTGTCCCTGTACAGTAGGTTTCCGTGGAAACATTCTGAGGCACACAGAGCAGGTCAGCATGTCACTAGAGACACAGTGTTCTGTTGTTGATTGGCTAGTTGGCTCCAGTAATGATGTTTACTTACTAGGGTGCTAACCCAGGCCCCTTAATCATTGCCTAGATAGAGGCGGAGACCAAGAGGGAGTGAGATGGGGAGGCCACTTCTACTTTCCTCAGCTAGCCCTCACTCTGCTGAAGGGATCAAGGCAAACAGGCCTAGAGACCACTATGTGGGTATATATATTTACGTCACAAAAGAGTTAAGTTAGAAGCAAAATTACCAGCTGTCATTGGCCATCTGAATTTCTCGACAGATGGACACTCAGTTGTGCATGCAATCAGGCAAACTTTGCCGGGCCAAGGATTCATCCTCAAGAATTCATCCACGGCCAGCAACAAATGCTCCACATTCTGCTACATTTTAGAGTAGATAATGTAATCGAATGTAATCCACAGCTAAATGTCACAAACACGCTCAAATCTGCTAAAACTATTCTTAAAAGTCATCATCTGAAGCACCTTCATTCTGTTCATAATCCTACAAATGAAGACTATTTAAGATGAGGAGGACGCCACTGCCTGCATGACAGGGAAAAGTCTAAACGAAATCCCTTTACCCGGATAACAGTCCTGTAGTCCATGTAGGCTTACTGAGAGATTTAGCTTTTAACAGGGCTTTTATTTTGTGTTGTGTGGCGTCATTAGCGAATACACTACTGGATACTGAGTTTTAGTGAAGCCAGTCTGCGTGTACTGCATTGAAGCAATAGCCGAAAGGCAGACACTGACCTGACTTTCCCTTTACAGTTCTCATTCTGTGTGTGTGGTGGTGGGGGAGGGGGAAGGGGTCTGTTTCTTGACAGTTTCCAAGAAGTCGTCATATTTTGCTTCTTAACTTCTCATGGCTAAATATGCGTAGACGATTGATGTCAAAAAAAAAAACATTTTCATTTATGTGCCTAGGCCTACCGCTCAAATATTCCACAGCCTATTCCACAGCTTTAGCCTACACTTTCTTTACACACACACACACACACACACTCACAGTGTCAGTGCTGACTTGGCCAAAGACAGGCCGATTAATAATGCATTTGAGCGTCACACACACACTTATGTCTGCTTTACTTTAAATAACAGTAGCCTAATCCCTGGATTAATTTAACCCACTGAGGGATTTTATCAATGTTAAATGCAGCCAAATATCTATATAATAGAATATATTCGGACACTTCCAGCCTAGAAACAGATGAGCGCACAATGTTAAAGAAGTCTTCCTCGGGGAAAGGCGCGTGACTAAATGGGGGTGGGGGGCAATGTTTCCACGTCTTCGATCTGTCCGCATCAACCGTTTCCGTTGGCCTTCTTAACCCCCACCCCATCCCTACCATCGTACATCTAGATGGTAAAAAGTCGCGACACTAGTGAATTCGTTTCGACATGTGAGTCGCAGTCGCTGAAAGGAAACAAACGTTGATAATCAGATAACCACGGCTACGTGACCGGTGATTGACATGCGAAGCTGAGCATCTCGGACAGAACATTTCCTCGCTCAGGAAGAAAACAGTGCATGTAGATATTTACAGCTTCGTCGTCAGAGCCCGGTTCTCGTGTTTGCGGGGAACTGAAATCACATGTGCACTGATGAACACAAAAGTCCTCTGGGAAACGATTTCCCATACGAGCTCGTCATCCACGCTTGGATAAGCAACAGGGTCGTCGTGATTAATGCAGAACCGGCTCCGCTTGTCGTGTTTCGAATTCATATTCGTTGTTCTAAGCCAACCAAAAATAAGCATCCGCCCACTCTCAATTTCAGTACCGGGGACAGCGCCAGAGGAGCGGCGTCGTGACTGCTCTCCTGTAAAACTGTGTTAGTGCAAAGCACCATGGGAGAGCTAGTAGCTGTAACCGACATTATTGTCATTATCTGATCAGCATTAGTGCCGGTGTGATATTCACCTTCTATAGATAGTTTCTGCACTAATTAGGAGTGTTACTCATGGTTAGTGATTTGTGACAACAGAACATAAACAGTTACGTGCTCTCGTGTCCCACAAGGGAAGGTTCTTCCGTGCTGCGTGAGAAGATTTGTCTCATGTAGGCCTGACGTTCTTAAAGGAATATGCAGATGGTGGGTGGAAGGAAACGTGTCTTCTAGAGCATGAGACAGGCGATCCAGATACCCACGTCAATCAGAACCATGCTTTAGTTTCAACACATTGACACACGCGCACACACACACACACACACACACACACAGATTTAACTCAAATACTCCAACACAGACATTGCAGGGCATACACACAGATAATTGAAGACAAACCACAGCTTTAGCTTGTGCATCCAATTCTCACAACCAAACTTGCATACCTACTGGCATGTCCTGCCAACTGCTGCAATGTGCTTGACACACACAAAGACTGAGGACATGTCAAACCCTGTAACAGTGTCTTACTTTGACTTCACCAAACTATCTTTAAGCAAAGGAAGTTTACAAGACAGAATCACCACTTGATTAGGGATATTTTTCAATGTTAGCACTTATTTTTCAATGTTAGCACAGTATCATACAACGTCTTACTGCAGCAATAAAGGTTTTTTTTTTCATCTCAGTATGCATTCACATCCACACAATGACAGATGATGTGAGGGAACATGGTGCATCTTTTTGTAATTAAAATGAGAGAAATCTGTTCACTTGTGACCTTTGTACACAACTTGAAAAGAGACTCATCTTTGTGTGTGCATGCGAGTGAGCAGCAAGTGTGTGAGAAGCGTTCAGCTACAGTTCACTTCAGAAATCACATGTCTAAATATAGTTAGGCCTAATTGGTGTAAAGCGTAAAACTCACACATGTGGATGCAAGAGCTAAAAATCTGTCTTTGTTGAGTTGTTGAGTGCTGGCACCAGAATGCTCTGTACCTGCGTGTGTCTTTAGTGACTGTTAGTGTGTGAGTATGTAAGTGTGTATCTGTGTGTGATGTACATACATGTACAGTATGTGTCTACAGGAGAGAGGGTTAACCACTACATGGTGTACACTGGGGAATCTCTGGTGCATTACAGTGTCTGTGCATGCCATATAGGCTACTGTGTGTAGGAGCTGCACAGGTGGATTGGAGGTGGGGGCAGATACTGTACACACAGGGAGGCTCCAGGGCATACCAGGCTACCCAGAGAAATGAAGAGAGCCCGCCAGTGTGATTTATGCTGACGGCCTAAATCATTTTCTTCCGTTTTCATCCCAAGGCTGTCCCTAGCACAAGTATACAGACATGAGTGTGTTTGGTGGTTAGATGTAATGGTGGCCTGCTGGCCATTAGCTGTGTAGTGACTATGTTAGTAAACCGTCCAATGCCTTAATAGACATTGCTAGTAAACGAGAACTAGCCCCCTAGGGTGCTATTAGCAATCTTGTGAGCATATTTTTCTCTAAGTGCACTGTGCTGTGAGTGGCAGGTTTGAGTTTGCTTGAATTAAGGGGCTGAGCCTCGCGCGATGACAAAGGTTACACATACACAGACATAGCTATTTGGTGGTGGACATGGACATTCATTCATTCATTTCAGTCACTGTTCGAAAGTTTCTCCTGACATATTTCGTTTTGTAGTGGTTTTGTATATGGTTTTGTAATGGTTTTGCATACCTCAGTGATAAAGTACTTAGATCCTTGAACAGGTCAGTAGAATCATACTTTTATGTCATGGTTTATAAGACAAACCGTTTATAAATGTCTGACTTGTCTGGTCAAGTCTTAAACTGTTCATGGATAGCACCTTAGTCTTGTGCATCTACTCTGAGTATTTTTGTGAGGTTAAACAATTTTTACCTTTTATCAATGTAAGATATAAACGGCAAGAAATTCTACACATTAGAAAACTTAAAAAAAAAAAAAAATAGAAAAAGTTTTACCCAATCGTGTGTGTGTCTGTGTGAATAATGTGCCTAGCTGATATCTGGCTTTA
>JAGFZM010000010.1:1533-34478 GCA_017657215.1 Limnothrissa miodon | reverse complement strand
GAGAGAGAGAGAGAGAGAGAGAGTGAAAGCAAGGGAAAGAGGATTAGCACAGAATGAAAGAGCACAACATAGACAGATAGATGGAGAGAGGAACAGAGTGAGAGAGACAGGGGAGAAAGAGTTTCAGTAATAATGCTGTTATTAGGAGTAAAGATAGGTCATGAGAAAAAAAACCTCCCCCACAGTATTTTGGGTCAACCACTTGGCTTTGCTCACTCTGCCTGCACTAAGGGTGTATGCGGCTGTCCCAGCGGCGTTCAGTTGGGCTACAGTAAAACTCTGCTAGGACTCCTACTGTCCAGACCTGGACTCACACGGCCCAGCTGCTCCCAGGGTGGCTATTCGAGAGAGAGAGAGAGAGAGAGAGAGAGAGAGAGAGAGAGAGAGAGTAGTTGAGTAACCATCTCAGAGCCTGCCAGTGTTACATCACAGGCCACCATCAACAATACAACAGCTGAACACAACGCAGCAATCATATCGATGAAACCAGCTGCTGCGGAGATCTCATTGGTTGTGTGTGTGTGTGTGTGTGTGTGTGTGTGTGAGTTTAAGTAATAGAGGGAAAGAGCAGATGAGTATGCATGACAGAGAGGCAAAAACAGGGAGAGCTAGAGGAAAAGAAAGAGAGAGAGCAAGAGTGAAGGAGATTGTCCCAGATTTCAGCACCAGTGGCTAGATCAAGTGGAAAGAGCAAAGCAACTGCTGGTCTCAGTGCAGCAGAGAGAAGGGGAACAACAAAGACACAACTGACAGAGAGAGAGAGAGAGAGAGAGAGGAAAGGAAGAGGACAGAAACAGGACAGAGAAGAGGTCAGCAGAGGGAAATGATCGGAGGATGAGATGGGATAGAAAGAACTAAAAGAATGATGAGAGGAAGATAAGAAAAAGAGGATGAGAAAAAGCTGATGAAGAGGAGACAGACATGTGATGTCTGTCAGATAAATAACAGCAGTCTCTGTATCATCATTATACTCATCATCGCTTTTATTTGCCAGATTCTTGGCAAATGATAAATGGACTGCATTTGTTTGTCTCTTTTCTACTCCGCTTCTACACACTGAGCACTTTACAATGTTTGCCTCACATTCACCCATTCACACACATGCATTCACACACCGTTGGCGGGTAGCAATTGGGGTTAAGTATCAATATCAGTATCTTGCTCAAGGACACTTTGTTGGAGTCAGGTAGAGCAGGACTCAAACCTTCATCTCTCTGATGTACAGATATAGATAGAAAACTTTAAAGCCACTATGTGTAGGATTTATCTTCTATTTATCTTCGTTTTTTATTAAAAAATATATTTTTTATTTTAAAAATATAATGTAAAACGATGGTAATTACCTCCATGAATAAATTGTAGTGTTCCCGTAAACTTGGTAATTTCCATTTATATATAGATGTGGTTGTGTACCAAATGAGAATATCCATTTTGCGCCGCCATTTTCAAAATGAGGACCATGGGAAATGAGGACTGTGGGAAGGGGAGGGCTAATACATTTTATTCAAACGTGTTTATTCAAACTTCGCCGATAGATGGGAGAAATTCTCATACGAAAAAAATAAAACTTACACATAGTGGGTTTAATGTCCTATAAAAGGCAATTTGTCTTACAGCACAGACATAAGCCACAACAACAGATATCAATACAAACTGACATCATATTACAGACACATTCACATACAGACGCATTCACATACATATACGCTACCCATACACACCACTGGTCATCCGCATCACTAAAAATAGTAATAGCAATAAATAAGAAAAATGTGTCTGTAGCGTGAAGTGTGTACAGCATAGTGCAGTGTCTCTACGTGCTATACAGTATACTGTAGTACTGTATGTGGGAGCTGTAAAGAAAATCATATACAGTATAGTCGGGATAATGGGAGGTGATGAGTGCTAACACAAACCCTCAGTAATAGTAAGAGTGCTAGCATGTTGGTTAATATTGTTGGTTGATATGTTACTTGTCACCATGTTGTCAGCTATTTTTAAAAGAAAAATATTGTGCATTTCTGACAACTTATCAATATCATTTTCATTAGGCTACTGTCCATATGATGTAACACAAATGATGTCAGAGGAGACTGTATGGGGCCTGAACTTTACAAAGCACAGCAGCGCATTACAACTGTTTATTGGTGAAATTACAATGCAATGTTTCTAGTTTTATGTCAGCTTAAAGGAATCATAGAACACATTTTTTGACCATCATAAATTGTTCTTTAGGCCTTTATAATAAGTATGCAAATTTGTGCAGAAGAAGGTGACCGAGGAGCACTGCTAGTGCGTTGTTTACAGGCTCATTTAAAAGGCTTAGAACAAAAATATTCGTAATTCCCGTCTCCCCTGGGAAATTCATGAAGCAACAGGGGATTGGACCAGAGATGTTTCCAAACGACCTTTGGACCATGCAAATATAGGAAGTGTACCTTAGCGGTGCCAACGTCAACAAGCACCTCATTTCAGATTGGCCTGTTTAAGCCCGGCCATTTCTAGCTTGATATTTACATGTGGAACGAGGCGGTAGATGGCGGTTGAAGTTTTGCTATGGTCCATTGGATACGTTAAGCTACCTAAATTCAACAATAACAAGGTAAATGTGGTTTGACATTCTATGGGCCCTTTAAGTCTAGCCTTGCCTAGCCAGCAGACATGCTAAATGATCAAAAAGTCAACATTATCTGTTGATGACATGATGAAAAATGATGATTGGTGCACAACAGGAATCATCAAACTTTACTCACTATCGAACTACAACAGCTGAGGAAAGGACTGAGGAAACATGAGGGTTTACACATAACAAGGCAACGGAGAACGGCCTATAGTAGGGACTAACCATTTCAGAACAAGACGAGACAGGCATGACGAGCAGAAACACATGGTAACAGGTGAATTCAATTTTGCCTATAGCCTTTCGCAGTTGACTGCAGCCACCCTTGTGCTAGATTGAAAGCCTATTCAGAGGACTTTTTAATATCAGGACAACATGGCGCCTATGTGTTTTTGATATATAATGTTAGTATCTTCACATTCTGTTTCTATTTCTTAGTCTTAACACATGGCTCCTAACAAAGTGTTTGATGTCATTCTATGGTTGTAACTCAATCCCAGTCCTCTAAGACTTAAAGTGGCACCAAGGAGTTCTGAAAATCGCACCCTCCATATATTGGAACGGACGCATCCCATAAGGCAAGTCAATTGTAGTTTCACTTGAACTACAGATCGCTACCCGATTGGACAAACTTGTTTATTACCGTTGAAGCCGATAGAGGGCCGCATAGCAATGCAGCAATATCACTCACCTTGTTATGAGTTGATGGACCACCGAAACGATTTTGAAAATATTATTTTAAGGTTTTAAAAAGTCTTTAGTGCTGCTTTAACTGTCATGATTGTGCTTCACAATTGTGATGGGCTCAATGTATGGAAAATAAAAAGTCCCAGAAGGACATTTGTTTGATGGTCACTTTTTTGTATGTCTATATTCTAAGTATAGTCAAATGGATTGACATTAGGTTAAGTATTAGTTAGTGTAGTAATTTACTATCCAATGAAAGCAACTTGCAGTGCATTGATTGCAAGGTCTAACTTCCCCAATTGCACTAGCCAAGTTTAAAATGTTTATAAGTTTGTTAAATAGACATGTTTCTCAGTTTCATGTCTATAAGTCATTTTTTTGTCTTTACTAATTAAAGGTACTAGCATTGGGGTTTTTACTAATTAACAGTCCTAGCATTGGGGTTCACTACTGTTTGTTGACATTTCACTGGCTTCCTAGCTAACACAATAGCTAGGTTTACAGACAGCCACCTGACTGCAGTCTCCTTCAAGACTATAGTGTAAGGCTTGTCCTCCAAGAAGAACTAGACTACTTGTCTCTGCCTGAAGCCAGTCATCTCACTGCAATGAGCAATTTTGTCCTGAGAAGGTCTTACAATGAGATATACATAATATTACAAGACAAATTACACATGCAATGGGTGTAATTGCAGTTCAAATGTGGTATTTAAACATATATTTCTGTGTGTGTGTGTGTGTGTGTGTGTATGTGTAAATACAGAATACAAAATGTGTAAATATGTGTGTAAAGATACGAACAATGTGTGTTTAAGAACTGGCGAAAGGCCAATGAGGGTACAACCCAATTAATCAGATAGATAGATAGATAGACAGATAGATAGATAGATAGATACTTTATTGATCCCCAAGGGGAAATTCAAGGTCCCAGCAGCTATATCTAAAGTGTCTGTGTCTGAGGATAGGTTGGTTAAAGAGAGTATATGCATGATGTGTTGGGTCTTTAAAGATGTTCTCTTCTTCTTCCTGGTCCTTATAGTGTCCTGCAAATCCTGGAACCCCATTTACTGCTGCAGTGTTGATGTTAGACTCACATGGAGGTCCCAGGGTTTCATCTCCATATTTTAGGAGTTTGACAGCAAGGTCTTTAGACTAGGTGTTATTTGTGTAGAGCGAGAAGAGCAGTGGGAAAGGACACATCCCTGTGGTGCACCAGTGCTGGTTGTCCGTGTGACATCTCCTAGTTGCACATACATTCAGTCAGGAAGCTGGTCCACTAACAGATGGCAGCAGATACAGTAAATAGAAAGTTTGATTCTGAGGATTTCAGGTGTTGAACGCCAAGCTGAAATCCACAAACTGCAGTCCATATGATGACCTGTGATGATTCTAAGATGGCACTAGGCGTTTAGTTGATGAAAAGGACTTGATGACAAGTGAAGCCAAGTCCACAGGTCTGTAGGCATTCAGTCTGGTGATGGTGGGTTTGTTGGTGACTGGGATGAAAGCCTTTGAGGCCTAAGGGGACTTCAGCTTCAGTGATATGACAAAAAAAATGTGTGTCTTCTTACAACATTCTGGCTCTCAAAGAAGTGGCACATATGAGTGTGGATTGAGAGTCTGAGGTTACATCTAGGTTACATCCTCTAGCTAATCACTGCCAAGTATTACTTTACATAGCCAAAATACAATTCACTGAGAGAGAAAAGACACAATCTCACCTTGAAACCATATCAGATGGTATATCAGATAAATTGGACAAACTCAGCTTTTGTTAAAGCCTACAATACAATGTTGGCACCTAGGCTATATCATAAACTGAATGCAGGTATACAAACTAAAAGCACAATTGTGGTATCGCTGTTAGTGCCAGACAGGCTGGTCAGATTCTAACGCCCAACCATCTTTGGGGTTTACAGGGAGGGATTCAAAATATCTAGCGAGTAGCAGTCGCAGGACGAATATGCCTTGATGATGTGAGAAGTCACAGGAGAATGAGCAAACTAGTTTCAGAGGATAGAAAAGCAACAGTAAATCAAAACATAACTTGTTACAACCAAGGAATGCAGAATACAACCACTTGTTGATATTTATGCCACTAGGAATTAAAGACAAAAGGGGCTACCATTTCTCACTGTCCACTTAAATAGCTACACCTTGCTAGTAATTAAAGTGGATTGGCGAGTGTATTTGTGTTGCAAGAAATGTTCGAGCTCAAAAGCCAGAGGTGACATAACTGTGTAATGTAATATTATACAGTCAAGTTCATGAGAGGTACTGAGTTTCTTCTTACCCTGGGCCTGTATGTGTATGTGTATGTGTATGTATCCTAAGTAATGCTGGGGAAAGCTGGGGATGTACATGTCTATACATGTATGTATACTTGTATATGTACACTGATACATGTGTGTGTGTTTGTACACTGATATTGTATCTCCCTTCTGTTTGTAGGTACGTACCAGGGACAGTGGGTGGGTGGCATGCGTCATGGTTACGGGTTGCGGCAGAGCGTCCCGTATGGAATGGCGGCCGTCATCCGCTCCCCTCTGCGCACCTCTATAAACTCACTCCGTTCTGAGCACAGCAATGGCGCCGCCCTGATGCCTGACAGAATGGGTGGCGTGGCGGCATCTGCAGGGGGTGCCCCTGTGGGCATGGCCACCAGTCCGTCCGTGTCGCGCGGTGGTTTCGTCCTGACGGCTCAGAGCAGCGAGACGGAGCTGATGGGGGCAGCTAAAAGGCGCGGACTCTTCCGACGATCTCTGTTGTCCGGCCTAAAGCTACGCAAATCGGAGTCGCGTAGCTCACTCAGCAGCCAGCGGAGTAAACAGAGCTCCTTCCGCAGTGAGGCCGGCATGAGTACGGTCAGCTCCGCGTCCAACGCATCCGATGTCAACTCCACCATCAGTCTAGGAGATGGTGAGTCCGAGTTGGCTGCTGCTGAGGTCACCCCTGATGACGTGGACGCTACGGCAACAGAAACGTATGCGGGTGAGTGGAAGAACGACAAACGCACTGGCTGTGGAGTCAGTCGGCGCTCAGACGGACTATGTTATCAGGGCGAGTGGCTCAGCAACAAACGTCATGGATACGGATGCACCACATTCCCTGACGGAACCAAAGAGGAGGGCAAGTACAAACAGAACATCTTGGTGAGCGGGAAAAGGAAGAACCTCATCCCGCTGCGTGCCAGTAAAATACGCGAGAAGGTGGATCGGGCTGTGGAGGCCGCAGAGAAGGCAGCAGATGTTGCCAAGCAGAAGGCTGAGATTGCACAGTCCAGGTGAGTAGTATGACTGACTAATAAAGAGATGGTCTACTGTAGGATTGGGTACCCTTGAGGTTTGTAGCAATAGATATTGGTGCTGACATCAGCACTTAGTGTATCGTACTGGTACCCAATGATACCTTTTTTCTGTATGTCTGTGACTATTCTCATTCACATCCAGGTTGTGGTAGTCATAGCGTTTGGTTAAGGACTTTTTTTGAGCTTCAAGACGTTTCTCTTTCCATCCAGAAAGCTTCCTCAGTTCTGACTGATGTTGGAAATACCAGGAGCTTATATCTCTGGTCTGTGGGTGTGAACTATAGACCACACCCCTTATCACGTGAGGTCATCTACACACATCTTAAGCATCCTACTCTGAACAGGGGGGGAAATGCCATCATCTGTCTGCTACATACCATTCTGCTTTGAGATCCCTTCCCAGGAGATTTGAGAGATTTGACTGCCACTTTACACAGATCCCACCTGGTCCCTGTGATCCTAGTTGCCCTTCAACATCAGGAAAACCTTTTAACTAGATCCTGTGATATTCATAGACCATTCAATCCCAGTATCACACATTGACTATGCCATTATGTTAATGGGTGATTCATATGATCCTTGCTAACTCTTTTCTGTACTTCACTCTATCTGAACCTTTAACTGTAGCTGGTGACTAAAGTAAAATTTTGCAATGACACTTGGCACTTATTGTTGTTGTTCAGCAAATCAAAGGCTGTTTTCCATAGGCATCTCAAAAAGTTTAATTTAACATTTTAAGCCTCAACTTAGTTCTACCAGCTATGGGGTACATTATGACCACATATCCTTTCATTTCAAATGGATAAAAAGGTACAGGATCAAGACTGAACATATTTTTTTAACTCCTGGGTGAAGTACGGCTCCCATACACAATTGCAACTGATATCATTTTAGAATTTTATAATCTATCAATAGTTCACTGAGCACTGTATTGAATTGACTGACATCACAGTTGACCTCCATTAACCCCAATTCTACACCCTAGGATGATCCATGATCCCGATTAAGTAATGGCATAAAGATTCCTGTGCCATCTGATTTTGTGTAAACCTATACATTTTATTTGGAAATGTAAGAAGGGTAGGGTCTGATGGACATATTTAAATACATGATGACGGTGGGATTCTTGGTGGTGGGACCCTTGCATACTTACACTCATTGGTTCCTTTGGGGGACTACTCATGTATACTCATAAGTTTTGATTTTTTGGAGGAATACACAAGGATCTACTGTATATTTCTTATGTATCCTAGATAATAACAGGTTAGCACCTTACCCTGTTTAAAAATATTTTCTTCTTTTTCTTTACTGAATCAGGAAACATTTTGAAAGTCTTCTAAAGTCAGCTGGTCTTTCAGATTTTGTTGAGGGTTCTGTAGTCAGAGTTCTGTAGTTTGTTGCATGCTAATAGCTTAGCACATGCATTTTAGTTTGGAGTTATTTGGGTCATCCCTGAAGGCATACAAGCAAGATGGAAAGAGAGAGAAAAATAGGGGGTAGAGATGGAGAGGGATGGGTAAAAGAAAGAGGCAGAGGAGGGAGAGAGACAGAGATTTCCGCATTATGCCAGCAGTGTTGGCTTCAAGCCGGAGAGGCCAGGATGAGAGATGGAAAAGGGCCAATTCTATCTCTTCCCTTCTTTATCTATCACACACACACACACACACACACAGGACAGTTTTTCTTTTTTATACCCTTTGTTTACACTTTGCTTTTGTGTAGCTCCTTGGCTCTCAAAAGAGTTACAGGTGGTAGTGACTGAAATCACCATAACAAATCTGTCAATTGAGTTCTAAACAGCTACTTTGAATGCATAGACTACATTGTCATTGCGTCTGTGGAAATCTTAGTAACAGAATTTATGGTGTGATTGCTCTCAGTTTTTTAATTCAGATTCTTGAGATTTTTTTGAAAACTTGCCAAAGTTATGTTAAGAGAGCGAAGGCGGAGTATTATGCTAAGGTAATTAATAATAATACTCATAAACCAAAAGTTATATTTAGCACTATTAATTCCATATTTAATCCTGCCACAGCTGGTACCATAATTGCTGGTACCAGAACTTCCACAGAATTTCTCTATTTTATCATTGATGAGACTGACAACATCAAAGCTCAGATTTCATCCCAAGAGTCTTATCACTCAATAACTCATCTCTCCCTCATTGCTTTAACTTTTTATCCTTACAGCTTTCTGTGGTCTCTCATATCATATGAACACCACTATCTCCCATTTAGATTTTTTTCCATCATGTCTGTCTTAGGGAGGCTTTTGTCATCATCTGCCCTCGTGTTAGCTATAATTTCCAAGTTTTTTTTTTTTCCGAAGATCATGGGCAAAGTTGTCCTTTCCCAGGTGGCCTCTTACACACAAAGCCAGATAAATTCGACTAGATAACTACATACTGTAGACTGAATCCACCTTACTGAATGAACTTCTCTTTGCTGATTCAGGTTCTTGTTCCCCCTTAGTACTCATTGAGGTTTTGACACTATCAACCATCACATACTGTTGGGCTTCTGTTGGGGAGGTTGGGCTTCAGGGTACAGTAATAGATTTGGTATCCTTTTATTTGCATAATTGAACTTAAGAACTTAGAATTTGGAGCAGTTCCTTCCCTGCTTCAATCGAGTGTGGTGTCCCTCAAGGATTAATATTAGGCCGATTTCATTTTTTATATATTTTAGAACTCAGCAACATAATTGCCCAAATAAATTTCCACATTGTAGTAAAAAATCTTGTGGTTTACCGTGACCATCAAACAAGTGAAGGTGGTGAAGGGTGGCTTTTTCAACTTAAAACAATAATAATACTACTCCTGTGTTGTCTCAATTACTGTAAAGAACAATTGTTGATTGATGAGTTCAATATTAAGATAATCAAATCCAACCCTAACTGCATACTCACCTCTAGACCAGATAGTTTGGCATGGTAACTGTATTCTGTGGTTCCACATAGTAGCCACTTGCTAACAATATAACCAGTGCCTAGTGCCAGTAGAGTTTTTTTTTTGTAGCATTCTGTGGGACATGTTTATGTAGCCTATCTGTAAAACGTCTCTCTAAAATGCATAGGTATGCAACTGCTATTTTTTACTCTCTTGCTAACCCTTCAATCTCATTTCCACTAAAATGCTAATCGCTACTTGTCAGTTTTAGCGCTAAAGACTTCAAAACTGAGCATAGAATAAATGCTAAATCACCAACAGGGAATTACGCTAACCAGGGGTGTAACCTTAGTGTAACCTCTCACCTCCATCATCATGGTGTCAGACTACCCTGCAAATAGTTCACTGTTAATGCAATTACCTCAAGTAGGCTACATAACTTGATGTTTGCCACGTAGGCTACAAGATAACAACTATAAACAGTATGTAGGCCTATTTGATTTGCACATTTTGTGTGATTCAGAAGCTAGCTATAGATTAGAGTAATTTTGACATGTTTCATTAAACCACAAGACATTTGACCTTTAAATGTCATGCACTTTTGTGCACCAACTCAGTTCTCGTTCCAGACATAGCCATGGGTATGAGGCATGATTGTGTCTATGGCTAAATGCCAGTGTGATAACTTAGTTATTCACCAGTAAGCCCTATTTTTATTCCATCATTACCCCATCTGTAAAATATGTACTGTGAAATGTATAGTATGGCTGTATGGGGTCCTAAGTCTAACATACAATTTTGATTATGGGTTGCTATGGTGATGGCGCTGTACGATGGCTGCCGTTGACCATACCTCCACTTTATTTTTCACCCTTTCTGGGCTTTTTTACGTTTTTCTTTTTCATTTCTAACACTGTGCTGTAGCCTACAAGTAGCCTTGAATATGGTTGTCACTTCTGTTTTGTTTTCGGCAAAGTCTCTGTGAGTTTGGAGGAGCTTATTGGTTTGGACATTTTTTGCGAAGTGAATATACTTTAAATGATGCATTCTGACCGACCGTCATTTTCACTGTCTACCCTACCGTCTTTATCTGCGGAGCTTGGAGGAGGTCGGGCAGGGACCCGTTGTGAGTGTTGAATGTGGAGGGCTGCGGGGGTTGCCTGTGGAGTGGAGGACGGCTCACAGGGGGGCCGTGTTTGGAGGAGGACGGCGCTGCCTGCGTGTCGGCTGCTATCCTGTGATCTCCGACGCAATGTTGGTCATCCCCTATAGCCTACTTGATGTCACTCCTGCGTCCCGACTTCAGCCACAAATCCACGACCTCAAACATCTCTTCTACATGGATCCTGAATCCTATGGGCTATTCATGTACAGTAGCTACTAATGGCAATGGCTAATTATTATTATTATTACTATTATTATTTTTTTTTTTTCCTTCTTTCCCTTTATCCATCTTTTCTCTTCAATGCAATTTCACTACATGGTTTTACGTTAGTAACTCAATGTATGTGACAAATAAACTCCTTGAATCCTTGAATCCTTGATTACAGGTATCCCATGCTAAAAATTTAGCTTAATTAATGAAATTGTTCAGTTTTTATGAAACCTTGAAATGTCACAAAAGCTGATTTTTGTCCACTAAAAACACAAAGCTAGAGCTGCACTACAACGGCCAGTTGACAGTGATTGACAATGATTTTTGAGCTGGGAATTGTGTTCTTCTGCTATGTTATTGCTAACTGCTATGTTATTCTGATTAATGCCGTCAACAGTAAAGTTAGTTTCGTTTATGTGAATGAATGCTATATGAATTGCACAAGTTATAAATTGTTGAAAACCGTGTTACATGTACAATATTTAACAGTACAGTACAGTACAGTACAGACGCTTTATTATTTTTAGTAGGCTAGGCCTAAAACATATCTGTCAATGGGTGATTATCCATCTCTTAATTTAATTGAAGCTGCTGTGGTCAAATTCAGCCTAAAAAATTCTGCATTAGTTTAACTTTTGTTGCATAGGCTCTAAGTTGTTCTAGTCCCTCAGTTACTCTCACTCTCTGAAACTCATACACACCTAGTGAAGCAAATATGAAGTAATCATTAACCCTTAACCCTTAAGATATAGCCTACTGAGGTGGTGTCCATCTTGGCAAGATAAACCTCCATGCAAGAACTCTACATTTAATGAATGTTATAGACCGTCTACTCAAGGTCAGAAATTATATGACACTTAAGATTAACTTTGTCAAAGTGTCACGTCTTTTTTCAGTGTTACTTCACTGTAACATAATCATTGTATTATAGAGGTACTATATTCCCTCTGTCTCAGTAGAGAGCCACAGATTCCTTTGGTCCCTATTCTGACCTCATGTAACCTCCCCCATACTACCATTAATACTCACAACACACTTACATGCATACAAAAACAGACACATAAATGCAGATAAAACACACATAGACACTGACACACACATTAGGCACATTATATACACACTCCTGCATACACATTAACATAGATAACACATGCACTCATGTGAAACACACACACACACACACACTTGCATTCAAGAAAGCACAAAGCTTAAAACACACTCATGCAGAGGAATATCTTCCGTTCCAACATAGTGTCCCTCCATCCCACTCATCCCCCCCTTCCCCACACACACACACACACACACACACGCATCTCATTCTCTTTCGCTCCCACAAACACATTCTTCCCACACAAACACGACTACATGCTTATCACTGCTGACACATGCATAAATACACACCCACACAGATTGGTCAATCAGAAACACACACATATATGGCAACACACATAAATGCACTCGCTCACACACACACATAACACACACACACACACACACACTTGCCCATTTGCTTTGCATGGCTTGGCTGGCTGGCTGGCGGAAGTGAGCCAGGGGCAAAAAGAAACAGAAAAAAATCAATAAACATCCACATGCAATACTGCATCAAGACAGCTACTGCACAAACAACAAGAGAGAGGGATGGAGAGGGAGAGAAATAAAAAGGAATGGAGAGGAAGAGAAGGAAAGGAGGAAGAGCAAAAGACAGGAATGGAGAGGAAGAACAAAAGAAAGGCAAAATAACAGACAGGTACAGGTTGAGAGGGAATCAAAATTAGAGGTAAAGATATAGAGAACTATACAGCATGAGGAGGTGTGTATACCATGTGTGTGTGAGAGTGAGTGTGTGTGTGTGTGTGTGTGTGCGTGTGTCTGAGAGGAGGTACTCTAGTAGGGAACATTGGTTCCGAGGATTAATTATTGATAAGTCTGCAGTTCTTAGAGGTTTAGGGTGAACAGAGGCCTGAAACCAGGGGGAAAGAGTTCACCGCCTCACACACACAGTGTCTGATACACAAACCAAACTCCCACTCCCACTAATTTTGGAACCTCTCTCTCGTTTTCTCTCTCTTTCTCTCTCACACGCACACACACACTCCCATGTACACACATGTGAACACTCACTCTTTTTGTCTGTCTTTCTCCCTTTCACACATACATACACACACACACACACACACACACACACACACACACACACACACACATACATTGGCCAAAAAAACATCTGCAGAATGACACACACTCCCTCACTCTGCTCAAAAAGGTTTCCTGGGTGTTGTAACAGACTGTTGCTGTAGACAAGACTAGAGGCTTACAGTCCCAGTGATTCAAATTTTATTATCTTTTGTATCTATTAATTATATTATTATTATAATATTGTTTTATAATATTATTTAATGCACACATATCCAGACACACAACACAGAGTATATCTTGATATCTTGCCTTAGTAATACAAGGCTGTTAAACTGATCTGACATTATGTCCTTGAAAGAGTTGCCTGTTTGTAACACCTATCTCTCTTTGTGTATCTCTCTCTCTCTCACACACACACACACACACTCCAGGACTTCCCATGCTCGGGGTAAAGCAGAGGCCGCTGTGAGTGCAGCTCTGAAGGCCCAGGATGAGTGTCGTCTAGCCCGCATCACTGCAAAAGAGTTTAGTCCCTCCTTCCAGCAACGGAGAAATGGTAAGCACAACAGATATCCATTCCCATCATGTGTGCCGATCGCAGCGTCAATGGAGGTTTTTTTTTTTTCATGCAAGCATGTGCTGTAAAGAGGCCCTTAAACCTGACTCTCCACACTATTAGATTAGTATAAAATTGTTTAACTATCAGGCTCCTCTCCTAACTATCAGGCAATTTTTAACCACTGTAGAAACTGTAGAATCTTCTCTTTTTATAGAGGAAGGTAAGATAGTTTCAGTGATATAGTGGGAAAATAATAGTTTTAAAGTATTAAAGTTCAGCCAGAATCCTGAAACATAGTTGTGGGTTTCAGTTTGTTGGAACTATGCACACACATACACATGCAAACACACACACACACACACACACACACACATACACACAACGTGCGCACACACACACAGACACAGTCCCCCACTGTGGCAAGCGGAGGTGAGTGATGCCAACAGGGGCGTCAGGAAGCTCACTCAACACACACACACACACACAGACACAGACACACAAACATACCTACAAACACACACACACACACACACACACACACACTGGTGTCCTTCCCTGCTGTGCCAGGTGGAGCTGAGTAATGCCAAGAGCAACAGGAGGCTGAGAAGAGGTCATCACTGACCTTTATAAAGCGCCCACACACACCAACCTGGAGGAGGAACATGCACACACACACACATAGATAAACATGGAGACTGTAGATACTTTGTCAGATCTGCTTAAGATCACTGATAGGAAGTTCCTGACATTGTTAAGTGTAGAGCTATTATTATGATATTGATATTATATTGAATTATGGAGGTACTGTTAGGATATTATAGAGCTTATATTAGTCATCACTTATTACGAAGACGCAAGGATCAAGAGCTATGTTTGTCCGTTCAGATGATAATGAAAAAGCCTCCAGTAAGAGAGGAATATGTCTTAGAGAGTCATAATCAGGCAAACAAACGGAAGCCTGCGTGGGACATACTGTACATGCAGTTACAATGTGACCTTGAACCTTTGGTCACCAAAATCTTGAAAATTTGGGCTAATTGGGCTATTCTGAAGAGTGTGAATTGGCTGTGAATAAGAAAACATAATACCTGCAGGATTACTCATGGCACCATGAAGGATAAGTGCACATGTAACTGGCCTCATCCCATGCGGGCCAGTTTTTGCACACTTTTGTTTTTGGCCATGTAGGCTGTCGTCATTGTACGTTATTAGCTTGTGCCTGTTGCCATTTGAAAAGATCAGCAACTACTTTTGCGATGAGGGTCAACGCAGTTCATACAACACAAACAAACTCAAACCATTCTAACAAACCTATTAACCACTACCCACTGAAAGAGAATTGGAAGCATTTTCATCAATAGCCCACACATGCAATGAATATGTCTGAATGAGCCATGTGGGTGTGCCTCAATGCCATCTCTAGCTGTGGGGCTGCCATAGCGCAGGGGTGCACACAGTATTTGTTTTTTAGTTTATGGAGCCAAGGCTGTGTAGGAAGACAGATCTGTGTGGAAGTCTTTTTTGAAGGTCTTTTGTTCTTGTTTGGAGAGATTTGCTAAATGTGACAAAGTGGTTTGGCTGAATAACTTGCCTCCCTATTTAGCCCAGCACAGGGTTTTCTGGTCCACATAAATCAACACGAATCTGATGTGGGCTTCTAGAAAAAATTACTTTGCCCTCATATAAAAAATGGTTGGGATTATTATGTAGATTATATATGGTATATAATACTACTTAGTTTTTTCTATATATTCTATTACATATATAATATAATCTGGCCTTTTCTGTATAATACAGTATGGGTGACTGTCGAGTATGTGCATTGCTGTGTGTCCAGGTGTGGAGTGCCAACGTCCGAAGCAGCAGGTGTCCAGTGAGAACGAGCTGGAGGTGCTGTCGAGCGGCACAGCAGACAGCTCAGACCTCTACCAGAAGACCACGCCCCCCACCTCTAGCCCTCCCACCAGTCGGCCCACCTCTCCCAAGAGCTCCACCCACCGGCGCAAGAGTGCACGTTTTCTGCGCCAGAGCGCGGTAGATGACGATCAGGCCGGCGGAGGTGGAGGAGGAGGAGGAGGAGGAGGAGGAGGGGGCACCACGGAGATCCAGGTCCTGATGGAGGGCCCTCGTGGTGGGGCCCGTGGCCCCAGCCCTGGCTCAGCACAGGACTCGCACAGCAACGGACACAGCAAACATTCGACCAATCACAGGACCCGAGAGCACGGCTCATCGTCCAATCACAGGGCGGGTAGCCGAGGCTCGCGGAGTGGCCACCGGTTGCTGCAGCAGAGCGGTGGAGACGGACTGGGCCAGCTGGACGAGGAGAAGCTCAGCAACTACGAGATCGAGATGCGCCCGCTGCAGCCCCGCGACGCAGCCTCCCAGAAGCACCACACGCACCACGACGATGGGCGCTCCTCGCACCACGGCCAACAGAGACAGCGGGCCAAACTGCGGGAGCGGGCGCGGGACGGGGGCAAGGACAGAGGCGGAGCTGGGGGCGACTCGGAACAGAAGCAGGATGTCCTGGCCGGAGGAGAGAAGCCGGACAGTCGACCGCTGCGCAGGGATCTGACCCTGTCCCCCCCGCAGAAGTCCTCACCCATTGCACTAGAACATGATGACAAGACCACCCAGCTCAAAACTAGCGGGGTGAGCCAGAGATCTTTCCCTCTCCCACTTTGCCTCTCCCTTTATTTGATTCTCACTAACACTCAAACCTCAACCCTCTAATTTCTAGAATTTTTGGAAATAAACAAATTAGCAGGTTTTGGCAGTTTACAATAATACTCTGCTGCACTAGGGCACCACTACATTACACACCTCCTACACCACCTTACAAACATTACACTGTAAAAGGACGTTATACTTTTATACACCACATCTTGGTTAGCTCCCTTTGAGTGTAGACTACAACGGTTGCTTTTAGCTGAGGATTTTAGATTTTCGAGTTAGATAGAGTTTTGATTTTGTTTCACTGTATAGTATTATTAATGTTGTTGTGGTTGTTGATATTATTATTTGTGTACAGTAAACAACTGTAAAGTGGCTATTTGCTTCTAAGCCATGTATTTTGCTCAGGCTGAGACAAAGGTTACATGTGGTGTCGGGACTGGATGGTGGACTGGACTATAACTCCAGGGCTACTGCTGGATATTTTAATACACTGAACAATGAACGTAATGATATTAGTATAATTAATTGCGTAACCTTGAAGTCCCCATTGGGATATGTATCCCAGGAAAGTGCTTCGACTGAAAGAGGATCACCTCGGTTACATAATATGGCCCATTTTGCTTTGATATTACTTCCAGGATACAGTATGCTTTGGTTATTTGTTGTTGTTATGAATACAAGGTCGGACTGAATTATACACTTCGCTAAAACTGACTGATGCAGTCCTGCAATATCAACTGACCGACTGTTTTCTTTCCCTGGGATGTAAAGGCAGAGGTTAGGTGATCTGTCACATAATGCTTATTTTTGTGCAACTGCACTGTCTTTTAAAACTGGATGTGTGTTGGATGAGTACAACTATTTGTTTTGGGTAAATGTGTCTGACAGTCATCAAGACACAGTGTGACCTGTTGTTCAGTAAAATTCATATCAGTCATTCACACTCACTGATACCTTGCTGAGGGAACGTAACCAAGGCCAAACATGCACACACACATACACAAATAGATGTCCTGAAGACAGAGCATTCACAAACACAGATGTCCTCTAGACACACACACACAGGTGCCCTAGTGAATGCCCATTGCTCCTTAGTAACAGCAGCCTGGTAAAGCGCTACTTTTCCAAGCACTGCCCAGCATTGGCTCATCCTTGTTTGTTGCTAGGGAACAGCTTATGCCTCGCTTCAGATGGAGCCAATCGGTGAGAGAGATGGGGGAAGGGGAGGGGGGAATGTTTGTAGCTGCTGAGAGCGGGCATTGCAGCAGAGTTGTGTAAGACAGGTTAACATAAAACAGAAACAGCTGCAGCTATACAGTACACACACACACACACCCACACGATTATTCACATAATATGCACATAAACATCTTCAAACACTCACAACCCACTTTGACATATTAAACTGCATTAGCTACACACACATTAACTCACATAGGAACGTTTAGTTATTTATAGACATTACACAGAAACTGTCAGCAAAGCCATATAGCCATATTACACACAGTCAAGATGAGATATCTCTCTTTCTTTCTCTTTGATGATGTAAACACTGATGCGTAGACGTCGGTGGAAGAGAGTGCATGCTTGTGTGCATATGTCATAACTGCTTGCATTGATGTTGCATCTCTTTCTCTCTCTCTTTCTCTGACTCTCTCTCTCTCTTTCTCTCTCTTTCTCTGACTCTCTCTATCTCTTTCTATATCCACAGGGCTCCAGCTCCATCCTGGTTGTCATGGTGATTTTGCTCAATATAGGAGTGGCCATCTTGTTTATTCATTTTTTTATTTGAACTCTTCGGTCTGGGACGGCCCGCCCTCCTCATGTTCCCCACCGCCAGAACGGACAGACGAATGGACAGATGAACACATGGAAGGATGGAGGGCCGTTTAATGACTGGACGAGTGAGGCTGAAAGAGACACAAAAGACACGCACACACACACGTGTGAGGGTGTGATTGGTCACACCCAAATGCAGTAACAGACACTCGGGCGGCAGGACCTTTGAATGAACTGCAAGCCTGCGTCCGCTCAAACCTTCAGCTCTGGGTGTTGTTCCACAGTTACTGCATCCTTTGTAAAAGACTTCTAGGTAAAACGTATTCATTTATACAGTACATGTACAAATGTATTAAGTTATCCATTTATGCTTTTTTTCTGTATGATATTCTTTTGTTTTGGTTTTATTTTTCTTTTGAGATTTTCCTGCCTTTCCAATGCAGCTGGTGGCTTTGGTGTTCTTATAGAGTTGAGTGTGTGGGGTATCATGAGGGACAAGGTATTCTTATAGGGGTGTGTGTGTGTGTCTTAATGTTTCTGTATGGATGAGGAAGAGTGTGTTGTCATACGGTATGTGTGTGTGTGTGTGTGTGTGTCTGTATGTGTGCAGTCCTGTGAGGAGTGTGTCTTCAAACAACATCAATAGTGTGTGTGTGTGTGTGTTTATATGATATGAGGGGAGATTTGAAATATCTCAGTGATGGGAAACGGTTCCATCTGTCATCCTCTCTTTCACATTTCCTGTCTTCCTTTCTTTTCCTCCCTCTGTCTCTCTCTGCATCCTTTTCTCCAGTCACTTTTCATCATCTCTTGCTGCTTTCCTCTACACACACACTCCCTCGCATTCTCTTCCTGTCCACCTCCACTCAGACAACTGTGTGTGTGTGTGTGCGTGTGTGTGTGTGTGTGTGTGTGTGTTGTGTTTGCGCAGTAAGGTCTGAAACAGGGCTACCTCTCTCTCAGAGCATCAGCTGGAAGAGCCTCCTGGTCCCCTTATGCCTGGTCAGCCACTCCCACTCAATGTACATAACCATGGCAACCTGCAGTTACCAAAGGTAACCAGTGGGGTGCCAGCCCATATCTAGACCAACTTGACTACATGATGATGATGAACTCTGAGCTGTGTGGTGATGGTGGTGTGTGTGTGTTTGTGTGTGTGTGTGTGTTTGCTCTGTGTTATGCATCTGATGTATGTGAAATATTTTCCCCAGTGCTGGTCAGATGGAAGATAGTCCTACTCTGAAAGCAGCCCCTTGTCACTGTCCCTAGTAGAGGGCACTGTTTAGTGAGGCTCCCTGCTAGGCGGCCTTTCCCACTCATTTTTGTCAATTACATTGCTTTACCTCTCACTCACTTTCACCGCTGTGAAAACAAAAATGTTCTTTAAGTTCAAGCACACACACACACACACACACACACACACGCACACTCACACAAACACACCATAGAAACATACATACTTCCAGCTACCTTGTGTAAGACATGCAGGACTTCCATTGTGGGTGGTCGGAGACTGTTACGTTCCAACTGCTGCTTTCAATAACACTATTTATTGGAAAAAAGGAGCATTAAAAAAGAACAATGCAAAAAAGTTTTTATAGCTGTTTGCAAGACATCTGAAAAAAAAAATGCTGAATGCCTTGTTTTTTAAAATAACAAAAAAAGTTGCATGCAAACGTATGTTTTAGTTTTGTATAGACAAATAATGGGACAAAAATATATACAGACATAAAACTGCTCTAGTTTTGCAATCATTTTGGGAACAGCCAACAGGTGGGAATAATTTAAATGCTTTGAAATGTGTCTATTTTCTAGGAGGGGGAGGGGGGAGGCTGTGGGGTGGATGCACTAAAGGTTAGCTCAGTCCAGAGGTATGATCAGCCAGGATTGCAGGGGGCATCCTGGAGCTGTAAAGACACAGACACACACACACACACCATCAGAACAGATGAGAACTGTATTTCATGTGCACTTGTGGCAGCAGAGAGACAGATATAACCTCCATTGTCAACTACCTTCCTCCCATAACTCATCTATCACCTATACTCACTTTCTCTTCCTATCTTCCTTCCTCTCACACTTTCTCTTTCAATTTCTCGCTCAAACCTTATTCACTTGCCCGTTCTGTTCTCTTTTTCCCCGTTCACACTTCCCTCCGTTTCTCCACCAGCATAAGAGACCATCACCAGAAATACCTGCTGTATGCTGAGGTGCAAGACAGAAATATGCATCTGTGTGAAGTGTGTGTGTGTCTGTGTGTGTGTGATATTGGATGTGAACAGCCCAAAGGTTTCTAGAGTACCCGGCCAACTCAAGGTTGTGTCCCAGATCTCCAATGACACTTGAGTGGCTTTGGACCCAACTCAATAAGGTGAAGTTCAAAGGTCGTAGGTAACAGGTACCTCATGTGTAATAGGTACCTAAATGCTGAGTAGGGGTGCAGTCTTTGTGGAACTTCCTGGGACACGTGGTAGAGGTCGGGTCATCGAAATTACGAGAGTGTGTGAGCTTTGAACAGGTGTAGGTGTAAGTGTGTGTGTGTATGTGTGTGTTTGAGGGGGTCCTGAGTTCTGTTTTTTACTGAAACCCTGGAGACATCCCAAGGTTCTCTGCGCCTGCAGCATGCCTTAGCATGCCTGTTTTTTCTCTCGCCTCTGCGCTCTTATTTCTTTCTTTCTTTCTTTTTTGTCTTTCTTTTTTTGGGTTTGTTGATTTGTTCAGTAATTTTTTTGAGTTTTGTGGAGAAAATAATGAAAGTGTTTGAAAGTAACAATACATGTTTTGTGTTTTATTTCCCCAAAACAAATTTTCTCAGACACGTACACAAACGTGACACACACACACACACTAATACGCACATACACACAGGACCCTTGCAACCAACATTATGCACTACTGAACATTCACTTCCTGGCCTGGTTAGATTTGATCAATATAATCACATAATAATAAGCAGAAAGCATGTGAGTCACAAAACAAACACAACAAATCAAATAGAATCAAATTTTAACACTGGAACACAAATTCATTTAAGTCTCTCCAAAGTCACCTACTGTCCTCTCTGTGACCTGCATAGTATGCGTGTGTGTGTGAAGTGTTTGCTTGTCGCCTTTATATAGACATTAAAAAAACATTTTGGGAGAGCTTACAGAAGCAGCAGCACAGAGAACCGGGGACTGCCTGACTGTGAGTATTATGGGGTGTCAAACGTAGACGCACTCTCCCTCCTGATACCAGCAGCTATGAATGAAGCAGTCACAAGAGCGCATCACACTCCTTGTAGAAATTCATTCACAGAACTCGTTGTTATTCTATCAGGAGTTACAGTAAGACGGCCAGTGCCTGTACTAACTGTCCTGTCTCCTAAAGAAATACAGACCAGCTGTAAAATATGACAACTGCATATCTAATCCTGCATGCTGCACACTTGGAGGAGGTTGGATCATCACACTTGTTACCTCTTTTTTCTTCTCGTTTCATATTGTTTTAATTCCCTTCTTCAGGAAAAAAAGGTTTGACTGCCATATTCTAGTGTCAATAAAAGCTCCTGTACGAAAAGATCCTGTACAAATCTGATAGGGAGGCAGTGTGGAAGAGAGAGTGAATGTGTTTCTGTGAGATGCGCCATCGCAGGTGAAGAGAGACTGTGGTCTAAGAACACATGGTAGAGAGCTAAGATACAGTACAATTCAAAACGCATGCCGTGAAAACAAGTGTGAACACACACGCGCGCACACACACACACACTGTCGCTGACGTAGTGGATGACAAAGGCAGCATGTGCTCCTCCCGACGTCAGAGTGTTACCAAAAAAATACCCCTTTAGTTATTTATAAAAGCTGCGCTCAGACGGGAAATATGGAGCACAACAGGAGGAGAAAGAGTGGGAGGAGGACGAGAGGGAGGAAGGAAGGGAGGGAAAAGAGAGGAAGCAGGATAACACTACTCTCATCCATCCCCAACCCATCACAACCTGTATGCACACACACACACACACACACACTCTACAGTGAGGGGGTTGGGGGGAATAAGTAGGTCACACAGGGACGTGTGTTACACTGATTGCTCTCTGGCTGTGAAACTTCCTCTCGCTGCTTCTCCAAGTTGCTTTCAATTATGGAAGAAACTCCCCCGTCTCAACACGAGCCCATGTCACGACACGTGCGTCACGCACCAGCAGCAAACCGGGGCCACACTCATACAAACACACAAACACAAACACACACAATAACCACCCTGATGCTTGGAGGACGACTTGCCTGTAGGTGTCTGTACAGTACGTATGCACAGGATGAATGAATGAATGAATGGCTATTGTGCCTGTGTCACACTGTGTATAAGACCATGTGTGGGGTGAGGGGTCTTTACATAATGTCCTGTATACTGAGGAAATGAACTGGGCTGTAGAATAAGCATTAAGTGTTAGCTGGTTGTGGTTCCAGTTCTGCATTGGCAAGTGTAGAATAATTTCCTAATAATTTCTCATTACCGATGTTACTGGTTATCAGTGGTAATGATATCAAGTTTTTGGATAGGTGTCAATTTAGAATGAACAGAAAACTATTAAATGACAAAACAATTTAGACACTTATGTTTTCAATCAGGAAATTCCAAGATATATCCGAAATGGTTTATGTAATTTGTACATGATTGCCTGCCAAATAATACTGCTTTTTATTTAAAAAAAATACAGGACGGTACAGGAAGGTGTCTGAAGCCCATACAGACATATATTACAATTCATTACCAAATCTATTTTTACTAAATAATTCATGGTAGAAGTTAGCATATTTTAGTGAAAATGTTCAATAGTCTTTCCTATACTGGCACTTTTATAAAAGTAAAGAAAAATATTCTCTACAATCACCATTAATATTTTTTCTCTAAAATGAACTCATGGCATTAACCTGGTTCATCTAATGTGAGATTGTTCTACCAGTTCCGCACAGAACTCACATTCCATTCCGGTTCTTTTTAGGAACCTCCACCCAGCACTTAACCTCTATAAACCTTAGTCAGGACATCATGGTCTTAAGAGAATTCACCTGTGAGTTCTAAACTGTGTCAGAGGGAGCTGTTTTGTAGGAGCTCTGTACACTTGACCCAAGCTGAGTTCGGTGAAGGGAACTCCATCTAGACTCCTGGTTTTCAAACCTACTTCGGTCTACAGGACTTCCACTCATGACCTGTGTTCAACACCAGCCTACCTATTTTAACTATGGGCAAACAGAAACAGAGTGACTGATGATAATTATTTTATTGCATCAACCATTTGCCTGTACAAATGGCTAGCAAGAGACATACAGACATACTGACATATTGTACACAACTGTAAAAAAATTACATGCGAGCACACACACATGCATGCACGCTCATACACACACACACACACACACACACACAATATCAAACTGTTCACTGCTCCTCATAGAAGACTTTGGCCATGGCCACACCCACTTTCTGCACCTTCTTGTCCTTGGCATCCGGTCCCATGTTGGTGCGTGCCAGCTTCACCCAGTACGCTTCTGTCCGGCGCTGGTACTCCTCCAGAGACTCGCCAGTCTGCACACACGGATGCTCATCCTCTGTAATACACACACACACACACACAAACACAAACACAACAGCTTCTGAGATGCACAGAAGTAGCACTGAGAATTCTTGCATGTGTATTATCAAACTACATCATACTAAAATCTCTCTCACTCACACACTCACACACACAATGAAGGAACCACAAGTAATATACTGTTATTGATATATCACACCCACCCATACAGAAGGATTGGGGCAGGAAAATGAGTGTTTACCTTCCTCACTCTCGCTCTCATCTTCCTCGCTCTCCGCCTCACTCTCGCCCCCTCTGGCCTCTTCATCTCCATCATCCTCCTCGTCTTCCTCCTCATCCGACTCCAGCCATTCTTGAGTCTCTGCACAGAAACACAGATGACCATGAACACATCGGAATGTCTGGAGAACTAAAGCTCTGAGCTCCATAAACACCATTTAAAAAAAACAACAACAAAAAAAAAAACACCTTTACAAGATTTGAAAATTCAGATTGCATTTGTCTGATTGTACTGGAAGGGGGGATGTTAACGCCATTTCAAGGGGGTAAACATGAATGCACACACACACACATACATATAAATACAAACCCACACACAATAAACACAGACACTCAAGCATCCACACTCACTGGGATCCATCTCCACCAGAACGTCCCATTTGTCCATCTTGTGCAGGTCCAGGCTGTAGAGGTCTCCCAGAGTCAACTGTCTGTCCCCCACCTCAAACATGCCCCCGTACAGGTAGAGTCGACCGCCCTTCACCGTCGCCATGGCGTTGGAGCGGGCACAGGGCTCGACCAGAGAGGCCGCCGCCGCCCCCTCTTCCTCCTCGTCCTCATCTTCCTCATCCTCCTCCTCTTCCTCGCTCTCAGGCCCAGTTCTGGCCACGGGCACCGCCTCCCGGATGGTCATCACCGTGCCATCCTCAGTGACGATCTCCTTGATGATCTCTGTGGGCTCCTGTGGTGACGGAGCGTCTTCTGCTCTCTCCTCCGTCGCCTCCCCCTCTCCTGCCTTCCTCCCTCGCCGACGCTTCTTTCGCTCTGATCTGGTGCCCTAAGGGTTTTTAGTTTCAAACGCGGGAATAAATGGGCATGTGCATATACATGCGTGTGTCTGTGTGTGTGAAAATTGACTTCACTAGCACAAGTTAAACTTGACCACACCAAGATAAAAGTCAAAAACATAGACGTGACCGATGACGCACACGTGCAAAAGCACACACCTTCAACTGGGCAGGGTGCCAGCGGTTCTTGGCGATGTCGTATAGGTAGAGGTCGTTGTAGAACTCTCCCTCCAGCGTCTCTTCGTCCTCGTCGTCACACACCCCGCCAAACATGAGGGCACGCGTCCCCGCGCCCACACACACTCCCCCAGTGAAGCCGGAGCGTGGCGGTGGCTTCACCCCCCCAGGGCTCACACGGGACCAGGCCCACTTCTCTACAGCGCAGAGAGAGAGAGAGAGAGAGAGAGCATCACATACTGGAACCAGCAACCACGCAACCACAAAGAACACAACACAGCACAAACAGTACATGCACACAGACCGGATTCAATTCGCCCAAACACACGTACAGACACAGAACACAGTCCTAACTGTGAATGCAAGTAAACAGGACTGTTAGCCAAAACACACCCAACCTGAGACTACTTCACCAAAAATAAAACAAAAAAGTTAAACACACAGAGAAAGGTACCCATTCATTCACACTTGTGTACACGCAGCACTGTAGAGAGAGGTGGACAACCCAAAGTCCAGAAAGTAACTGCCTGGCCAAACGTTCCCTATTTTTAAAAACATTTTCAATTGTGTGCTGCTATGTCAAATGACTGTACCCTGGTCATCTTTGCCTTCCCTCCTGAGCAGAAACATGTCTGAATGAATGGTGCCCTTGTCCACATCCTTCTTGGCCCTCTGTTGGAGAAAGGGAGAAAAATCTGTGTCAATAATCCATCACACTGCGATGAATGGAATATCAAATGTGAAAAACAGACCTACAAAAATAAACTTAACAGGAGCCTATTTATTTATATATAAAATATAAAATCACTCCTCCTTCCGAGATCTCCCGAGCAGTTGGGAACGGGAGGCGCAAAACTATGTTTAGAAGGGGGTTGCTGGGACCTAAAACGTTGCTTGCTGGCAATTAAACTACTGTAAAAAAGTGAGGTTGTTGATGTATGTACACACACATATATACATGAACACATACACACACACACACTCACAGATTTGGAGTATCCCCCATAAACAATGATGCCGGAGTGGTCTGGGTTAGGGCTCATCAGACAAGCTGAGCGCGGACAGGGGCCCATGCCAGAGGGAGCCAGGCGACTCCAGCTGAACAAATCCAGACTGAAGCAGTGCACGTCGTTGTAGTAGATGTAGTCCCTGCAGGAGACACGCACACAAACAAGATTTATATTTTTATCTTTTCATTCCCAAAACTATGTTGTTTTAAATCAACACTGGGTTTAAAGTAGAGCTGTTCAAAAGAACCTTAGAACACACCACACAATTAGAACGCAATTAAGAATTAATTATGAAAACTATGAATGTTCAAATCTTGAATTTTGATCATATGATAAATTGTTACGAGACAAGAGCTTCCTTTGTGATGCAATGCCAGTGTGTGAGGTGAGCCCATACCTGGTGCTCTCGTGGAAGCCTCCAAACACCAGCAGCTGCCTCTTGCACAGAACCATCCGATGCCCACTGCGACCTGAGGGAGCACCTGGAGCTCTGGGCATGCGCGCGCGCACACACACACACACAATACATTCATAAAGCATCTCTGATTTAAAACACTGTGTTTAATGACAAAAATACAGTACCATGAACAACATAAATGTCTGATGATAAAAACGATGTTTGTTGATGGTAAAGGAGAATGTTTTGCATGTCAGGTTGGCAGAATGTGTGAGCATAGAGAACACGTTATGTGGCTTACTTGATCTGCTCCCACTTGAGGGGGTTGAGGTGCAGCAGCCACAGGTCTTTGTAGTGGTAAAACTGCTCTCCATCAGGAGAGGCAAACTCTCCACCAAAGAGCCACAGCTGCCCCCCTCCTTGGGCAACCACCACCGCCTGGCAGAGGAGACACATCAACACATGCATTCAAAAACTGCTCAATAAACCATTGCTTCACTAATACATGTGCCTACGGAGCATATAATCACACAGGCACAAAGGCAACCACTCATGGAGTTGGAGTGTCCCCCATAGACTATGAGACCGTTCTGAAATTACTGCTAAGATGCTAGTCAGATCTAAGAGTTACTATTGTACCTTATTTGCAATATCTGCTAAAAGGACTTTTTTTTTTTAGACAGAAACGCCTCCGCATTTTGCATCAAAATGGTTGAGTATTAAATGTTTTTCCTAGTAATAAGTTTGGAATTCTACTATAATAGCTATCCCATAAACACTAAGAAAGAGACTGTGCCTTGCTGATGTAACGGAGACATTACATGGCCCAATCATAATACCCAACTACTGGGAAATGGGTCACTGTGTCTAAGTAAAGCAGCATTAACACGGGTCCACATCTGCTTGTTTACAATTTTTACATTTTGTCTGAATGTTTTACGTCACTTGTGGCGATTCTTCTAAATATCAGCAAAACTCAGCTTTAGCAAGCTTGATTGGCGTTCACATTCACCAAGCCACTGGCAATAAGTCTTGCCATAAAGAAAGGCAAAGCATGCCCCCTGGTGGTCATGAAGTGTTGGTTCCAATTTTCCAAAGCAATAAAATTAGACAAACAAACATATCAAAGCACAAGACTGACTTTAGTTATTTAACATTAAAACTAAATAAAAAAACTTAAACTGACTCCATCTCTGCCTAAAAAAACATAAGACTTAACTAGCTTTACCTCTAAATCTGATGATACACCAGGCAACTTTTTGAACACTGTCGCTCAGCAGTGTTCTGGAACATTCCTTTATATTCAACCACATTTAAAATTCTTTCTTGACCATAAATAAGCTAATCACCACCATTATACAATCACAGAACATACAACAAGTTATGCAGTGGCCCAGCAACATCGCACAAAAAGTTGTCATCACCACCATACTGTCCCCTGATTCAATGTGGAGCTTTTAATTGCTCTCAGAGATTTTCCAAATTAGGGAAATTACTTTATTATTCAATCCAAGAGCATCATCATTCTACCATCAACCAAGACCTGTTGGCAGGTTCGATAAGCATTACAGACAGGCTGAAACAATAGTGCTACCTGGTGAGCGCAACGAGGAGTAGGTGGGTTAGGGATGTCCACCTTTGTCCAGGTGTTCTTCTTGATGTTGTAGAAGAATAGGTCATTGTACACATAAGTCTGGAGATCAAGAGGACAATGGGTTTCATTTGGTTCTGCTTTATGTCTTGCATTAAAAAAAATGTTAGTCGATGAAAATCATGCAGACAGACTAGTGACATCTGTACAATACATTATAAGACTTTTAACCTCGGAACAACAGAGGTAGGTTAGGCTAGATCATGACGAGTTGTATAGTAGCATTTATGCCTTTAATTCCACAGTATTACTACAGTATTACTGCAGTACAGGCAAAACCTTTACTGCGGAAAAAAAAATATTATTAATAATAAATACTACAAAATACTGTAAAAATACTGCAAATAATTTAGTGCACAATGCAATATTTTGGACCAAAAATACTGCATTACTGCATAACAAACAACAGTTTTCCTGCAACACAATGCATTTTCGTTCATCAGGGTGTGTAGAGTTGAGTATGGATAACCTAAATATTACAGATGGCAATGCTCATAGATAAAACTGATATATGTTATAATAGGCTCACCTTCTTGCCATTAAAAAACTCTCCACCGAACAGCATTAGCTCGTCTCTCTCAGGATGGGCAGAAAGGGAAGCATTGAGTCTAAGGACACAAGGCAAATGGAAAACTCAAAGATGCAGTTAGTTAATCTAGTGGAATGAATGGGGACTTTTTTGTTTTCAGCTGCCACCAGGTCTCATTTAGTTAACTAGTGACATGCAGTAGTCTTAATGCCCATGAAATTGTATTGGTAGGATGTGTTTATGTTCTCTATGTTATTGTTTAGGGACAGGCCTAATTGTTACTTTTCAGTTTTCATACTCTGTGATATATAACAAGACTGGCTTTGTTATTATTTTGACACAAGAAAATGATTGAAGAGCAAGCGGGTCATAGGGAGACATTATCTTTATGCTCTAAAATGTTTATATCTTGGCCTACGTATTATGGTTTACTGCAAGTTCTGATGGATAGTTTACGATGACAGGTTCTACGGACACTTGACATGTGCTCTGCAGCCAGTCAGCAAGAGACAGACACTCACCTTGCTGAAGGCGGGGGGCAGGTGCTCTCCACTACCTGAGTCTTCTTCGCGTCTAACTGTTGAAACTCAGCGATAAGCGCTTCAAGATCGTCCTGTCATGGAGTACAATGGGAGAGAGAGATGATCGGTTATTTTTTATTTGTGTAATGACATTTTTAACAACATTTTAAGAACATTTTGTCTGTTTTCAACTCGTAAACGTTACCTCCTCTCTTTTCGACCGTTTGGAAACCTTTTTCTCCATTTTAGCCGCCGTCTTTTCCGCGCCTTTCACCTTTTTTTCTTTTTTTCCTTTTTTACCCATTTTTGTCGTTCAAATTTTACACTAATGGCTCACAAAAAAGCGACGTTTCTTGTCAACCTACATTACATTCACATATGCTGAAACTAACACATGGGGCTCTCCTGTACAGTACCACCATGCACATCCGCCAACAACATCCTATTGAAGCATTGTGATTTACAGCGCCACTTCTGGATGGGAGTATGGCTGTACATCAGACAAACTAGATTTCAGATACTGTAGCCTACACACAAAAAAATCTCAAAGTCAGGCCAGACTTTTAACCTGTTAATGCACGCCCCTATTTTTCCTTTTTTTTTTTAAACGGCATACCCAAATTAAAAGCTTGACAGTTCCTACAGTTTTAGACTCAGGGATGTGCCTCTTACCATTGGAAAGGTGACACCCTCAAATTTTTTCTAGAACAATATGTAGGCCTATGTTTCTGTGACATATGGACACAGAGTTACAGAGGTTGGAACTATTTTTTTTCCCGCTCATTTCAAATGTCTATGAACTAACTAAGATATGAAGGTACCATCCTTATGATACCCCCAAATCAATAAATCTAGCCCTAACTCCATTTCTCAGCTTGCTACACAAAAAAAATCAAAAGACCAAAAATATGACATTTCACAATATATTTTATAAAAAATATGTCTATGCGTTTTGCTTGGGACCCCTATGTAAACTCTCATAGGAACTTTTTGTAAACAAGAGGCCCTATTGACATTCAAAAGTTTGAAAAAAAAAAAACTTGAAAACATAAAATGAAAGCTAAGACCCTGGGCTTTCATGCCTGTTTGCTTGATTTGAAGTTACTTCTGGCATTGAATGACACAAGCTAAATTAGTGTTATAACATAAACAAACAAACAAACAAACAAAAACCTAAAAACCACAAGCATAACCATAAAAAAGGGGGGGGGGGTGTTCATGTTATAACAGTAATTATCAGGTTAAATATCAGCTTGGCAATTCATTTTCAGTTAACAAATGCTTATTTATACTACAACACTCTTTTGCAACAGTTCAAAGTCAAAGTCAGAGTCCAATCTGTCTTCCTGTACTCCTGTCTGGTGGTTCTGCTGGCTGGGAGCCGGGAGGGGAGAGAGTTCAGCAGTCTCACAGCCTGGTGGATGAAGCTGTTGGTGAGCCTGGTAGTGCGGGAGCGGAGACTTCTGTATCTCTTTCCAGAGGGCAGGAGGCTGAACAGACAGTGTGCGGGGTGGGTTGCATCGTTGACAATTGTGATGGCTTTGCGGGTGAGGCGGGTGGTGTAGATGTCTTGCAGGGAGGGGAGTGGTCCACCAACTATCCTCTCAGCTGTTCTCACAATGCGTTGTAGAGCTTTCCTGTTGTAGTCAGTGCAGCTACCGCCCCACACAGTGATGCAGCTGGAAAGGATGCTTTCAATGGTTCCTCTGTAGAATGTGGTCAGGATGTGTGGTGGGGCACTTGTCCGCTTGAGTTTGCGCAGGAAGTAGAGGCACTGTTGTGCTTTCTTGGCCTGTGATGTAGTGTTGGTAGTCCAGGAGAGGTCTTCACTGATGTAGCACCGTCGATAGTCAGTGGGTGGTAACAGGTGTGGCCTCTCTGGAAGTTGACAATAACCTTGGTCTTGCTAACATTTAGCAGGAGGTTGTTGTCTCTGCACCACGTGGTCAGGAGCTCAACCTCTTTCCTGTAGTGGGTCTCATTGCCCTTGGTGATGAGCCCCACCAGCGTTGTGTTGTCTACAAACTTCACAAGGTGGTTGGAGCTGTAGGTTGGTGTGCAGTCATGTGTCAGCAGGGTGAAGAGCAGCGGACTGAGCGCACAGCCTTGTGGAGCCCCTGTGCTCAGGGTGATGCTCTTTGAGACATTGTTGCCCACACGCACTGGCCTCTGGCTGAGGAAATCCAGCAGCCAGTTGCAGAGGGAGGTGCTGAGGCCCAGTTTGTCCAGTTTGCAGATGAGTTGTTGTGGTATTCTGGTGTTGAATGCTGAACTGAAGTCTATGAACAGCATTTTCACATGTGGGTCTTTCTTGTCCAGGTGAGTTAGGGCTGGGTGGAGGGCAGAGCAGATTGCATCCTCTGTGGATTGTTTCGCTCTGTATGCGAACTGGTATGGGTCCAAGGTGGTAGGCAAGGTGGATTTGATGTGTGACATGACTAGTCGTTCAAAGCACTTCATGATGATGGGTGTCAGTGCCACAGGGCGGTAGTCATTGAAGCAGGCTGGGGATGATTTCTTTGGCACAGGTATGATGGTGGCAGTCTTGAAGCATGATGGGACAATGGCTTGCCTTAGGGAGGTGTTAAAGATCTGTGAAGACATCCTTCAGCTCCTCTGCCCAGTCTTTCAGCACACTACCAGGGATGTTATCTGGACCGGCTGCTTTCCGGGCGTTGATGGCGGAGAGTGTCCTCTTCACGCTGGCAGCAGACAGGCACAGAGGCTGGTCGTGTGGAGGTGGTGGTGTTTTCTGTGGGCGTGTGTTGTTCTGTGCTTTAAATCGTGCAAAGAAGCTGTTCAGGTTGTTGAGCAGAGTGGTGTCGCTCTCACATCTACGCGCTGCAGGCTTGTGGTCTGTAATAGCCTGGATGCCTTGCCATAGGCTCTGTGCGTCCTTGCTATCATTGAAGTGGGAGGTTATCTTGTGTGTGTAGTCCTGTTTCGCTTTCCTGATGCCACGGGACAGGTTGGCTCTCACTGTTCTCAGGCCTGCTTCCTCCCCAGCTCTGAAGGCCTTGTCTCTGGCCTTTAGCAGCCTGTGGACATCTCCTGTCAGCCATAGCTTCCAGTTGATCATTCATGCATGGTCTAGTTGGAAGATTTGCTGCTATTAGATGATGTTCTGAAAATGTAGCTTATGGGAAGACTTCCACACCACCTGTTCAGGGTATTGGAATATATTTTATTCCTCCCGTATGCAGGTTATGACTTTGTGTTTCAGTTAGGCCCCACTCAACTGTCTTACACATGACATGAGTGTTTACTTCATTCTATTCTTGCTGCTCCCGTCATTAGAGATAAGGTGGAATATTATATTCTTGGGTTGTTTTTGGTGCTTCAAACTGTCAGCATTCCCGAAAACAATTATCACGCTAACCAAAGCCTCCACATAATGATCAGGTTCACACCTCTGAATGATTCAATTCTTCAATTGATCGTGTTAAATTATGATACAAAAAAAACATAAAGGGGATTGATTAAAATACACACACACACACACACACACAGACACTTGTTTTCAGTCGTGCATGAGTTGGTAACTCACAGGTGAAGAGGTTCCTAAAAGGGCAGAGGCCAAAGGTGTCCTGCTGACTCTTTTCACAATGGTTTGGGGAATGTTGGGAACTAATGATAAGTGGAAATAGGGGCCCACGTGTCACAAGGACAATTATGCATGTGTATTTTAAGTGTATGCATGTGTCACGTATTATGAAAACACACATTAATTTAATAAAGCTACAGAAACATAATATATGCTCCTACATTGTTGCAGACAGACAGGCACACACATGCATAAACACACACACACACAAATCATAACAGGCAGATAATTAGAATGAGTTGCACAAGGCCCAGGCATCAAACTCCTGCCAAACTGCACTCATACGAAACATACATACAGACACAAACATGCTTACTTTAACACACCCTTTATCATGTACCAAATACTCAATACACACACACACACACACACACACACACACACACACACACACA
>JAGFZM010000009.1:1716146-1733879 GCA_017657215.1 Limnothrissa miodon | reverse complement strand
ACCCTAGGAAAATATCGGGCAAGGCACACTCAGCTCTGACAATCACATGAAAGAACTTTGTTGACATTTATTTTTGTTTGTATGGTTTGTATATAAACTATTTTGAGACAAAGCTTGCATTTCGCCTTGCTTTGGCAGTTGGGATCTTTTTCTAACCAAGCTTCATATTGTGATTTTGATCGCCATCCATCAGAAAACTTACATTTGCCCTAGTATCGAATTAATTCCGCACAATGATATGTTTGATCTTATGCACATGGCGCTAACAGTCCAACAAAATCACTGAGAGCGTAAAGTAGTTCAGTACTAGGTGATTTCTCTCACAACGTCTAACTACAGACTTTTTTTTTTAACCACAGCAAAAAAAATACCCGACGACTAGAGTATATTTATTGGATGCAACTTTTCTGAACTTGGTGGTGAATGGGATTTTGCATGCCAGCAAGGCAGTGTCCTTTCTCTACTTCATTGAAGGTGAACCAGACGATTTGTGGGAACATTGTAATTGACTGAACTGGCAAACTAAATAACCTAGCTGGCTATCCAGGTAGGCCTGTTAGAACAGTTATCACTCAAAATAATTAATTGTTTAACATGCCAGCAACAATGATTGCTTACAAAGCCCTCAAAGGAGCTAATCTATTTAAAAACGTTTGCTTGACGACAGCATAGAATCACCTCTCTAGCATTGTGTTCAACTCTGCTCAATTTTGCCATTAGCTCCTCTTGACCATAGACATGCTCTCGACTGAATCCGACTCGCGCTGCCTACATCAGAAAACAGGACACCGTTTCTCTCCATCCATGCTGCATAGGCATTGCAGCATTTTCTTGGCGGAATTCAACAAATTCTGTTAGTCTATATTCGGAAAGTAGAGCTGCATTTTATGGCGGCACTAAGCTATAGCAGTATAACTAAGGTATTGTGTATGGCAAACCAACACCACTGCAGGAATGGTGATGGTTTACCATGCACCATCCCTAACTAAGGGGGGGAAGTGAATAGGAGCGTGTGAAGTCTAGGGCTCCATTTTCACGATCTCTTGCGCATTGTTGGAAGTCTTTGGGCATTTGTGTTTGGGGGTGGTCCTCACGCAAAACACTATATTGCCTGCAGGAAAAGTGAACGTTGCGCTTGGCACATAGTTCAAATGGGTTGTCTTAAAGTAGCCGTATGTAAGATTGTAGCTAAAACAATTACTTTCAAATTACTGTTGATCGGTACCTCTCCTCGCCCTCCCCGTTGACTAGAGGTTGCCAGAGAAGCTGCAGGATCCGTTTAGGCAAAGAATCTCTACGCTCTGCTCTATGTCCTCAATACCCCCTGCCAAACAAAAATTTCATGTCCATAAACTAAAATATGTGAAAGATTATTGACACCAACGTTTCGACCGATTGGCCTTTATCAAGGTTTTACATTGGAGTTGGAAAACAATGTTCTCATATAATCCATGTTGCATCAAGGCATTCTGGGTAACAGGTGTGTAATTAAGCCAGAACTCCACAGATAGTCTATAATTTCTAATTTCTAAGATCATTTCTAATAATTTCTTTTTATAATTCGCACTCCTTGCCAGCACCTCAAAGGGTGTGCATTTCTTACTTATTTTTTTGAATGATTTTAAACAAGAATATCCAAGCTGTGCTACTGCTGTCAGTGATATAAGTACTTGAAATTACATGATTTCTTAATGTCTGTTGAACAAAACAGGGCCATTTTATGATTATTACAATAAATTTCTTACATACAGCTGCTTTAAAATAATGAATTGGTCATAGTTGTGTTTGGGGCATACATGTAGCATGTAACAAACCAATTAAGAGTACACACTCTCATTCCCTTTAAAAGCCCGGCACATTGTTCCGTGGCGTATTATGTATTCTGATGGCGGATTAACCTTGCCAAAATGTTTTAATGTGAAGAAAATGTGCGTGAGGTGAAGGCACATGAGATGTACATATATAACTGAAATATGACCCTAAATATAATTCTTGCGGTGTAGCCTAATATGTAGTTTCCTGTTTCTTGCCCATCTAGTTTTAAAAATGTATTTCCCTATGTGTCCGCCACTGGTCAAATAGCCCGTCAGTGGCTTGATATTAATTCTCAGTGATTACTGCAATCAACAAAGTTTTGCGAATATTATATATTTTAATAAAATAACCATGGTGTGGTGTATGTGACGTACATTTAAATGTTAAATTTCGAGGACTACATATGTGCTGCTGCTCGCTCCTGCTGATAAAAGAAGCAGCGTGTGCATGCACTCTTCCATATCCCAAAGCACCAAGCACCCATAAAATAGCCTTTGAACAATGCGTGAATGATTCCTGACAGGATTTTTTCTGGTCAGTGGCGCACAAAATAACAGGGATAGGTTGCGCAAGTCGCAAAAGCACAGTGCACTGTGTGCATTATAGAGCCCCTAGACTTAAAGGTGTTGATATGCTGTCACTTGTTGAACATACAGTAGGGAGTTTGGGGTTGGAAATATTAGGAAACAAGCCATACGCATACAGTAGGTGCTCTCCGATCAAAATATGCAATGGCCAATCAGAGAACAGAAGGAAAACAGTGCAAGAAAACTGTAAAATAAAATTCAATTTATACATTTCAGTGCGTAATCTACATTACAAACAATTGCGAGTCTTTCCCTGCCGTTGAGCAAAAACATGTCAGTTGCTAGGGTTCAGAGGCTTTGCACAAAATGAAACGATAGGAAAGCAGCTACCTATGTACACCAGTATGGCATACCTCCCTGTTACTTAAGGCAAGGCAAGGCAATTTTATTTGTATAGCGCATTTCTTACACCAAGGCATTTCACTGTGCTTCACAGAGAGATATTTATAAAAAAAACATGAAATGTCACATTCAATAGGGGACAAGGTTAAAAGATGAATGAAAGGATCGTTAAAACAAGTTAAAACAAGTTAAAAAAAATAAATAAGTAAGAAAATGAAAGGAGAAGTTAAAAAAATAAATAAGTAAGATATAGATCGAAATGTACAAATAAATAAATAGGGTTAAAGGGTCAAAAGATATATTAAAGGACAAATAGAAAAAAATGGTTAAGTAAGAAAATGAAAGGAGTAAGTAAGAAAATGAAAGGAGAAATTAAAAAATAAATAAGTAAGAAAGACATAGATCGCTGAGTAAAAATTACATAATACTAACTAGACTGCATTTTCTCAGCAGAAACCGCAAGGTGGACTGAAATGGAATATGATCATGTTGACATCACATTACATGACACGTTCAATGGCACTTTTTTATATTAAAACTTTGCACAGGACTGGTAGCTGTGTTGTCAGAGGCAGCAGAGAATGCCTCTAGTCTAGGAGAAAGAGGAAGGGTCTTTGGTCAAGTGCTGCTAGGGCACAAGTTGAGGCATGGCAGGGTTATCTGGGTCTTTATTTCCTAAGTGTACTCGCCCTTTTGGGTGTGGATAGAGGGTGCAGTTACTCTACAGTGAATCGGGACAGTTGGTTTGGTAGTAAAATCTGTTGTTGGAAACACTGCTGTGTTGCCTTGCTTCTGCTGTCAACTTGTGGAGGATGTGCTTGCTAGGTTGAATTATGGTTAGGCATTTGTTTGAATGCCTTTTAATGAAGTGATGTCAAAAGTGGAACAGGGGAATGTGGCTTGTTTCTGGACCCATTTTCTTGCTACACACTTATAGGTGTGCGTCTAACCCTTCTGGTGCCTTCTCCCAAAGGGCTCGGTATGTGAATGGCATCCAATTAAGACAGCACTGGGCAATCAGCATGACATCAGCAGCTGCTCCTATACTGTAGAGTAATAAAAGTACCATTAGATGCTCTTTTATTTATTGAACTTTACACATTGAACAGATGGCCATTGGAAATAGATTTAAACATTCTAAAATGAAGGTTTGTTACAATCTTTGGTAAGACATTGCTAGACATTTTGAAGCAGGCAGAGGCAATCCTACATTTCCCAATTAGCCGAGACAGGAGCAACCATCAAAATTTCAGTGTCATCCACTTTATTGCATTTTAGACAACCTGTGAAAGGAGTTAAAAACCGAACGTGTTAAAAACCGGACTATACCTTTATATAAAGCAAATGCACCAAAAGCTCATGTCATCTGCTCTTCTCTCTTTCCCTTCTGCACACATGGATGCGTACACACAGACACACACACACCTCTTTCTCCCCTCTCACTTTGCCCATACTACACTTTTTATTTTTTTATAAGATGAAGATGAAAGGACCAGTGGCCAATATTTATGATTCTGTGTTTAATTGGCTTTATTCATAAGTCTTCAAATAAGAGGTTTTAAGTTTTGATTCAACAATTAGAGTGTTGTTGGAATAAAAATATTTTGGAAATCAGAAATCATTCTAGCAGCCCATTTTATGTTGCATAATCCTTTATTGATATTTCTGTTTAAAAACATAGCAGTGTGTTTTACATGATTCCATGGTTAATTGGTAAAAAAAAATACTTGATTTTAGAAACAATTGATAGTTGCAACCCTTGAAACATCCCTTTTCATATTGTTGTGAAATATCAAAAATGTGTTTCACACAGAATCACATGTTTGAGTTCGAAGGTAAAATTTACATTATGTGACATTTTAAGACATGGACCCTTCTTATTCTGCAAACTTATGGTCACTTAGTGTTGCTGAATGCTAGCATGCACTTCCTCTAAATGCCACCATCTTTTAGAAATGTGCGTACACCTGAAATAACACATACATTTGAAGTACAACTTTTAGTACATCCTATTGTTACCACAAAAAATGGCTTACTCAGTGTTTTTGTATCTATTCAGATTTGCACTGCTAGCATGATTTTTCTAGCATGATTGTCTTTTGTGAACAAAGAAGAGACAATGTCTCCATGTAGCAGTAGACACAGGTTTCTAGATAGTAATTGATCCTGCTTGTGATGGCTGAATAACTGATGGGACAGGAAAAACAAAACAAAAAATCCTCAATATAACTGAAGACATTTAATGTAAAATTTCAAGTGAGTTCTTTGGCAGGAGTGGTATTTTGTGTTGCTGCCAGAACCATATTTTGGCTGCAGTATTTATTTGGCTTTTATTCAAATAACAAATGAAATACAAGTATAAAACCATGGTAAAGTTGTTTGATTAAAACCTGGCTTGTTTAATAATATTTTAAAATCATTTTTTTGTCCTGTTTTTCTTTTAATCAAAGCACCGAAGAGCATTTGTGCATGTGTCCCAGGGGCTAAGATTCAGCACTAAGTAAGAGATGTGGTGTTCCATCTTTGGCCTGAAGAGGACACTGTAATCTCATGGTTAGAAGCAAGGGGTTCTGGGGAGAATCATGAAAAAATATTTCATTCAAATCTAAAACTGAACCCTAAAATCCAAAACTTGCTACCATCAGGATCAAGACAAATCCAAATAAAGTATTGTTTTAAGACTTCCAAGTGAAACATTACCAACCTTATGGTTGCCACTGTACATTAGAATATTTTAGTTATTTAATGGTAAGAAGGCTCTATTAATGGCATCTGTTCAGGCTTTCTGCAATGCTTGGATAATAGTGAAAGGTTTCACTGATTGACATAAAGGTGTAACAACTGTGAGAAATGAATATCAAATATGTCTTGGAAGTCAATGCTGAGCATTAAGTGAAGAAGTCAGTACACTGAGACCTGATGAATGAAGTGCTTTACACTTCCTGCTGTAGTATTAAAACACCTTTCATGATCTCTCCTGTGACTTTTGCTATGTTCCTGTAAGTGAAGCATCTTTTAAAATTGTATTTATGGACATGCACTTTTGCAGTTTTCCAATATGTTAAAAATGTTATTGAACTAGGAACAGTGGGTTATAATTGGGAAATCTTTTCACAGTGACCTCATTTACAAAGCTTTAACTGTAAACTACCAATGTTGCTAACTATACCTAGCTTGGGTTGCAAGAAGTCAAAACAAACTTAGCTGACCAATCAAACGCTACCTCTGTCTGTGGGGTCTCCATCGGTTCAACAAATAGCTATAAAATGTACCCCCTCCAGAGCTTGTAGAAGAAGGGCTCTGCATGTCTATGTATTTGCAACCATAAATTTATTTTAGAATGAGAACTCCTGTGCTGTAGCAACAGTCCACCTGTCTTGACAGTAGTGATTATTTTGTCAGATGGTGACGACAGTGAGGGCAGAGATTGTGGTTCATGTGTGTATGATGTGTAAGTGTAAATTGTGAGAAAAGCTGTCAGACAGACTGTGATTTAGCAGGCCCCTGCTCCTGCTGTCTCGGCTCTCCTACCAAACCGACCTGTCAGCCCACTCCATTTATTACACCCAGATGGGCACTTTATGATGTCAACTGAGGCATTTCTTATGACAGCATTTAGTCAGGCCTCCTTTGCACCCTTACAAATGATCCCGGGCTAAATTGCCAGCCAGGCTTCCTATTCAGATTTACACTATCCTGCTGCCTCTTGCCTAGATTGGCCATTTGCATCTGCTCCAGAAAATCCATTTAATCTGGTGAGCGCTGTGGCTAACCCCAATGAAAAGGCAGGACTGATTTATCACTGACATTTGGAGCCAATATGTTTATAAATAAGTGTGTTGTAAATCTCCCATTGGTAGTAATGCTAGTGTTTTGTTTTTGTTTGTTTGTTTGTGCTTACATCTGCTGAGAAGACATAGAATGGCAAGGTCACTATTGTTCTTAGCAAGTTTCTTATTCTTCTTCTTATTGTGGACTTGCCACTAGGTGCCACTAGTGCTAGTATTGCTCTTGCCACTAGTATTGTTCTTTTTAAGTTTCTTCTTCTTATTATTATTATTATTATTATTATTATTGTGGACTTGACAGTAAGGCAAGGCCACTATTGTTCTTCTTAAGTATCTTAATAATAATAATAATAATAATAATAGATCTTTGGAGTAGCCTATACCGAATTTTGAAGCCAAACGTGGACGCTGTTGATTTGAACAAGTTTCTTAAACCCTAACTGCTGAAGAAACAGCGATTTCCAATAATCGCATAATGTCCTCCTTAGATGCTGTGAAATATCTGCTAACGTTAGCCTACTTCCAAAAGGGTCACAAGTCATAATTCATAACACCAGTTTTTTTTATATTTTAGTATTTTATTTTTCAATTCCTAAAAGACACGCAACCATTGCTTTAGTTTCTGTCCAAGAAATAATACACTACCTGTACAAATTCATATAGCCTTTTTTCATTTCCCATGTAGCATCCACAATCCAATAATGAATGAACGAAAAAGTACATGGACGAGATCGTAAATTGTACTTGCATAACACGTTCATTCAATGATCATTGGTCGCTGAGTAAACTTGTTTCATTTGATTTCAACGTGCCTGTATGCGTCAGCATAGTTCACTGTATTAATTAGGCTATTTTTATTGAATTTAATTATTAATTACTATATTTAGCCTAATGTCGGTTAACACAAACACGAAAACAACACTCAAATAGCAGACTATTTACAGTAACAAAATAACAGTAGGCTATTCAGTATAACTAGCCTATTTCAGCTGTAGGCTATGTTAGAACGCTGTCGCGGTCGCAAGCGCTCCCAAGTGCCAACCTGGTGGTTGTTTGGGTACACTGCAGCTTCTTCAGAAAAAAAAAAAATTAAATAGTGCGTGACACACACATGATGCACGTGAGGTTCGTGCGTGCAGCCGGGCCATTTCATGCGACACTGACTGTACTTGTATGTTTTCACCACCTCCATATTAACCCCCTCTATGGTGACTGGCATCAGGGTGGGCTTGGACCTCCTGAAGTCCACCAGTCAGAGAGGCAGTCCTTCAGTCTGACAAACTGTGGCCGCTCCGTCAGGTAGTCAGCAATCCAGGATACCAGGTGGGCATCCACAGCACTTTTCTCCTTGTCCAGGTGAGTGTGTGTCCTGTGTAGGAGGTATGAGATGGCATGATCAGGTGTGATGTTAGAGCGACTGGCCTGAAGTCATTAACATTAGCCGTGATGATGGGGGGGGGTTACCATGGTCGTCCATACAGAAGTTCAGGTAGTCAGTCATGCAGTGTGTGACCTCCTCCAGATCTCCTCCATTCTGTTGTACCCTCCAGTCTGTGGACTCAAAGCAGTGTCTTAAAGCCTCATCCGCTCCTGGTGTCCATTTCCTGAAAGTGTGTGTTGCAAACGGTAGCTAGCCAATCACTGCCAAGTACTTTGGTTCATTTTGATAGCCTACTGGCTGAGTTGTGTGCCATTTTACATCTTGTGATCGCCTTCTTCCACGTTCTTCCTACAAGCGGCTGTACACTGCATTAACATGTCGGAAGGAATGCATCCTCAAGTGCGTTTTGCAGCTGCTGAGGTGACAGAAATGTGTTACACATAAATGATGACAATAGCGGTCAAGACAGTGAAACAGGTGACTTATCTAGTGGAGAAGAGTACGAGTTGAACCGTGAACTGAACGAAGACTTTCGTGACTGACTCCGATGACGAGGACGATGCTGAGTGAGTAAAAATAAACTTTTTCAAAGTGGGCATTGGATACATGTTTGTACTTGGTAACATCTTCCAGTACAGTGCAGGCCCAAGTCACACCGGATTTCTCCTTTAAGATTTAACAGCTAAAACCAACTGAATTTCTTTGAATGACACTGAGTGTTCTAATTAGTCTTTATGATGTCATCACATTCTAACACCTGGTCTGCTTGCCAGCCAGCAAGTCAACTCAGCCAGCTCATAGCTCCATTAAACACAGCAGACACACACACTTAGGCCCCGTCCACACATAGCCGGGTATCTGCTAAACCGATGATATTTTTCTCCGTTTTGACCCGTCATCCACACAAAAACGCATCAAAAACAAATATTTAGAAAAACTTTTGGCAAAGTAGAGATTTCTGAAAACTCTGTTTGTGCGTTTGCGTGTAGACAGAGAAAACCGGAGATCTGCGTTTTCGAATGTCACAATATGCGCCAAAACCACTACCGTGCGACCGTTGTTTACTCCCCAAGAATGGATATGAGTAGAGCTATGGGTGCCTTAAAAAATGTGATGGTGCTAATTATGCATGCACTGTTTACTTGTTTAATTCTCCAACTACTGCTCAAAGAGTGCAGGCGGCGGACATCAGTAAAACAGCTAATGCGTTTGGTTTGTCAAGACAGGCTGTCTCAAACATTGACAGGCAGTTGTGTAGAGCTATTACTGTGCACTTGGGACCCCAGTTCATACAACTGCCAACGACTGAAAGTGCAGTGCATTCACTAGTGGACAAATTTGAGCAGATCCATGGCCTCCCTCAGTGCATGGGTGCAGTAGATGGGACACATGTAGGGATAAAGCAGCCTTCAGCGAATTCCACGGATTATTTGAATAGAATGGGCAATTTTTGCTTAAATATCCAGGCAACATGTGACTATAAATACTGCTTCATGGACGTGGTATTGAAATGGCCAGGAAGCGCCCATGATGCCTGTGTTTTTTCCAACTCCACCATCAATGAGTTTTTCAAAAATGGAAAAATCCCTCCTTGTCCAAAACAAATAGTTGACAATGAAGCACCCATTCCAGTTTACATTTTGGGTGATCCTGCATACTGAACTAGTGGAGGAAGCACTGTTCAGGAGCAGTATTACTGTCTTTGTGCAGAGCATGCATGGTGATAGAATGTGCCTTTGGGAGGCTAAAGGCCCATTTCAGTGCTTTGAGGAGAGCCATGGATATAAATCTACATGACCTGCCCTTTGTCATTTATGCTTGTTTTGTAATGCATAACTACTGTAAGGCCTCTAAAGACACAATAGATGAAAACTATGTTACGGAGGCCTTTCGCTATGACCGGGACAACCAGCCAGACTCAGAACCAGCTGTTGTCAGAGGAGACAGCTTGACAGCTGAAGGGAAAAGGTCAGGAGAGTTCTAACCCAGTACCTGGATCTGTAAAGAAGACAATTTTTTTAATTGTTCTTGTTTTTTATCGTTTTATTGTTCTCGGTTATAACATGACCTCAGGCAGATGTTCACGTTTTGCACGATTGTGCACACATTTTTTGAAAATAGAAATAATTTAGTTTTGGAAAAAAAAAAAGGTTTTGCACTTGTCAAAACAAACATTGCTCTTGTTACTGAGAATTGTGTAACATTTTGTATGCACGAGAGCTGCTGCCATCAGTACTGTAGAAATAAAACTGTTGAAAACCAATATTGCTTAATACTACACGTGGTATACAGCACGAATAAACAGATGTTTAACTGTCAGTCACACTCAAGTCAAAGTATGAAAGAATTTGCTAGGAAAAAGGATTTAACAAAGAACAAAGCATTTTAAAAACATGCAACAGAAAATAACTTTGCATCTTAAATGCAACTCAAATTCAGCTCATGTTACCAGCTGTAAACACTTCACATTTATTGGAAGAACATGCAAAAAAAACATTTAACATAAGAAAACTTTAGAAATATGATCAGTACTCATCACTGAAAAGAGCCTGAGTGTAAGAAAAGCTTGTGAGCCCTTTGTTGTCAGCCGCTGTGTTCCACTGACAGGAGGTGAGTTGTTTGAGAATGACTGAAAAACTTGATTAGGATGTGCTGATTGTATATATGATGTGTGTAACATGTGTCCTCTTGCTTCGTATGGCATGTAGTGTGATGGATGAGGGGGTGGCGGCTGCATGAGTTGTCTCAGGGCAGTAATAACCTTCTTCGTAGTCAACATGTTAAGAGTATCTGAAAGCAAAGTTATCAGCTGCTTGCTTCTCGGACGTTTCCAAAAAGTCCACCAATCTCCTCTTCACACGCTGGTCTTCCACTGCATTAAGCCACTGGGTCTCTGCTGGCAGTTTTTTCCTCAGTCGGTTGTGCCAATGTCCATTCAATTTTTCAAATTTAAAAAATAAATAAATAAAAAATGTAATCTTTATTTCAGTGCAACTCCAGCGTCCAGATGGCGTCTGCATGACAAACTTGTACATCCAAGTCCTCGTCCTCGAGCACGGTTTTGTATAGCTATGGTTACCATGGTGTCTATGCCTTCATGTACATGATGTCCGGGCTAAGCGCAGCTAACATGTAGTCAACAGGTCTTTCCGCTTTAGCCTAGTGATCTTATTAATTTTGTCATTACACTGCAGATTAGAACCCATCGTCCATAACATGTTTTTTTAACATCCTCCATCAAATGCGGAGGTCGTCTACTCACATGCTTCTGCTCACACCTTAGAGATGGAGCTCCAAAATTAACATTGGATTTCCCATAGGGGAAAAACCTTAGGAACCGGATGTCGTGAAATGCTAACAAGAAAAACTACAGGCTTCCGGGTCACTTACCAACTCTATTCTTAACACTTATAACCCCAAATACCTTAGCAACTGATAACTGCTAGTTGGTGACTTAGCATAGTTAGCATGTTAACATTATTAGCATGTATATTAATTATCATCAGCTTAGTCCACTGAGTGCTACTGTTAGCACCATTAGCATTAGCAAGTCCACTGACTACTATTGTTTGTATAGTTAGCATTGTTAACATAGTTAGCATGATTAATATATATGCTAATTAACATCAGCTAAGTCCACTGAGTACCACCAGAGAATTTTCAATATGGGGATGACCACTCTCAGGTGCTACTACAACGAGAGGGCGCTCCCGAGCAAGTGAATTAGCTCAAATGCTAGCATGTTACGCGGAAAGCGGCCCATCCTATGAAAAGCAGAAAGGACATGAGTGACATTTCATTTTTAGGGGAAATCTATACTCAGGTAGCTACTACCACAACGTACATTAAGCTATTAAGTTGTAAACTGTGACAACAACAAGTTTTAGCCACCTAGCTCCATAGACCACAATTCATTTTTCACTTGCTCAACAGCAAAACTAGCGAAATTTCAACAGATTGCTGGCAAGTAAATAGACAGTGAACCCGCTCCCTGTAGACGGGCTCTGGTACCACCGTTTATATAGTTAGCATTGTTAACATAGTTAGCATGATTAATATATATGCTAATTCACAGCAGTCTAGTTGTGGACTTCACTAGGTGGCAAGGTCCACTATTGTTCTTCGCAAGTTTCTTATTCTTCTTATTGTGGACTTGCCATAATATTCTTCACAAGTTTCTTATTATTACTTTGCATGGGAACGCAAACTATAGTTATTCCTTTTTCAGATTTTTGTGACTTAATGCGGCCTGAACCGCTAAAGGTATAAACTTGATTCAAACTTTGTTACGTAGGTCTCGCTCATGCCATGTGTGCAATGTATTTTTTAAGTTTGTAATTTTTAGTTTTAAAACTATTGCTTATAAACTAACCTCCCATAGACGTAGAGAGATAAAGAGAAGGTTGGACTTTTCTCTTAATACTGCACAGTACAGACACTGTAATGGTGGCTCAGTGGACAAGTAACTGTTCCCTGGGAAGAACTGAAAGTTCGAACTCCTGAGCAAGGCACTTTACGGGACTCCTACGGGAGACTGTCCCTGAATTAAGTGATAGCTGTGAAGGTCCAAGTTGCTTTGGATAAAGGTGTTGGCTAAATGCATAAATATAGAAGTGAATCTTAAACTATGGCGTATAAACTTTTAAAAATGTATCTTCCCTTATTTACTTACACTGCAGGAGCTAGCGTGACAGAGTTGGTAATTGCATAATTGGCTCGTCAAAATGTTTGGTGCACCTGGACCAGGGTTTCCCCTATGTACATTTTACTGTGAATTTGCCTATGTATTCGACTCTACTCATTCATTGCCTCTATTCGACTCTGTCAACACATTTATCTGCTCATCCCAAAGTCTTTGCGTCCGGAGCGCAGTTCCACTTGCGTTTTCCCCAGCCAACTCTCAGGTCTGGCTGTGGGTTCTGATTGGACAACGCTCTGCCTAGCTTTGTGTTGTTGGTCATCAGCTGATGAGCACGCAAAGGTAATCAACATTTATTGACAAGTAGACAGCAGCTGTTATGTTACTTTGTCCAGTGTTACTTAAAATTACGTTATGTTATGTTACATTATTAAGACGTCTATTAGGCCTCCCGGTCTTGTGTGCTATAGTGTTAGTCAGTTCATAAATTTAGGGATTCACCTGTAAGCAGCCTCTAGATAGCTTTATAGTTTGCCAGTTTCCCAATTTCGTTCGTGAGAAATGTAAGCGCAGTTTTTCTATTTCAGTAAAGCCAGACCGCTAGTCTGAGTTGTGTTTCCCTGAATTTCGAGCAGGCTATTAATTTGTGTGAATTAATGGTAATTTGAGCGATTAGCCTGTCGTAGAAGGCTAGCCCATTTTCAGCGTTGGGAAAGTTAACTTTCCACATAAACTAGCAGCTAGTTCAGTTAGTTCACAAATTTAAAAAGGAACGTGCTCACAGACTTTTTTTTTCATAGCAAACTCCTGGGCCTTAGTGCTGTAGTCTTGTGGGTTTAATGTATCTTTGGCAAGCCCTAAGAATATTTTCCATTGAAAGTAAGTAGGCCTGATACTTCTGCCTGTATTTTAAACTGTCCATTTCTGAAATTGACGATATCTGAAAGAATGTTTGCTTACAGTAGTGCCTGTCAATGTTTTGAAATTATGAACTTCTTAACACTACTATATAAGATACTATATAATGCTCTGAGCCATACAGCAAGCTTTGCCACTAAGACATTCTTCTAAATGTAAAATTTATCTGTTTGTATGTAAATATAATGTGTTCTTGCACATACAGTATGGTGTGAAATTTACTGTATTTGTTCAGGGGGTCAGGGGTCACTCTGGGGTTGCCGGTGGTGTTGGTTGGTTGTTTGATTTAGTCTCCCTCACTGTCTTGTAAACTGCCTGGCTCTGCAGGTTATGCTTGTTACGGGTATTTTAAGACTAGGTTTATTTTTTTCACTTCAAATACCCTGTACCCTTTTGGTGTCAGGGTCCTTGAGCCGTGGTCCTGGACCCCTGCACCTTCAAAGACATCCTAGGGGAAACACTGTGGACTAACTGTGGCTTTGTCAGTCTAAGCAAATCTATCTCTCTTCAGACTACACAGTGCAGACACTGCAGTGGTGGCAGAGTGGACAAGAAATTGGGCCAGCATGCTGGAAACTGTGAGTTCGGAACCCGGCAGCCACGGTTATGCTCCTGAGCTTGGAACTTAACCTTAAGTTGCTCTATGGGAGACTGGCCCTGAAGTAATTGATAGATAACAAAATTTAAGTTGCTTTGGATAAAGCCATCTGCTAAATGCATAAATGTAAATCTTATTCAACTCTTTCCTCTGCCAACAGCTGGTTCTTTTGTCCAAGCCACTTAACAGGAAAAATAATTCAAACTGTATTGTGTAGGTAATTGGCTGACACTGTGGAGTGACAGAGTTGGTGATTGCACAATTGGCTGGATAAAATGTTTGGTGCACCTGGACTAACTTTGCCTTTGTCAGTCTAAGGCCGTGTTCAGACTGCCAGCCAAAATCCGATTTTTAGCCCATCCAGATTGGAACTGGATGGCGTTTTTGTAGTCTGAACAATGACATACCACATGAAATCCAATTTTTGCTAAACGGATCCCAACCACCTCCGGGAGGTAGTTTCATATTGCATTCATATTGCATTTGGGCAGATGTGTCGCAGTCTGAACAGCTCCCAACACTCAGATTGGTTTTGCCAGACAGCCCGCCTATTTCGAGTTGTGGTGCTATGTTACAAGCATGGAGGAAGATGCTAAAAACAATTTTCTATTGGAATTAATGGGAGAAATGCTTTTGTGTGTGTATGAGTGTGTGTGTGTGTGTGTGTGTATGTTTTTTTTTTTGCCATTGAACAATAATCTTCTCTTAACCTTTGGTTTGGAGGGGTGTACTGTTACTTCAGAAACTCATATTTCAAACTCATATCAAGAAAGCCCTAAAATTGCTCTTCTCTCCTTCTGACTCCTTTGCTTTGGGGGGTCAGTGAATGGCTATTTTTAATTAAGTTTCAAAGGCCAACTGTCTGTAGCTTTCATCTGTATTATAACTATACAGCATTGTTTTTTGCAGGCTCTGGAACACACTGAGGTTCAACAGCTGTTTGAAGTCCTGCTTTCCAGCATGGTACAGCTCACACTCAAAGCCCCTTGCCTTTGCACACTGGTAAGAAAATCAGCACTCAATATGAGAATACAAAAGGTTTTGAGAAAATCTAAGTATTGACCAAAGTGTGTTTGACTTTGCAACAGGAGGTGGTGACATACTACAGTACCATTCATGAACAGGCAAAGAACATATGATAAACATACTAGAAGATACTAGATGCTAAACACAAACTTCCAACATAGAATTGAGCAGAATAAGGAAAAAAAAACAGGTCGGCTTTACAGCCTTTATCAGGGTGTGTGACAGAGAAGTCAAGGCCAGCCTAAATATCCTTTATCATCAGGTGTACAGCTTGTGAATATGCATGCCATTCCTCATTGCCACCAGAGGCAGTAAGAGAAAAAAAACAGCTAAATGTGGTCAATGTTGCCAAACATATTGTATATATGGCAAAATATTCTACTGATTTCTAAGCATATAATTTAGATATACTAAAGTAGACATTAAAAGGGACAATTTACAATTCATTGTCAGAGTACAAATAAGCATGTATTGATGGAAATAAGCATGAGTCAGTGCAATCAAATGGCAGTAAGCATAGGCCAGTCCCAGTGCCCTGCCAGTAAGCACAGGCTACTGTAAAAAAAAAAAAAAAAAAAAAAACATGCATCAGTGCAGGTTAGGACACTATAAAGATATTTGATAAAATTAGTAAAGAGATGTAGATTTCGTACATTTTTCTACTTTTTAGTTTTGCACACTCTTACAAGCTAACAGGCTCTGTATAAACTAAGCCAGCATTAATAATGTCCTCTGTGTCTTCATTACCTAAGGAGAAGTTTCAGTCCAATCTCCAGTTTGATTGCCTGCCTCACCGGGGTTGTTTTGCTTTGCCAATTGGTGCCTTAATTGTATATGTGTTTATTATTATTATTATTATTATTATTATTGTTATATTATAATACATTTCATTTGTTAGGTGCCTTTCAAGGCTCTAAAAGTCAGTATACATCAAAAATATAAGTACAAAATACATTAAAACAACACAGGATTTAAAGATAAAGATAAAAATACATTTTAAAACACGTACAGATTAAAAGACAATGCAGTTATGGTTGGTGGTCAGTGAGGTCAGAGTGGACTGAGTGATAGTGGATAGAATGAGAGTTGCCAGAGTAAGTGGTCAGAGAGAGCTGATGCAGGATGGGTGTAATGTGGTGATTTGACGGTGTGTATGTGATGATGCAGGCGGCTGACTAATTATGTTTGATTACTACTGAATGAATGTTCAATTCAATTCAATTCAATTTTATTTATATAGCGCATTTTTACAAAAGGCATGTCACAAAGCGCTTAGAAATTTAGAATAGAATGTTCTGAAATGTCATCCATTTAAAATTTTTGTAAAACCAGGCATGGATTACATTATTACTTAACACTGACTGCCGTTAAATGTGTTTTTATACTCCTTCAACTCAACACCTCAACATTGCTACTGTGAGATCATGCTGATCCTTACAAAGCTGTGCTTGCTCAATCCAATATTTGACATTCAACACATCACTAATAAAGGCTGTTCTCTGTTGGGATTGGTATTGCATGTGTGTGCCTGCTCACTACAGCTAATTTTTATCTCTTGCAATGGATTAGGCCTAAATTGTAGTTTCTAGCTGGCGTTGCACATGCAGAATGCTTGTAGGCTGTAGATCCAACAGCAAGGGTTACAAGAGAACCAGTTAGACATATAAAAATTGTCAGACAGTAAAAGGGAGTTGGTATGCTGAAGAAAAAAATGGCAAAATGACACTAATATTAAAAATAATACTGCTGATGTAAATAGCCTATAGTTCATAGTATAGTGTATGTTTTACTTTTAAATCTAACTGAAATTGCACTGAATATTTCCTAAAAGTACCTTTAATCTAATTACACATTACACAGTGTATGTAAGGTAACGGAATGGTACTGATACTTTATTGTGGACTTGCCACCTAGTGGTGGCAAGGCCAGTATTGTTCTTCGCAAGTTTCTTATTAGGTGGCTTGCCATAGTATGGCAAGCCATCTATTGTTCTTCGGTATTATTATTAGGTGACTTGCCATAGTATGGCAAGCCATCTATTGTTCTTCGGTATTATTATTAGGTGGCCATCTATTGTTCTTCGGTATTATTAGGTGGCTTGCCATAGTATGGCAAGCCATCTATTGTTCTTCGCAAGTTTCTTATTAGGTGGCTTGCCATATTAGGTGGCTTGCCATAGTATGGCAAGCCATCTATTGTTCTTCGCAAGTTTCTTATTCTTATTCTTATTCTTATTAGTTTGCATGGTGACATGCAAACTATTGTTATCCTGTTCTTCTTCTTATTAGTTTGCATGGTGACATTAACTTTGTAAACTTTTTACTTTTTAAGTTATTTGACTTTTAAAACCTTGGTCTAGCTTCAACTCTTTATGGTCTGACCTGAACTGACATCACTACAGGAGCAGTGGTAGCTCAGTGGGTAGAGGAGCTGCTTTGAAATCACAAGGTCGTGGGTTCGAATCTTGCTTTACCTGGTACGATTGAGCAAAACCAGCCTCTCCAACTAATTGCCTTAGTTTACGGCAGGTGCCTATACTGAAGAGAACTACCTTAATGTTAACAATGTGTCGATTAAACTGGTTGGCTCATCAACCTGTGTGTTTCACCTGGGCTACTTGTGGCTTTGTCTAAATATGC
>JAGFZM010000009.1:1684917-1706146 GCA_017657215.1 Limnothrissa miodon | reverse complement strand
ATAATTTATTTCAGTTCAATTAAGCTACACCTACATGTTAACATAAAGAATTAGGCTATTTCATGAACACAGGCACTGTAGAAACATTCTCCCATGTATCCAAATACAGTATTGCAGAGCACTACCAGTTGACGCCACACGGTGGCGCCTCCTTTTTGTTTAATCACTTAACATCACTAAAAAACCCTGGTCGATTTCCTTCACTCCAGTAATGTGGACGCTGGTAAAGGCTACAGGTCACGAGCATTTTTGTACTTTTATTATTTTGCTGCAGATAATAGTTTATGCCGTGAGACCTGGCTTGTATGGTCTGTATCTGAAAATAAACGTGCAGTGTAGAAATCCCTTCACTCCGCCTCCTGCCTCGCTACTTTATTCTACGCTGGATCTATGCTAATAGCATCGTGGCTTAGCTTTTCTCCAACTCCACATTACAATACACAAAGCCAACCCTTGTAATAAATGCAATTTGGTTGAAAAAGATGTCACCTTACAACATCTGCTTTGCTCCTAACAATGACCACATGACCCCTTGGCGAAAGCCATGTTATTACCCCCAGCATAACCGTATATAGCAATAGGTCAGTGGCCCACTGGCGGCCCATCAGCGGCAGAGTTGGCGGTCCAACGGCGGTACCCACCAGTGGCCCGCTGGAGTTTTGCTCATCGGTTCTCTGGCGGTCCGCCGGCGACTTAGAAGCGGCTGCAGATAAAGGGCCACCGTTTTGCCGCTTACTACCCACCAGCTTCTAATTGGCCTTATTAATGGCCATAATAATGATGAACTAAAAATTATGTACTAAAATACCAATAATACATTTAACTTAATATTTGCCCTCAATCAGAACAATTTGGGCTTAGTTAGCTTAGTTACCAAATTTACCAAGGTGAAGACAGTGCCTGCTGATGAGAAACCTATAAATGTATTCTGTGATTTAATGATCCAATATAAAAACATAAATCCTTAGCAACTATCACATAGACTCACCACACATAGTATTAGGTTCAATACATTTAGTTTATTTCTTTTACATGCTTTTGTTTATTTCTTTTACATGCTCATTTACATGCTTTATTTCTTTTACATGCTTAAACAATGTATTAAAATTATTTTTAATAATTCTATAAATATTTAATAGTGTCTACAAATTCCCAACCTCCCCATCCCCATTCACCACCTTTTTTTGCCTGTCTTTTCTCCCTCCGTCTCTGTCAGCCGCCCCCTTTAAGTACAGCGACACCTCTTTTTGCAACTCCTCTTCAGTTGCTGTGTGTACCACTCTCCTAACAGTTCCTGTAGTAAAACAAAGAATAAGTGAGATGTTGTGTATGGATGGATATATAAACTTCACTCCCCATGATGCCATGCATTTAGGCGGGGGCTAGGTAGAGCTCTGCCATTCAACACTCTTCTGTACCGCAAGGATACACAGAAAGCCTACATGTATTATTAGGATGCAATAGTTTAATGAAGTTCAGTTTTAATGTTCAGCACTTCCATGTCCGCCTCCATCAATGTGTATGCGTGGCCTCACTCAAACACAACATGAGAAAAAAATGCTTTTTGCCAGGGGTTGTATACTTGAACATCAAAAAAACACTTACCGTGCAACACACTATTTAGGTGTGAGGACTTAAAAGCCACCTTTCCTGCTGCACCAGTCCAATTAATTTGGAGCGTCAGGGACCTCCGCCCAGCCCAGCATGTTGGTCACCTATAAAGAGAGAGAGAGAAAAAAAATATCACTATTCTTCATAAGACACAGCTGCAATATACATATACTCTCTCCCTCTCTCGCACACACACACACACACACACACACACACTAACTAGCGCCTAAAGTACAAACACTTCTAAAGTATATTTCCACTTAATTTTCAGACAAACCAAACAACGGACTACATGTACAGACTCTATAAATACTAACCATGATGTCCGTTTTTTATTGAAATTACTTGAAAAAGATCGTCAGGTATAAATGCACCATACAGTAGTGACCAGTTCATTCACTCAGATGCTGTTACATGCCAAGTAGCGCCTAAAGTACAAACACTTCTAAAGCATATTTCCACTAAATTTTCAGACAAACAAGCTAGGGACCACATGTACAGACTCTTTAAATACTAACCACGATGTTCGTTTTTTATTTAAATGACTTGAAAGAGATAGTGAGGTAAAAATACAACATACAGTAGTGGCCAGTTCATTCATTAAGATGCTGTTACATGCTAACTAGCGCCTAAAGTACAAACACTTCTAAAGTATATTTCCACTTAATTTTCAGACAAACCAAGCTAGGGACTACATGTACAGACTCTATAAATACTAACCATGATGTCCGTTTTTTATTGAAATTACTTGAAAAAGATCGTCAGGTATAAATGCACCATACAGTAGTCCTGTTTATTCACTCAGATGCTTTTACATGCTAACTAGCGCCTAAAGTAAAAACACTTCTAAAGCATATTTCCACTTAATTTTCAGGCAAACCAAGCTAGGGACCACATGTACAGACTCTATAAATACATTTTGGCTAGAATTACGCTCTAAATACAGTTTTGAAAATAGAGATATAGAGAACAGATATTTTACTTACCTAGTCCTACTGTAAGCCTGCTACTGGTTCGAGTCTTGACGGTTGTCAACAAAATGGGTAGCGGCCCTCCAGCGATCCGAGGGTGGCAAGCCGCCACCATAGCGCGAACTATCCCTCGTGCACCACCGCCAAAAGCCTCTCACAGTCCGCCAGGTTATTTGTGTTTGGCAGCGGTCCGATGGCGGACCACAGTTGACATACCACCGGCGGCTTGCCATCTAGACGCCACCAGTGGTCCTCTATATACATGCTAGCTGGGACATGCGATAGCCTACGTCTCTCCACTCTATCTCAACTACCAACAGCACCAGCACCTGCCCTACTGATAGCCAAATTCAAATGAAAACTCGAGCATTTCACATTAATTTATCCAACGCTCCGTATTAACGAATGTCTCAAAATGGGAAGATCACGTCACGTGACGTAAGGCTGTACTAGTGCGTTGAATCCATAAACTGTATGCGGAACATCTCGACTATTTAAACTTCCCATGAAAAAGTATGCACTCATGAGTGTTTGTTACGTTAACGGTTGGACACAGTTTTTCAGATATATTTATGCGGTGAATTACAACTTTTGCATTACTAAGACTAACAACATAAAAAGAAAAGGAAAAAGAACAAAAAGTTTTCGCCTGTTTAACTACATTCATCAGATATCACTCAAAAACATCGTAATGCAACAGCTTCAAAGGCTACACACTGTTACTTAACATAAAAAAATAAGTACCTTATTATCATCAAATTTCAATATACATTATTACCCCCTCCAACACCCCATTTTAACACCCCCTCAATCCTCAAACACAAAAACACGCCCCCCCCTCTCTCCCACACCACCACCCCTTCACTCAAACACCAACCCCCCCTCCCTACCCCCTCCAAAACCCCAGGGGGGGGGCAGTGGGGGGGGGGGGGGGTGGATGGCAAGTCCACCTTGCGGTTTCTGCCGAGAAAATGCAGTCTAGTTTTGTAATTATTATGTAACTTTTGTTGCTCCCAACAGTGTTTGTCTATATCTTAAAGATAGGGCTGTAAAGCGATTAAGTAAAATGTACTAGTTAATCAATCAGTGTGACGAACCCCATGTGTTCGTCCGTCTTTCCCTTCCTTTTGTCTAGTGTGAGGGGCTGTGTGTGCTTGTGCATGTCCTAATGAAGATGCCTGACACCTGTGTGGAGGCGTGGCACAATCCTTTAAAAGCTTGGGCGTTCGCACTCACGGGAGATACAGAACGGGCCGCGATGGCCTATTGTTTACTGGTGTGATTTAAGCTTCTGTAAATAAACGCAGCGTTAGCTTTGAAGTTTAGAGCAGTTTCTGGTCTCGTTCTTGCCACAACTTGAACCGGTTGTGACAAGTGGGGGCTCGTCAAAAAAAAAAAAAAAAGGTATTGATAGAGCTCAGTCCGCATTTGATCTGGTTTGTATCGTGAACTTGCAGTGTCCAAATTGTTAAATTAAGGAGCTGACACTTAGTTTAGCAGCTGCCTATTGCAATTTTTTCAAAGTTCGTTTGTTCTTTTCCCCGATTCCCCTAACGGTCACTTTAAAAATATTTTCGCATTTTCCGCGTTGGCATTTAAGCCTAAATTGTTTGTGTTAATTGTTGAATTCTTTGTTTGATGCATTTAGACTGTGCTGGCATTTTGGTATTCAAACGCATGTGGCAATTGCCTTCCAGCGTTTGTGATTTGTGAACCTACAGTCAGTGTCACATGAAATGGCCCGGCTGCATGCACGAACCTCACGTGCGTCATGTGTGTCACGCACTATTTAATTATTTTTTTCTGAAGAAGCTGCAGTGTACCCAAACAACCACGCACTTGGGAGCGCCCGCGACCGCAAGTGTTCTAACCTACAGCTGTCAGGAAATAAAGTTGCGCTGAAATAGGCTAGTTATACTGAATAGCCTACTGTTATTTTGTTACTGTAAATAGTCTGTTATTTGAGTTGTTTTCGTGTTTGTGTTAACCAACCCTAGGCTAAATATAGTAATGAATAATTCAATTCAATCAAAATAATCTAATTAATACAGTGAACTATGCTGACGGATACAGGCACGTTGAAATCAAATGAAACAAGTTTACTCAGCGACCAATGATCATTGTTCGAACGTGTTATGCAAGTGCAATTTATGATCTGGTCCGTGTACTTTTTCGTTCATTCATTATTGGATTGTGGATGTTACATGGGAAATGAAAAATGAAAAAGGCTTGTATGTGAAAAAAGGCTTGTATATAAATTTGTACAGGTAGTGTATTATTTCTTAAACAGAAACTAAAGCAATGGTTGCGTGTCTTTTAGGAATTGAAAATTAAATACGATTCACTGAATTATGACTTGTGACCCTTTTGGAAGTAGGCTAACGTTAGAAACTCTTTTGAGCGAATTTGGCATTGCATGGGTTTGTTTTGATACTGTCGCCCGCATCACATTGTGTGTTTAAGCATATTCAGACATAATGTCGCGAAGGCATGCAGCGCATGCAGATATTTCACAGCATCTAAGGAGGACATTATGCGTGTTCTAAGATTTTGTGATGTTCACAAGCAAGTGCACAGTTGGAAATCGCTGTTTCTTCAGCAGTTAGGGATTAAGAAACTTGTTCAAAGGGTCAGCGTCCACGTTTGGCTTCAAAATTCGGTAGGCTACTTCAAAGATCTTTTCATCAACAGTCTCTAGAACGGCGATTTCCAGCCGAGCATCAGATAGGCTTACGCTTGGGTTGTGAATATCACAACTTCACAGCGTCCACGTCCAGCGCCAATGTCTTGAAGGTGCTATGAAATAGCATGCGTTATATGCCTTTGCAACATCACAAACTGTCTGAACAGGCTATGGCTCTAAAGACGCCGTGTCATGCGGTTAACAGTATCAACACAAACCCATGCAGGGCAATGCCCTGTCCACCAAAAAGAGTTAGCCTCCTAACTTCCAGGCAGGTCACAAGTCCAAATTAGACAATCAGCCTAATTCAGAATGGCAGTTTTTTTTTAGTTTTTTATTTTCAGTTGGTAAAAGACAAAAACACGCCTTTGGCTTTATTTAACAAGTCATAGGAACTGTAAAAATACACTAGTCTTTTTTCATTTTCCATGTGACGTTCACAATCCAACAATGACTGAACGAAAAATGACACGGACCCGGACTCGATCTCCAGTTTATTTTTTTCATGCAATGGCTGTGGCAATGGCTGCTAGGTGGGGCACGGCCCTCAAATGCCCTACCATGCTTACTCTGTGGCAAAGGACGTGCCTCACAAACAAGGCTACGCGTGTTCACCTGGCTATGGACTACAGTATGGCTCCAGAACGAGGCTCTGTTATTGCAATACTTACTTGATTTACTTGATTCTGTTATTGCAATGTGTAATTTTGAGTGTAAGATGTGAAATAGTACTTCAATTCAATAAAAGTCACAAGGACATGCATTTTGTGCTGCTTTCGAATGAGGGATTTAGGGATATAGGTAGGCTATTTGAATCACTCTGCAGTTTCTGTAAACAATCAGTCGCCCATCCTCCCAGCAGATCGTTTGCACGTATAGCCTCCCCCCTCCCCCCGATCTTTATACACAATGCAAGTGAGATGATGGGTGCTGAGAGCCTGGTGGCGCAAAACGCCCCTTCTGTAGGGGAGAGCCGGGAAGATTGAACCGGTGGACGAATTAACCATTGAAATTTTCTCGTAAACCATTTAAAATTCAAACAATTTTGTCATCCCATACAGCTTGTAATACTAGCCAGACCCAGGGAAAATCATGTCGATATGCAATACTGATCTGAAGTTAGACCCGGGGGGTCATTTTAAGGGCGACATAATATACACTTATCACTTTTAAACAACAGATGAATTGATGGTGTAACATATCCTACAGTATGAAATGTTTTTTAGTCTAAGAGAAAAACGCCTTTTGCTGCGAGCAAACACTGTCGGACGATTGAAACACTTGTTTCAACCGTCCCTCAGTAGGTCGTGCAAGTCAAAGCAGTACGTTTTGCGGTCAGTGCATTAACATTTTGAAATAATAAGCATTTGCATGAGCTATAAAGTACAACTATAACCAGTGTTTGAAGTGGGAAAAAATAAGTGCAGGAACTCTAAATGTACATTTGACATTTGTTCGGTGACATTGTGAGTCTTTTGGATGTGTTGTTTCAAAAGCTATCAATCATTCTTCCAAGCAAAGCTGAACCAGACCAGCGTGATGCATCTAATCATAGGGAAACGTATAGGGCCGTAGTGCCATTGTGAACAATGCCATCATGACATTCACAGTATAAATTGTGACAGTTTGCATTACTTCCCTGATGCGATTGGTTGGAACTCAGTGGATATGTTAGGGCACTGTTGTGTCTTGTGGGTAATGTAGAAGTAAGAAACTGCGTTCTGCTGCGTTCCGGGCCACTTCAAGCACTGTCGGAACGCAGAAAAAAGTGGCGGAACGCAAAACACAAAAATACAGAAGTTCCGAAACTGCGTTCCGCTGTGTTCCGAACCACTTCAAGCACTGACTATGACAAATAATTTTGTTGGCTCTCCATCCCTCCTCATCGGTCGCCATCCATTAGTGTACAATTTGAAACCTGTTTGTGCCCTTTACTCGACTATTTTGTTTCAGTATTTCAATATGATCACGTATAGACATTTTTCTCAGTATAAAGCATGAAAGCAACTTGAAATATGAAGATATAATCATAGGACGACGGCAGCAAAGCTTGTTTAAAGGGAGGTAATAATTCTGGGGTCAGCTCAACGTGAATTTGCCAGCAACAAAGATTGTTTAATAACTACTTGAAAATTGATCAGCATTGACTAAAAGGGGTCACATATTTTGTCAGTATAAAGCATGAAACCAACTAGAAATATGAAGATATGAGTCCGGTAGTAACTCCATCAAGGGAGTAATAATTCCATTGTTCTTTCGCTGTGAACATATAGCCTAGTACTTTGCCTTTTGTCTCAGTAAATTAAAATATCCACGTTTGTGAGAATACAATTGGATGGGAGGGCAAAAAGCTGGCAAAGGTTGCAATGTGCAATTGTTGCGAACAAAATGGGACAGGGTAAGAGTTGCTTGCCCTGTGAGTTGCCCGCCGTGGCTTCCAGTCACTCGGTATAGCCTATACAATTCTGCTACAACGCGCCTCTCAACAAATGAACTACGTGCTCATTTAGAACTTAGAATAAAAAAATAACAAAATGTCTGTCTTACAATAAAAAATAAAAAATGGCACTGGCCCGGAGCAGCATTACTGAACGCAATATGAGCAGAGGGCTAACTGCATTTGGCACATTTAGGCCTATATTTGTCGCAGCACCGTTAACTCAGCTGAAGGTGATATTCTGCCAGAGACGTTTTTATAGGAGAGGGACTTTGATTTAACCTACAGTTAAATCCTCATTAATGGATGTAGTTTTCGGTGGATTTTGAAGAGGCTTCAAAAGAAGGTAAAACGAAGTTTCTTCACGTATGTACAAACATAACAGACCAAACTGCATCACAAATGAACATATAAGCTAACTAGTTGTATAACTAGTTCACAGAATCTAGGCTTGCTTGATGGTTAGAGCTGGCAGACCGTTTTTCATGTGTGTTTGTGGGCAAGGAACAGTCGTGTTTTCTGTGTCTCTCTTTGGAATTGATGTCTCGGTATTTTGTGTTTTAATTCCTAATAAAGCTGGGGATTTGCTACTTGGCGCAGGCTGATTGTTAAGCCATAGGCTCCAAAATTGTAAAGTAATTCTAGCATAAAAATTTGGCCATATCAGACCAAACTGCATATTGCAAAAATAGAACACGGAAGTAAACTAAGGTCTCTTGCTCCGCTTGACTCTCCGAATGTTGTGCAATCATTAGAGAGGTCTTGTGCTGCCTTCTAGCGGCGGCAGCTGCACTGACACATCACGTAATGCCGTGACTCATGTTTTACGAGAGTCTCGTGGCCACTCCCAGTTGGTAATGACTGTACAGTGAGCGTTTCCATCTCGGTAAGTTAAATTTTTATTTATTTTATTTTTTTTCTGTTTCTCAAACAAACGCCTTTCCCTGGCAAGAATAGCTCGTTTATTTTGCGGTTTTCTCTTGTTTTACGTGTCATCTTTGTACTATAACGTCTTCTTAGTCACGGGGAACGTGGTTAGAGCAGTGGTCTCGGGGGCACATACCAAGGGTTTGTTTGTCCTGGGTTGGGGCTTTTCAAACCTGTGGGCTTTTGTTGCATGCTTAAGTACCCACCACGGCACCCGTGTGAACACAGGTTCTACGAATTAGTTAGCTTGTGTCTTCCTAGAGTGGGAAAGCAATTGTTTGGGATTCGGCTCTCTTGTGCTGGTGCGTCCTCTCTTGCTTAAAGCTGGATTTATACGCGCGACGCAGACCTTCTCCGACACTACGCAGACCTTCAACGACACTTTGCAGACACCTTTCGTGCACATGAAAGAAATCCTGACTACACGTCAAATTGTCGCCGACACGGTACGCAGACCGACGCAGACGTCATGGTTTGGGATTGGTCCGCTTTACATCATTTCTGGTTCTCCGCCTTTCCAGCGCGTTGTGTGTGACCGACACAGTTCTTACAATGTTAACTACATTGCATAGATTCGTATTTGTCATAGATGACGCCAATGCGTTGAATTTGTGGTAAAAGTGTAAGAGATAAGAAGCTGTGCTTTCGAGATGGGCTGTCACCCCTTTTCATGTCACTGCATGAAAAGTAGGATTTCCAGCAGTAAACGGGACTATAGATTTCTGTGGAATTTCAGGTTTGTGACAATTTACGGCAAGGTTTCAGGCAACCCTGAACACTGGCGTAAATTGCTCGAAACTTGCTTGGCAGTTGACCCCCCATCCTCTAAGCCTAGGGAAGGCTATACAAATGCAAATCAGGGTAGCAGGGGGAGTTCCCAAGTAATTACAACAAACTAATTTGTTGATAGCCCAACAGATTAGCTTTTTGAGAGCAATTGTTACAACTTGCAGACACATACGAAATTGATATTTCAACTGCTGATAAAAGACTAAGACACTGTTAAAAAGCCTTAAAAAGGGTATATTGTTAGAATTGAAAGAGGAAGTGCAAAATCCTTCTACTGCCTCTGCCATTGCTTCCAGCTCTTTTACTTTTGAACAGCAGCGTGAGTTACTGTGTCTTCAATTGGAGACCAAAAAACTAGATAATGCACTTGAGCTGGCTAAATTAGACATAGAAGCAAAACGGTTACAATTAATTGATGAAGGCAAACTTAACGCTGATTCATTAAATGTGTCTCATACACTCCCAAAGTTTCACATGGCGTCAAATTTAAAGTTGGTTCCATCTTTTAATGAACGTGATTTAGACTCCTTCTTTAGCCTGTTTGAACGTGTGGCTGATGCTCAGGCCTGGCCGGATACTGAGCGTACTTTGATGCTACAATGTGTTTAAAGGTAAAGCCCAACGGGTTTACTCTGCCATGTCACTGGAGGATAGCCATGATTATCAGAAGGTGAAGACGACTATCCTCAAGGCCTATTCTCTAGTTTCAGAGGCTTATGGAGAACGTTTCCGTAACCTCGGAAGACGTTCTGAACAAACATACGTGGCCAAATTTGCCCAAGACCTAAAATTACAATGCCAGCGTTGGTGTTCAGCTTCTGATGATCAGGATTATAAAGCGTTGTTTAATTTAATTTTGCTGAAACAGTTTACAAACACTTTGCCTATTTAGTTGGCTACATTTATACTAGAACATGATTTGTCTAATGTTTCCGATGCTGCTGTTCTTGCAGACGATTATGAATTCACACACAGAGCTCCTGCATTTCCTTCTGGGAGATATAACTGGTGCCTTGGTGGTGATGGTGCTCCACACAGTGTTGACTCTCTTCCTGAAAGGGGGGAGGGGCAGCCTGCCAGAGGTCAACGCTCTCCTGGCAGGTCTGATTTTGACAGTGTTTGTCATTTTTGCCAGGGTAGTGGGCATTGGAAGTCTGACTGTCCTCTGTTAAAGCAGAAGGCTAAGACTAATGCTCTGTCTGAGAAGCCACCCCGCCCAGGTTATTTCCTAAGTTTGTGCTCACACTCAGGGGAACCTGGTGTGATTCAGAGTAATTACTTGCCCTTTATCTCTGATGGTCATATTTCTCTTCCAGGAAGTTGCCTGAGGGTTCCAGTTAAGATATTGAGGGATACTGGTTCTTCTGAGTCTTTCATTTTGAACTCTGTTCTTCCTTTTGATGCTTCTTCTGACACTCAAGACCATGTCTTGATCCGTGGGTTTGGTCCTGAAACCTTCTCTGCCCCGTTGCACAGAGTGAACTTCCAATCTCCACTAGTGAATGGTGTGGTTGCTTTGGGTGTGTGCTCAGCTTTGCCTGTAGAGGGTGTGTCTGTCGTGATCGGGAACAACTTGGCTGGTCATCGTGTCTGGGCCGACACCGGGCCGCCTCTTGAGTCCATAGAGCTGCCCTCACTATTTGAGGAAAGTAAGGCTCTTTTTTCAACCTTCCCTGCGTGTGCGGTTTCTAGTGTAGCTTGCCACACCACCGAAGAGCAGGATGCTGATGGGGAGGCCGGTGGCACTCCGGAGTCCTGGCTCTTGAGGGAGAAGCTTCCCTCACTGGTGGTGTGTGCAGAGCTCACTAAAGGGCAAGTAAAGGTCCCATCCTTACAACTCCTAGACAGAGTTGTTCCCATTAAGGCTAGTAAGCACTGTAAGTCAGTGAGGGTGTCTGATGCTTGCCGGGTCACAAATTCCAGCAGAGAAAACTCTTCTTGGCCTGGTAAGGTAAAACAGACAGAGGCTTATTATGAGCGTGGTAAGGTGGTCAGGCCAGTGTTCCAGGCTGGTTCCACATGGTCTACTGACTCCTCTTCTGCTCACGTTCAGAGGAAAAGATCAAAGAAAAAAGGCTCTTGTGATCTGGTTTGGGGTCCTGGTGCAAGATAATGTGTACTTACCTTTTTGTTCCTTGCCTTTAGCCTCCCAGGGCCCGGGTTGGGCTACTGTTGCAAAGGGATGTTGGGTTTGATTTAAAGATAAGTATAACACATTTAATATATTTACTGTTGTGTAATCGGTGTAAATTGTCTGCTTTCACATGGTGGCAGTATATTGGTGATTCTGCATATGTCACTGAGCTGTTAATTACATGTCTGTTGTAGGCCTACATTGTCTGTCCTACATTGTGGTGTTGACCTGTAACGGTCTACTTTGTAAGGGGGAGGGTGTGACGAACCCCATGTGTTCGTCCATCTTTCCCTTCCTTTTGTCTAGTGTGAGTGGCTGTGTGTGCTTGTGCATGTCCTCAGGTCCTAATGAAGATGCCTGACACCTGTGCGGAGGCGTGGCGCAATCCTTGAAAAGCTTGGGCGTTCGCACTCACGGGAGACACAGAACGGGAGAGCAGCCGCTTTGGCCTATTGTTTACTGCTGTGATTCTGTAAATAAACGCAGCGTCAGCTTTGAAGTTTAGAGCGGTTTCTGGTCTCGTTCTTGCCACAACTCGAACCGGTTGTGACAATCAGTCATCAATTTTACAGAGAAGGCTTTTTTCCCCAACTCTGTCACACTTATAAAAGCTGTGAGATAAGCTGTGAGTTAAAACTAACTTTTGAAAAGAAAATGCATCTTGGCAGGTTTGTATTTGGTTTCAATGAAATGGCAATGTTTATGTTGAAAATTGTAATAGTTATAGCCGCAGATCGTGTGGGGGGTGTGGAGGCCAATCAGGGGGACCCACCCATAGGTGATTCCACCCACATCCATGGGCGGCGGGTGGTCCTGACGTTTGGGGCGGCTGCGTGACCAACTTTTATACACGGTGCAAGGGCGGAACTGCTGGCCATTAGATTATACTTAACCACTGGCAAGAGTCTCAAAGAATAATATCAATCATAATAAGGATCAATAATAACCAAAACAAGACTTTCAAAATCAAACTTTATTTTTTTCTAAGAACAATTCAAATTCAATTGAAATCAGTTAGCAGGCTATCATCTGTCCGTCTGTGTCTCCTTCTCTCTTCCCTGAGACTAGCCTACATTTTTAAAATCCCGCGTTAGAGCGGCTACCAGCGGCTGATTGCCTATTTTTGTTTTTGGCCTAAAACTACCGTGATCTGAGTCTGTCTATCCCCATGGTGACGCGTACTCACTCCCAACTTATATATATACAGGTTGTAGAGAGAGAGGGCTGTTCGATATCTTTCACTGAGATTACAAGGTTCTACCCAAGTAGCGCTCTAGAATCTTTGGTTCTACCATCACTAGTTGCAGCTTCTACTGCTGCGGCTGCTGCGTTCAAACTGAAATTGTCTATAAAAATACTGGGGTAGTTAATCCAGTTAGTCATGGGCCGCTTCTCATTAAATTCAATTTTCAGGGATCCATTGGTTGAAATTCCAATGAGACTCTCTTGTTCAGATACTGATAAAGAAGCAGGCACAGCTCTAAATGGATGACGTATCCAACTATCTGACCTATCAGTTTCGGGAAAATACCTGCACAGCCAGCTCACTGAGGTGCGCGGTTATGTCATGTTTCAGACTGTCTGTCAAACTCAGTTCATTTGCGCACAAAAAATCCTACAACCCTAACCGTAGGTTCCTGCTATGTAGCTTGATTGTTATCCTCTTTTGTAAGTCGCTTTGGATAAAAGCGTCTGCTAAATGCATAAATGTAAATGTAAATATGCGAGAGTTCAGGGGCCTGGCTTTCACAAACTTCACCATTTTCACCGTTGTATCCAAAACATTCTTCAGACATTCCCTTAGCAGTAAGACCTTCTCGGTGGATGCTGCAGTGAACCCAAGTAGCATCAGGTGCAACCGCTTACACACGTGTTACTACTCCACTGTGTCTCCCGGTCATGGCCTTTGCACCATCTGTACAGATGCCAACACACTGTGTCCACTTAAGTCCGTTTGATGTCACAAAGGTGTCCAACATTTTGAAAATATCTTCTCCAGTTGCCCTTGTTTGTAGAGATTTACAGAAGAGCATGTCCTCCTTATTTGTCCCTTCATTAATATACCGCACATATACCAGGACATGTGCCAGGCCCGCTACATAGATAGATAGATAGATACTTTATTGATCCCCAAGGGGAAATTCAAGGTCCCAGCAGCTTAAAAAAATCACACACAACATATACTACAGTGTACACAGGATGATAAGAAGCAGATCAGTAAAATAACATGACTAGATCAACATTACTAAAAATAACAATAGGATACAAATACTATGGATAGAGATGTGCATGAATGTACTGTACATCTCTCGAATAATAAAATACATTTCACTGGCTTGCACGTGATGTAGTAGCTGTTTTAAAACGTTCTCTGCCATGTCACTGATGCGCTGAGAAACAGTGTTGTTTGGCGAAAGCATGGTCTGTATAGTTTTTTGGGCCTTTTCCTCCAGCATTGCCCCAACCATATCTGTGGCAGCAGGGACAATCAAGTCCTCCACAATAGTGTGTGGCTTGCCAGTCTTAGCCACTCGGTAACTCACCATGTAAGATGCTTGTAGCCCACACCTATTAAGAGTATCTGTCTGTATGCAAGTCTTACTGATAGAAAATCTTCGCAATTCTCATTTAAAAAACTCCTGTGGCTTATTTCTCAAATGAGCATGTTTAGTTTCTAACAGTGACATCGCACATGGAGTTAGATGCAGATGCTTCTCGTCGACAGCAGAGTTTTCAGAGACAGTTGATAAGAACATGGGCAAGTGTAAATTTAACGAGACCTTGCTCGATAACACAGAGTTTTGCAGCAGGTTACAAGCTGTCCCCGGCAAGAATCGCAGTATATTGCAGTTCTGTTCCCCATCCCACCAGTCTAGGCCTAACGTCACACCATCGTCGATGCCTGGACCTGGTTCGCCCGGACTTCAGGGAAACGTTACCACTTCATCGATACCGAATAGACTGCAGCCGGTTGCACCAGCTGAGAGTAAATTCCATCTTAGCTTAGTTCCGACATAAATTGCCACTACGTTCGAGATTACGAACTGCTAATTTTTACACTGTTGCACCACACCACATACGTCCAACATAGGCTTAAGTTATAACTTAAAATGTACACCTCATACTGAGTAGGTGTAAAGTCCGCCGTAAAATATCGTTGGCATGGTTTTTAATTTCTATTGGTTACTTGTTACTGCTACTGCAGTTTGTCATTCACTTTATAATATTGCTGATAATATTGATTAAGCAAACTTACCGATAACGTCTTCTACTCTAGTTTTTTTTTTCTTGTAGCTTGCTTGCAAGGGGCTTATTGTAGAAGTTCCATTAAGATCGTTAACGTTATTTCCTTTAATTCACGTTTTATTGTTACACAATCCAGTTAGCCTATTTCATAGAAGGTAGTATACTTGCGTAGCTTAAACAATAAATCACAACAAATGACACATATCATATATGTTATATAATACACTTTATTGTGAGTTGTTTTAGTCAGGCTACAAGTTTATAACATCTTACATCAAAGTCCAATGCCCTGAGAAGGGCACACAAAGAAAAACTTGCAGAACTGAAAGCCCTTGAAACTGATATTGATGCTAAAGGGAGTGAACTCAGAAATATGTAGGGTTAGGTTGTATGTGTGTACTGGTGTTGGTGCTGAGAATATGGATATCAGAAGTGCTAGGTTAACTATCCATAACGGTTTTAATGTTGAGGTTATGCTAAGTGTTGACATTTTCTCTTAGTTTATCAATAAAAATGAAATGTTTTGAGAATATCTGGGATCATTTGAATGTTTCTATCAATGTGTTGTGTTGGTCTTAATTTTCTAACATAATGGTCTAAAAAGGTCTTCTAAAGGTCTTAAATTTAACTAACTGAAAGCTGCAAGAACCCTGTAAATGGTTAGACTAATTCTCCTGGTTTTGTGCTACTGACCTCACCTCTCCTTCTGTGCAGCCAATCCCCCTGCTGAAGCAGAGGATGAATCACTCCATTACATTGTCCCAGGAACAGATTGCCTGCCTACTGGCCAATGCCTTCTTCTGTACCTATCCTCGACGCAATGCCAGAAAGCCTGAGTATGCCAACTACCCAGAGATCAATTTCTTCAGGTACAATTTTTCAGTCAGAATTAACAATGTCAAAATGGCTATGTTAGTTAGGTTGTGTTATGTTTTCACCTATTTATTGTAGAACTGTAATTGAATTGTAAAAATCTGCTATGAATTTATGATTGAAATGATTGTCAGACATCTCTAACAACAAACCTGTGCTGTAATATAAGTGAAAGTCACCTAAGACTGCAAGTTTTATAAATGATTTAGGGTTCACATCACTGGTGGACAGTGGCGCCAGCAGAATATTTTTCTAGGGGTGGCTAGTGGGGACCAGAGCAAATCTTAGGGTGGCATACCAAACTAAAGTCCATCATAAAATGTAATGCTATAGATTCTGATAATGTAATGATGTATACAAGATATTAGGTTGATGCAGGTTAGTATCAGGGATTCCATTAACCGACAAATGTCCGTCATTGACAGAACAGATTTTTTTTTTGCCATGACGGGAAAATCTGAAGGCCGTCCGTCGTTTTAACGGATTTTACCATTACCAATAATAAAAATCACAATAAAACACAAAATTTAAATAATAGGCAAATTGTGAGTTTCTTACTCTACATAGCTTCATTGCCGTCACAAACTTCAAATCTGAGCCGACGTTACGGCTGTCTTGGTATTCAGTGGGATACTCATCTAGCTACATAGTAGACTGCGCAAGGCACTTCAGCGCCCGTCTGATGTAGGCTACAGTTATGTTTTCCTTCTCAATTATCTGAAGAAACACGTCGTTTTGCTATTTAAAAGAGAGTTTGTGTCACTTCCCTGTCTCCTACTTCGTGTTATAGTAATGGCAATATAGCGCTGTTTCTTGTTTATAACATATAGGCCTAGCCTAATTTTGTTTTATTAACCCCCCACTATCACACGTCCTACGAAAGAATCTGGCCGTTCGGAACTTTGAAAAATGCTGAATCATAAATTTAGGTAGCCTACTGGTACGTTAACATCTCCTCCAGTGGTGAACATGTCACTCGCTAGCCTAGATGACCTGATGAATGATCCTGGTGAGGCGGAGAAGAGTCATCACAAGACGGCAGATTCTGTGGAATCACACTCTCGCAGCCAGACGCGCAGGCAGAACCTCATGCCGTCTTATCATCGCTTCCCAGGGAGAAATGTTTCCCGACTTTAGAGTTTTGGCTGAAGTGACGCTGGTTATTCCAGTATCCAGTGTCGCAGCTGAGTGCGCGGGTTCAGCCTTCAAAATAACGTTAAAACCGGAGTCAAAGACGCAACATTTAATGACTGCCTCGGCAGCAGTCTCCATTGACTCGTTTGATTATGCGCAAGTTCCAAATTTAAATCCATGCGGGCCAGAAGGAAGATTTGGGCTACAAAAGGACAATTCAGATTTTAACTTCAACCTTTTGTGTTTTTCATATTTCACTTCAATCGTTCTAAATACAATTATCTTCATTCGGCTACGTAGTCAAATAACATTGTTCATATGCCCGTTAAGAAACAGCTGCAATGTTTTAGCAAAAAAGCATTAAAAAAACAAAAAAAGTTTTAGCATAAAAAAATGTCAAATGTCAGAATCTCTGTTCACCTTTTTACTTCAAAAGTTTATAAATAAATGATTAGATAATACATTCTTGTTATCTGAATTATTTCTGATTTTTTTTTAAAATAATGGACAATGACGGCCCTGCGACCGTGTCCGTCAAAATGACGGACAATGAAAAAGTCTAACGTAACCACTGGTCAGTATTCAATGACTTTTGCTATCTCTTGAATATAGCACTCAAAAATACAATCCTGTTTATGGTATGTCCCGTTTTCTTTTCATCATCACCCTAGGCAGATTCACATAGCCATTTCGCATTAGTTAGCTATGGTAGACTAACTAGTTTAGCAAAGCTAGCAGGAAAACGTAACAACGTTAATTTCAGTAACATAATATGCAAAACTCGTGGGCATATGCATATTCATGTATTACTGTATTGCCATTGTGTGACATACATACCCAATATAAGCTGTCTTCTTTTCTTGTAAGCAGAACCGCACTAATCCAGTACCGCTGCTGTTTGTATCTCCTCCCATTTCAAAATTGTTTTTACATTGTGGATAGTATAATCTAGTCTGCATTATATTTTCACAAATATGCATTATTAAAATTTTCTTAGGGGTGGCAAAGGGGTGGCTGAGGATAATTCTGGGGTGGCTGTAGCCACCCCTAGCCACCCCCTGGTGGCGCCACTGCTGGTGGAGGTGGCCGGTAATAAAGATTTTATAAAAGCGCTTTTGTTGTCCTCGGAACGCTTATGCGAGCAGCACATTGTGGAACAGTACCTAAAAGTTCTCTAGCAGCTTGTTCGAGTCCAAATAAAACAACTGCAACCGATGGGAAGCTGTCAAGTTGTTCTTTTGACACGTTTTCCCCCTTTGCTGATAGTGACCAAAGAATTGGCAGACAAAGACATCTAGCTGGTAACGTCTAGCAATCGGACGACAATATTTTTGTTGGGGAAAATGTGAAGCAGTAGATATTTGTAATGATCTGGTCGATTTTCTCTTTGGGGAGAGAAGTGGTGAAATTCTCGGTGTCTAGTGTGATGCCCAGGAAAACGAGGAAGTGGGATGGACTGGTCATTTTCTCCTTGGAAAAGGGCATGCCAGTTCTTTAAACACCTTCATAGGGCTGGGCGATAAAACGATAATGATGGGTTTCGTAATAAACATGTGATCGATATCAATAAAAAATGTGTTCGATAACAATGATATTTTTTATTTGTCGTCAAAACAAAACATTGGTTGCAAAGCTAGTTTGACAAATAAGCTCGTAGCTTTTTTGGAAATGGAAATGCTCTAAACGGCAGCTTTGTCACACTGACTAGTTCGCAAAATTTAATGAAGTGGTGTGACCACACTAACTTTTTTATTTGTATATATTAGCTACATTTAAACAATGGTAACTAAACTAATTATGAATAAGCATTAAGAGGCTATAGCCTAATGTTTTGTGCTCGCAAATTAAAATGTCTGCTCATAAAAACTAGGAACGAGTCTGTTGCTATGGACTTGTTGCTATGCTATGCACTCGTTACAGTCAATGGGCTCTATCCCAAAACTTCTTCAGCCTCTACACTAGCCTATGAAAGAAAAGCACACAATAAATAGAAATGGTCTTATTGGACATAGGGTCGTGCCGGTGGACAATGTCATCGTCTATTGTGATTGGCTGACCACATCACAATGGAGAGCCAACATCTCGCGATGCCCACCACCCTATCTGACACACAGTAATAAGGGGGTTTCCATTATCAGAACTTCCGGGTAATTTTACCGGACCTTCACGGTATGTGTGTTTCCATAGGACCGGGACGGCCCCAAAATAACTCTTTCCATGCCTTTTTAGGGACCAACGGAGTACCTGCTCTGGGGTAGGTACTCTGTTTGATCCCAGAAAAGGCGCGATAGCTGATTGGTCAGCGATAGCCAATCAAATGAAGGCATGCACATCGATGTACTGAAGCCAAGAAATCAAAATGGCGGAGGTAACACAACGATCGCTATTTTTTTGCCAAAAAAAGTTTGGGCTTAACTTGATATTTTGTAAAATGAGGCGAGAAATGTTGACTGTCCAATCTGAAAATCAGGGATTTGTAGCCAGATAATGCATCTGTTGTATACGCTGTGTCTACTGTATACGCTGTGTTAGCAAGTTAGCAAGAGGTAAAGTCGTTTCTGATTGGTTGTAACCCGGTAAGAAATTTTAACAGACATCGGCAACAAGCAGCACCATGTTTAAAAGCCGATGACATCTTAGCAAAGGCTGAAAGGACCGGGACCCTCGCGCAGTTTCAAATAGTATGTTATCTGCGAGTTGAAAACGGCAAACACTGTGACAGTAGAGGAGAAAGAGATCAGATATTCAGCCCATTTTCATTATTTCGTTATTTTGGGACAGAGTATCTTGTCACGTTGCCTGTGTTGAGGGAGTGTGGAGTCGTTCCACCTAGGGAGACCAGCTTTTGATAGCAGCGCTAATTAATATAGAAATATGGTATATATGGCATCATATATGTAGAGGATTTTAAATCACAGATACTGTACAAAACGTCTACCAATAAATATGGAAGACGGAATTCTGAAGACGACGAGTAATTTTTTGTCAAAGCAGACTGCATAGTTGCATGTAGCTAATTGTTAGCCTACTAGTCTACAGCCATTTAACCCTGTTGACAGTAAGTGAAAGAGGTGGATAACTACACTTAACTGTAACGGCCAGTTAATATGAAACATGATATGCTAATTTGTAGTTAGTCTTTTTTTTTAGGACGGAAGTAAGAACTGTGTATTTGTTACAAGAGGGTCTACTATGCTGGCTTGGCTTTGGGCTAAATTCATTTGATCTGTTTGTTCCAAAGGGTTGTGTATAGTTCTATCACAGTTACACAATGTGGTATTATTATAGTGTGAATAGTGGTTTGTCTGGTTGAGATGATGAATAAACCACTAGTGTTGCAGGTGAAGATTTGCCATAGCCTTATGGTGGTTTTCAACGCTGTTTGGAAAACGGTACAAAACGTGTATGTATTTCATTGATTGAATATTGAATTAATTATTATTATTTGCATTATGAAACGTCAAACGGATGTCCTGTTATCTTCTCGGTGGCTTATCCGCTCATGGGAGGTTTACTTACTCAAAAACGTTCTGAGGGCAGAAAGAAAGTTGATAGAGAAATAGCCAATAAAATCGTAAAAAGGGGCGGGTCTAAAGAAATGGAAGAGGCGGGAGAAGAAACTGAACGTTTGGCGAGGTAGTTTGAAAAATATTGTTTCAGCAGTTGTATCTGAATGGATCCGGCGGATTTTGGAAGATTTTTCACTGCACTGCACTTATTCCAAAGGTAAGGTTGTTTAACATGTATTTGGTTAAAAGGATTTACTTTGAAGTAGTTTGAGGCAGAGAACATATTATTATTCTTTTGCTAAGAGCTGGTTAGCATTAGCTTAAAAAGCCAGCTATGAAGATGCTGATGTAGGCTAATGATATTTGCATGTTATGTGTGACTTATATTTGCGCATTTAATAAACACTTATGCTAGTGCATGTTACTTTTGAAACTCAGAGTAAGCTGTATAAAGGGAGCTATAGCATTTTTCACTTTGCCAGCAGCCATCACTTGAGGTAAAGTTTGGTAGCATTATTATTGCTAGTGGTTAGTATTAGTGATGTGATGTAATGCTGCTGCCTTTGGGGCAGGAAAGCTGTACTGTGAGCATTATTATTGCTAGTTATTAGTGTTACTAATGTACTGTAATGCTGCTTCCCTTGGGGCAGGAAAGCTGTTTCTGTGAGCGCTATTATTGCAAGTGATTAGTGTTAGTAATGCAGTGTAATGCTGCTGCCCTTGGGACAGAAAATATGTACTCTGATTATTATTATTGCTTGTGGTTAGTATTAGTAATGTAGTGTAATGCTGCTGCACTTGGAGCAGGAAAGCTATGCTCTGAGCATTATTATTACTTGTGGTTAGTGTTGGTAATGTAGTGTAATGCTGCTGCCCTTGGGGCAGGAAAGCTGTTTTGTGAGCATTATTATTGCT
>JAGFZM010000009.1:1662861-1684907 GCA_017657215.1 Limnothrissa miodon | reverse complement strand
TGCTGCCCTTGGGGCAGGAAAGCTGTTTTGTGAGCATTATTATTGCTAGTGGTTAGTGGTTGTTTGTGTGTGTTTTTGTCAACACAAAAAGTTTTTTGGGAGAATATGGTGGAATGCTATCATAATTTTCCTTTATCTTTTCAGATGGAGAACATTTGGATTGAAGGTATTAAACAAAGGTCGAAGGTCAAGGTCAAAGATCCTGATTTCATCCAAGAAGTTCTTGATTATAAGGAGGAGGAGGATATCATGCATTTGTATAAGAAGCTGGAAGAAACTCAGTTTTTTTTTTTAAATCTCATGTCTGTACTCGCAAGAACTATTAATTTTACACAGGGAAGTTTATTAATAAATACACTTAAACAGAATAATACAATTTAACTGGAAAGCAAAATAATGTTTTCAATTGTAGTGAGAATTTTGGAATCAGATATGTATTATTATTCTCATAGCCATATGCAGGTGATGACTGTGTTTGTTAGGCCACACTCAACTGGCTTACACATTACATGACATTTTTTTAGTTCATTCAATTCATGTTGTTCCTGTCAAGAGATAAGGTGGAATATTGTTTGTTTTTGTTTTTGTGTTGTGTGCACTATGAGCATCCTGCATCAGTGGCTATGTAGCAGACCATGTTGGCACTAATCATGGTCGTATACAGTGCAGGCCACATCGACATCTTATGTCAACCTGTACTTAAAGTCAGGCTATTTCCCTGTCTAGTTTGAGCTGCTGGTGGATCTTTATGTGTAATGTATAGTCTTGATGTGCATCATTGTAAATAAAACTCAGTTTTTTTTTTAATTATCCTCTTCTGGCTTGGTCTGTAGTTCTCAAGATGTAACCCTTTAAAACATTACTTTCAGTAGAAAGACACTGACTGGAAACTGTAAAGAATACATTAGAATCTAACTGGGAAACATTTGACCTGGTCTTGGGCCTGCTGTTATAAAAAGGCACTTTTGCTTTAATAGATTCCTGTCTTAAAGTGAAAATGAAAGCACTGACATTTGATCTATCTTGCTATTTTAATGTTCATTGTGTGCAGCTACTTGAAAAAATGTCAGTACAAATAAAAATAATTCCATAGTTTATTTCATCCTGCCCACATTATTCATCACTATTGAAAGATTCTTAAAGATTTTGCGTCTAATAAAGAATTGTTCTAGTTGTGTTTACAACTGGTTAAAATTTATCTGCTTGCCTGCGTTGTGTTGTTTCGGGTGTGGTCTTGCAAAAACAGCCACAGATGCCAAAATTCAATTATCCTTACATTTATTGTATACAGCAGAAATAAGAAGAGTTACAAATAGAATAAAAAAAGAAAAATAAGAAATAATAAAAGACCATCAAGGAGGTCTGCCTAAGAGAACATGAGCCATATAGGCTAAAAAGAGTGGTCTAAATATCAAGTAGGAAGAAGTCAAGTCGAATCTGAAAAGGGTCTGAATAAGGTCTGAAGAATGTCTAAGGATTGCACAGAGTGCAGGACGATTTATACCCAACAAAGATAACAGAGCTAGGGTGGCGAGCATGCCACGTGTATGACCTTGAAGGCCTAGAAGTGAGAGACAATCATTCATAAGAGGCCCAAAGTCTCAGACATAGAAGTTAAATTGGTCAACTTAAACAAAGATGACAGAACATTAAAGGTCTCATTCCATCGTATTTTCATTAATTTTGTGGTGGTCTCTTGTCTAAAATAATGTCATGAGAGTTGGTTCCGAGAAAAATATGCTGTGTTTGTCTTGTTTGAAGCTATTTTAGTTGGGTGAAAACTAGAGCAGGGATAGCACAAGAGGATTCCTATGAATATTAATAATATGCAAACGTATCGCCTCTGATTGGCTAACAGCACTGTGACGCTCCCTCTAGTGGGTCTGTCTGCAGGCAGCCTAATAATGTTTTCATGAGGGCGGGCTAACTGCATAACTAATGTTTAATGTGACGTAGGCTTGTACGGCTTTTCCGATTCGCTCGTTTTTCCCGGCTGTTTTCTATCACAGGCGAATACAGACTACAGAGGTAGGAGAGCATTTTGAAGTTGAGCATACAAGTGCAACTTGGGCTGACCTATGGTAATGTAAAAAATCAAGTATTAAACTGTTTTGGAAGGAGACCTTTAATAATACGTGGCTATAATATATGAACTGTAATATATGAATTGGTACCAGTACATAATGGTACCATGAGAACAGAATGTGCCTGGAGAACAGGACACTGTATAGTACATATGGAGAAGAATCTAACACTATGTATACTTAGGGCTACCTACACTAAATTAATTTACACACCTTATATCAAAATAATTTGTTTTTACCATAAAAAACTGATCCATTTCACATTCCATATTCAACCACACATTCATATTCTAGTACATGCAGAATGTGTCTAGAAGCTGATACCCTTCAGAGAAGCTCTACAACAAATAACAAGAAGCAAGTGGTTATACAGTTATAGATTTAAGAAGAATTATTGTTTTAATCTAATTTATACTTTGTGTGTGGATTCCAAAAGTACTGGAGAGTTCAGTCTTCATTTAACACCTTAAATCCAAATGTCAAGTCAAGTGTTTTTATTGTCATTTCAGCCCTATTCACAGTATAACGTGAGATGAGACAATGTTCCACCATAGATCCAAGTGGTGCTACATTAGGATAACAGCAAATAAGACACTGGGACAGGCTACAGTCATTACCTGCTAAGTACCTGCGAAGCCAGTCGCAGGTTTTTTTTTTTTCTCAGAGGAGAAGCTGCAATGTACCTAATAACCACCAGGTGGCACTTGGTAGTGCTGACATTAGTGACGTGTCTGAAGAATGTCTGCTATGATCAAGTATGCAGGTAAATGTTCAAGATCTTTTCTTTCCTGTATGTTTTGATATTTTTTCAATTAGACTAAAAAGCCTACTGCAGACAATGCATTGCGCATTATTTCCTACCAAACGTTAGACACCTTATGGGCATGCATATCTAGCCTGGTTATACCATACCCTCGTACTAATATCGTACAGAAGGTCTGGACCTACTCCATTCAGAATCAATTTCAGGCAGGAGGCATGAACTCTGTTGAAGTTTGAAATGATTGGTCCTGATTTTACCCAATTGCTAACGTTTGGTCGCGATTGCCAAACAACCAGCTAGAGACTACAACGCGCATATGATCGACGTCATCGTTAACACTCGCCCCCCCATCCCCCCGTTCGCTGATTGGTCCAGTGGAATGCATCCCTGAGAAATCGAGTTCAATGGGATCAGACCCAGACGTAATGCTGGAGGGAAATGAAAATTGAGTGGAAGCTTATGCATGGCCATATCAGACTAATGCATCATGTCTATACTCTGTTCGCCAGTCCAAGAACAATTTTGGCTTTCCACACAACGGTCTGTCGTTTAGACCAACATTCTCTACAAGCAATTTCCAACACTAATGTTTCAATACAGCAATTGTTTCTATGCACTTCTATAGCTTGTTCTGTCCTGTATTGTCTGTCTAATGTACAAGGGGCAGTGGGAAACGTGATTTCGATTCCTTTGTATGTCTAGTATATCTAAAGAAATTGACAATAAAAACTGGCTTGACTTGATATAGGCCTAGGTATATGTTCCGTTTACCTTACTCGAATGTTTTATTTGCATTTAAATGAAAATTTACCACTTTAACACTAGAACCGCCATGGGGGTCATTTTTTACCCCCTGACGTTTTCAAAAGCTTGTAACTCTGTTAAAATAAAAGCCATAGATCTTTAAGTTAAGTTTTCCAAAAAAAGGATTTATTAATCATCTGTTGGATTTTGGTGAGTGTGTGATAAAACTGAAAATTAATATGACCCTCACAAAAGATGTATGACCATGCAATACTTTGCCCGAGCTGTAACCAGGAAATGGCCAGTTGCGGCGTTCTGTAATGTATTGGCCATAGCCGCACTGAACGTGTGGGTCCTGTACTGGAGCTGTAGACAGGCACAAATATTGCCCGGCGATTTCATCCTGGAGCTTTTCAAGCTATTGCGCAAGTGTAGACCTACATCGTTTGTGCTGACTGAATAATTTGCGTGCATGTGTGAGAGAGAGGGAGCGCGCAGCGTTACTGTTCTTCTAAAATAGTTAGGCTGCTGTTATTTTGTTTCTGTAAATTTTTCAATTCAATTTTATTTATATAGCGCATTTTTACAAAAGGCATGTCACAAAGCACTTAACACAAGAGGCCCAATGAGCAGCAGGGGCAAGGAAAAACTCCCTTGCAGCGTTTTTTGTTTTTACTTGTTATGGTAAAGGAAGAAACCTTGGGCAGTTCCGACGGCTCAAGGGGCTAACCCAACTGCCTAGGGTTGGTTTTCAGTCTCTCAGATGGTGAGTAGTCCACTATTATTGCATTAGATACACATTATAAGAAAACCTTGGTAGAAATAAAGTAATATAGGAGTCCCATTGGAATCCCAGGATATAGTCCCATGTTATTAGGCGCAGTCAAGCCAGGGGCCAGTTGGAGGCTGTATCAATCATGTCAGGGTCATCTGTGAAGCTGAAGGCAGTCCGCCCAGGAAGCCAGAGATGCAGGATCAGGCAGTGGAAGGCAGGGGTGACCCTCAGCAGGGAGGCAGTGGCATGGACCGTGGAGTGGGTTGAGGACCAATCAGGAGTGCCGCCGGATCACGTTAGAAGAAGGTCCCAGGAGAACCCAGGAGGCAAGAGGTGCAGGGTCAGGCAGTAGAAGGCAGTGGTGACTCACGGCAGGGTGGCAGCTCCTCCCCTGCCCCACCAGCCAAGTCGCTTGCAACGGTTTGCCCTCTAAACCCAACCTGTAATTGTTTTTTTGTGTTAGCTTGCCTGTTAGCAACAACTGCATGTGGCAGCCTTTGCAAGCGTATTATTATATATATTATAATATTATATTAGCCCTCCCCCTTCTGTTTTATCAGCCAGTTCTCTCCTGCAAGAGAAAGAACAAGCACAAACTAGGCTGCATTTTCTCGGCAGAAACAGCAAGGTGGACTTGCCACCAACGCCCCCCCACCCCCCAACAGTTCCCAAACATATGTTCACACACACACATTTCTCCCATTCCTTTCAATGGAGAACCCCCCCCCCACCCCCAAACAACTCCAACACACACACACTAAAACACCAACCCCCCCTCTCCACCCCCTCCAAACCCCCCTTTTAACACCCCCCCAAACTCGGAGCTCTTGTCCGTCCCCCTTTTCAGATACCAGGTGCATATGTATACTCACTCTTAGACATCTTTGACCAGTTACTCAACTACATTGGGCACTACTATAAACATGCAACATTCAAGTAATTAAAAGAAATTTAAAACATTGTAACGTTATGACAGTCTAGTTTTTTTCTTTAAGTGCAAACACATAAGACGCTGAACTAATATGAATTAGCGATATGAATATAGCTCATTTGCTAATGCTACATTTCCGAAGCTAACTGACAACTGATATTACCTTAATAATTAAAGCAAACTGATCATGAAACTGTTTATATCTCGGATCCAGCCTGAATTTTTTTTACACTCTGTGCCAATAATTGAATCCAAGTCACTGAAAGCGATTTTTAGAATATATATTAAAGGGATTATCTGGAGTGAATCAACCCGTAGCTCTGTTGACTGAGGCTGTTGAATGGTGTCTATAGGCATCAGAATGACAGCAGTAGGTACATCGTAGACCGAATTCACGAACTGGCCGCTAACGCTAAGCATATTGGGCATATGAAAACGAAACGGACATGCCCTAATCAGTTAGCGCTGACTGCCGTTTCGTTACTCGGTCTACCGTGCATGAAAATCTGTCGTTCTTATACCTATCGATAGCACATAGCAATGTGAATCAACAGAGCTACGTGTTGTTTCACTCCGGATAATTCCTTTAAACCCCCTATGTGTAAGTTTTATTTTTTTCGTATGAGAATTTCTCCCATGTATCGGCGAAGTGGTATATTGCATACGTTTTAATAAAATGTATTAGCCCTCCCCTTCCCACGACCTTAGCAATTTCTGCCATTCTGTGCGCAGTCATCCACTCATTAAAAAAAATTAAAAGGCAAAGTGGCCTATGGGCAAGATGTGTATACAGTGAGAACTCACAATAAGCAGCAAGAGTATTCTGCCCTACAAAGGCAAAATACCTTAACTCATCAGAGTGTGAAACTGAGAAAAATGACTTTAAAGTTTTTCTGTTGTCCAACCCCAATTGTATGATAGTTAGGATACTGAAAATTTGTTGTCATAATGAATACATTTATCTCCATAAAAATGTTAAAGCTATGGTCTACGATTCTGAAAATCACTTGAGCCTCTGAGACCCATTTGAAGAAAGCATCCCTCCCCTGTACAGCGATTACTCCCCCCTAGCTGCTAAGCTAATCACGGGGGAGTAATCGGAAACGGAGAAGTGGGAGGGGACGGGGCGGGATGACGAGGAGCAGAGGAGACGAGGGGATTGGTCAATTTCTATGCTGGATTACGGCTGATAGACTGAATGGATTTTTTCCGTTCTTTTGATTATTCATATTGTGAAGATCAGTCCACAGGACCATAATCACAATATAAACGAAGTTGATAATAATTACAAGTATTCAAAATCGTAGACCATAGCTTTAACCCCAAACTTGACCTTTGACCCTTATTCAGAAGTTAATGTATTCTGCCGTTGCATTTTCTGCAAAACAATAATGGGTCATACAAAAGCAAAACACCTTAACTTATTGACCATTTGGACTTTTATCACTATTTATTTTTTTATGATGACATTTACAAAAAAATTTAACATTTAGGGTCACAATGTATGGTCACATTACAGTAAACAGTCATATCAGTAGGTTATGTACTAATCAGTTACTATTGTAGCTATTTAGAGAGCTGTTAGTTTAATCAATAATAGAATCTTAGGAGAAGGTTGGATCATTTGCACATAAAAAGGTAGCTTGCATAGTCAAACTATTTCTGTAATTTCTTTATAACTTAGCTTGCAACATTTGGTCCACAGTGATAGGCTACTTAAAAGTAAATGAAAACCTTCCGACGTCGATTACTTTGCACTTTGATAGATGAGACTAACCTGCACATTTAGGCTATATTGCAAATGGGCTTGCTAAAAACTTGTGATGGATTTAAACAATGGATTGCCTTCTGATAGATTTCTAACAGGTTTCAAAAGAAGGTAAGAAGCGATCTAGGTTATATTTTCTGGGAGGGTTTGTGGTGTAAATGTTTATCCTTGCCAGGGAAGTGTAACGTTATTATGAGACGTCCCCAAAGCTCCTCACGTTTCTTTCTGTCAGTGCTTGAACTTGAAACGTAAGTTTGCTATCCACCCTGTATTGCACGAGAAAACCTGTATAGTCTAACTAGTAACTAGGTAATCCAGGCTTTGATTTATTGTGTTGCAGCTGGTATACCATTTTCACGTGGCTTTGTGGTGGGTCAGGAACAATCTTGTTTTCTGTGTCAAGTAATGTTAACCTACGATAGCCTATTGTTTCATCGTTAGCTAGCCATGAAAACACTGTGACAAATTTCATTTCACTTAACCAAATTTAATGTTTGAGGAAAAAATGCCTCCATAGACACCTTACACTGTCAGCGCAGCAACCGTATCTTTACATTTATGCTTGGTCAAGCGAAGGCAGAATGCCTTAACGTCACCGTAACTTCCAATTTCAGTGTTCAGGAGTGCAGCGGAATAAAGCTAGAAGAACGCAACTGATGTAAAGGCCTTCTGTCTTAGTTTTCCCTCTGTTTTCACAGCAAAAACAACATTTAATTTTTTACCAGAAAATGACAAAATTGACACAAGATATTTATGATGATAAAACCGCATGATAAAACCATTGTCCATTGATTCAAAAATGGCAATAACTCATTTTCGCCCAAAACTGATGTTAAGGGCTTTTGCCTTTACACGGAAGTATTCGAGTCAGAGCATATTAATTATTCTCCTAGGCATATGCAGATTCACAGTTCAGATTATGATTATGCCACATGATTATACAAATTATGATTATGCCACAGTTCCCAAGCTCATCGCTTGGGTGCTGCCATGCTGTTCCGACTTTTTCATTTAACTTTTGTTTTTGCACATGCGCTGTGGGATGGACTGCATTAAATCAGCTTGTGGTACTGCTTCAACAGTGCGATGCCCTCACGACGGGCGACCAGAATTTCAAACATGTTTGATTTTCTTGTGACCATTTCTGATCGGGAGCAGGTTGTGGGGTGGTAATCGCTTCTCGTTACCGCATGTACACTACACGACGCACAACTCAGGCAAAACTCAGGCCGATCCCAAAAATAGTCGCACAACTGAAAAATTGTGTCAAAATGGGCCAAAAATTGCAGTGTATGCCCATCTTAAAGGTTAAATTTCAGGTTAACCATCACCATCAATTAATGTGTACATAAAGCGTTCAATGTGTATATATTTGAAGATTTTTGTCTTGAAATGTGTTAAAATAACATTTATTGCGGTTTGAAAAAATGATTTTGAATAAATGATGACTTTGAGTTTGTTGTTATTTCCGTGTTATGTCACAAAAGGAACTAAATATTCTCAAAATCTGGCCATAACATAGAATAGCAATGAGGGTCAATGACTGAATTCATTACTTACATGGTGTCGGTAGTCTTATTCAGAGCCGTAGTGATGCACATTGTAATGTTACAGGCAAGCCATCATGTCAAGATGCATCAAATGTCAAGTAGGCTAACTGTTTCCTTATGTGGTAGCCTATATTCCTTGTGATTTAATTAGCATTGCCCATCATCAGAAAGAAAATAAATGTACTGATATTGCCCTCACGTTATGTTTGACAGTTATTTGTGTGGGCTGTGCCGTGAGATAAACGTATTTTGAAGCTAAAACTAAGTACAGTACCTCTCAAAACTAATTAACACTTACGCAGTTCTTGCGGTGAGTTCCTCTCGTGACGTAACGCTCCACCTTGTGGAAGTGAGTGGTAGTGGTTAAAAGTACAGTTTTTTCTTGTTATATTCAAAAATGACCATACACAACTAGGTTTGGTAGTTCTAATATTTATGTTTAATAACCATATAGCATTAACTCTGTAACTTTTCAACCTGCAATTTACACTTTAAGCTACCCTGGCAACGCCACTCCTGACTCTCGATCGGGACAAAAAACGTTACGATTCTCTTGTAGAGTGTGGTGGCCTTTTGTGTGTTATGTTTAGATGTTGCAACATTATAACTAGTAACATCCGATGGGAAGGGACTATTAAGGACAAAAGGGTGAAATTTACAGAGTTTATTAATCCACTGGTGTTCTCTCCACTTCCTGTAGCTTATGCAATAAGGCAGCTGGCCGATGGTCAGCATACTGCGTATTTTACCGCAATAAATCTCATAAAAAAACACAAATTACATAAACACATATTATGATGGCCCTACAATATTTTGATAATTCGTTTTGCAACATGCTCGTTCCACTTGCGAAATTCGTACAGCTCATCACATATTTGAGATGATATAGCAGTATGAGGTGTTACCAGGGATGTGATTGTTCCAGATTTTCAGGCATAAAATGCGACCCTCGTGAATCATGCAAATCCGTGTTTTTTTTTGTGGGGCGGGGCAGTGCAGCCACAGATTTTACTAAACACTGACACTGAATGCATTGCGGCGGCAGATTTAACTGGAGCTGCTCAATTTGTAGCGTAATGTAGGGCTGGCCGATATGGACAACAAGTCATATCCCAATATATTTAGGTTAAATATCGACATACGATAAATTTTTCCCAATATTTTTTCCGCAATGTGAGAGTTGTGAAATAAAATGTTCAGTCAAACTCAAAGCCAAAGCTCAAAGCTCCGTGAGGTGCACATTTAAATAAAATTAAAATATCTTAAATAAAAATAGCCTATAAAATGAAATAGGTCAATCTTTTTCTGAGGGCAGCATTTATATATGCAGAGATAACAAAATAAAGTTCTCAGTTTAAGAAAAACATTTTTAAACATCAGCTTGAGATTACCTGTTTTTTTGTTAACTTAACAGCTTATCTGAACAGTCTCAACCAGATGCACAAGTTAGTTAACTTGATAAACATCAAACAAATATAATAGACATAAACAAATATCAACTCAATAAACATGTTTTTTTTTTTTTACTTTGATAAACAGTAGTGCTGTCTTGAAGTAGACATTAGAAGACAGACAAGCATGTCCTCCTTCATTTAAAGATATTGTGCAAGAAACACCAGCCTGTCAACAGCATCCGGCTTCAGAGATGCTCTGTGGGAGGTCACAATATTGCCACTGCAGCTGAAAACCCTTTCGGAGGGTGAACTGGTAGCTGGTACCAAAAGATACTTTTTTGCCAAGTTGCCAAGCTGGAAAGGCAACTTGAGTGGATCAGTATCACTCTCCACACTTGCTGTCTGCAAGTAACTTGACAGTTCATTTTCAATAACCCCCCTCTTGGTTTGTGCAGTGGCTGTGCGCTGCTTGAAGAAACTTGCCAGTGTCCTCTTAGTTTTTGGTGCTACTGCTGCTTCTCCATACGCAGGCTCAGGCACAGTGGGCACTTGTAGGACAGGCGTCTGAAAGTTGCTCTGATCAGCCAGTAGTGTCTCCACCTCCAAAACAGCTGTGTGCTTCAATGCATCGACATTTCCACTTGGGATGTAGGTGGTCCTGAACCGTGAATCCACAAATGAAGCCATCTCCAATAGATCAGTAGTGGCTGGATCAGAATATTTGCTGTTGAGGTACTCAACAATGCTGATCTTGATGGGTTTGCAAAGCTCACTGTCACCCTCTTCACATGCCAGGGTAGTGTGACATATTCCTCATCAGACAATGCATCGGTAAAGTCCTGGAGGGGTTTCAGGACCTTTTGGACTTCTTCTAGGACCTCTAAGTCCTGCCAGGTAAGGACAAGGTGCCTGGTCTTTTTGTCACCAGACAAGACTTTGGCCATTGCTCCTTCCTGCTCCAGGACTCTCTGGATCATCTGCTGCCTCCATCCCCAGTGTGTGGCAGACTCGCTTATGAGTTGGTGACTTGGCAGACCCAGCTGAATCTGGACTTCAGCAAGCTGTCTCCTTTTCTTCCAGCTGTATGGAAAACAGCTTACAATTCTCTTGCACAGAGAAATGGCCCGGGCGATGCGCTTGTCATTCAAGCCATGTCCTGTCAAAATCATTAAAAAAAAACAAAACTATTAATCATATGTGCTTATGAAAGAAATTTGACTCTGGTTTCACTTTAACACACTCATACAGCTAAGTGGTTTCCAAAATCAAGCTTTAGAAATATTCTACATGAATTTAATCCTGTAAATGATTTTTGTTTAATTTATAAATGATGACTATACTGTATGTGCATTTACTCATGTTTTGTTCTTGTTGTTGTTGTCTTTAGTATTTATGTTATTTTATGCTACTTCATATTTCTACTCCACTAAAACACCACAATGTTTAGGCCTAGGTTACATTGCTCTTTCCATCCAGAGAAACTGTTACGGATACTAACATATCCTCGGTTCTCTTTCGTTTCGAAGCCGAAACGTACGAGTGGATGATGCCTATCATCTCCTGCTTTTCTGAAGTCATTTTTAACCAACCCTTTGAAAAAAGGGCAGTAAGCGCACTGACGCGCGCAGGCAACTACTTAGACAGCCCTGCGTGACGTCAGAAAGTCTATATATTGACTGCGCTTACGCTTCAGGTCCTCTTTGCCAAGCTCGCCAGCGTCGGCGATTGAGGCCCGAAGCGTAAGTTTCGGCTTCTCACTCAGAGAACCGAGGATACGTTAGTATCCGTAACGTTCTCTTTCGTTTCGAAGCCGAAACGTACGAGTGGATCACTACAACCAAGCCTCAAGAGCCCTACACCAAGGAGCCCGAGGTGGGAAGATCCATGGGACCGCCGCCGGGCCCAGAGAGAACACTCTCTGCTACACCCGGCCTGGTGACGTCCAATGCGTAAAAGCGCGCGAAGGTGTTGCCTGAGGCCCACGAAGCGCTCAAACAGATATCCTTCATGGGGACGCCTTTCCAGAAGGCCCAAGAAGCCGCCACTCCACGGGTGGAGTGCGCCCTGACATGAGCAGGCGGAGGAACACTCGCCGCCTCATATGCCAGACGTATGGCTTCCGTAAGCCAATACGACATGCGTTGGGTAGACAAGGCCTGACCCTTGGCACGCTCGCCATGGCAGACGAACAACTGGTTCGTCTTCCTGATGCTCTGCGTACGCGTCAAATAGGCACGAAGCGCTCTGACCGGGCACAGAGTGACGGGCACAGAACTGCCCGTCTCAGGAAGGGCTGAGAGCTCAATGACCCTCGAATGAGGGTCAGTAGACAGCATTTCCGGGCGAGAAAAGGGATTTGGTCGCAGCGTTACCCGAGCGTCACCTTGCGTGAACCCAAGACAGTCAGGACTGACCGACAAGGCAGTCAGATCGCTGACACGCTTCACCGAGACCAGAGCAAGCAGAAGCGCAGTCTTAAGGGAAAGCATCTTTCGACTGGCACTCGACAGAGGGTCAAAGGGCGTAAGGGCCAGTCCGCGTAGGACGGTGGCCAGGTCCCAAGTAGGGACCGAAGGAGAGGAAGAGGGGCGAAGCCACCTGACGCCCTTCATGAAGCGCGACGCAAGGGGGTGAGCGCCTGGGGAAACGCCAGCATAGCCAACATGGCATGCTGAGATAGCTGCGAGGTACACCTTCAAAGTAGAGGGTGTACGACCCTGATCAAACAGGTGTTGCAAAAACGCAAGCACCTCGCCAATAGGGCAGACTAGAGGATCACAGCCTCTGTCTCTGCACCATGTGCTGAAAACACGCCACTTCAGTGTATACAACGACCTAGTGGACGTAGCTCTAGCAGCCTGAACGGTCTCTATCACTGCGTCTGACAGGCCTCTCTAGGAGACGCGCCCGTTCAGGGGCAAAGCCGTCAGTCTCCACGCTTCCGGCTTGGGGTGCCACAGCGACCCGTGAGCCTGCGATAGGAGGTCTCTCCTCAGAGGGGAGGGTCCACGGCTGGCCGTCTAACAGTGAGACCAGATCTGAGAACCAGCTCTGAGATGGCCAATTGGGGGCGATCAGAATCACCCTGTGAGCCCCCGCTCTGATCCTGGCCAACACCTGACGCATCAGTGGAAGGGGGGGAAAGCGTAGAGCAGACCGCACGGCCACGGGTGTGCCAGCGCGTCTGACCCTAGCGGCGCATCTCGTTCCAGCGAAAACCACGCTGGGCAGTGAGCGTTCTCTCTCGAGGCGAAAAGATCGACTCGTGCCCGCCCGAAGCGGGACCAGAGGCTGTGCACCACGGCTGGGCAGAGGCGCCAGTCGGTTGCACGTGGAACACCCCTGGAGAGGAGGTCCGCGCCTGTGTTGCGAACACCTGGCAAGTGCGCCGCCCTGATCGACAGGAAGTGGCGGGAGGCCTAGGTGAGCAGCTTGTACGCCAGGCGAAACAGGTCCGGAGAGCGCGTGCCGCCCTGGCGATTGATATACGGCACAACAGTGGTGTTGTCTGTACGCACAAGAACGTGTTCTCCTCTGAGAAGAGGGAGAAACTCCTTCAGAGCGCAGAAGACAGCAAGGAGTTCTAACACATTGATGTGTAATCTCCTGGAGGCTGTGCCCCATGTCCCCCTGGCGGGGCGACCGCAGCAAACGGCGCCCCAGCCGCTCTTGGACGCATCAGTGGTCACCGTCATGCGTCTGGCTATAGCGCCCAGAGCGCCGCCTTTGGTGAAGGACGACGGCCTGCGCCAATGCGCGAGGGCTAGCCACATGCGTCTGGACACTAAGATCCGACGGGCGGGGACGTCCTGAAGGTCTATGGTGACCATGTAATCCCCCTGGCGGACTGACTCCGCCACCATGCGCCCCGTGAGCATGCGAAAGGTGAGATGTTTGAGCGAAGCATTGAGCGCTCTGAGGTCTAGAATAGGGCGAAAAGCGGCCGACTTCTTGGGCACCAGGAAGTACGTACTGTATCGACCTGCGCGCGCAAGCGGCGGATCTACGCGCTGGATAGCGCCCTTTCTCAGGAGATCGCAAAGCTCTTGTCTGAGAGCAGGGGCCCTGGAGGGGGGCACCACTGACTCCATGACTCCTCTGAAGGGCGGGGGTGGCCACCTGAACTGCAGTTGATAGCCCTTCAACACTGTTGACAGGACCCAACGTAACGTTGTGCACATCGCCCAATTCTGCCGGAGCAGAGCGGCGGCATGAGGAGGCAGCAAGGACAAACGAAGTGCTATGCTGCCTCCGAGTGGCACTAGGGGGGCCGAGGTCAAAGACTGAGGCTGTCCGCGAAGCTGAAGAGCGTCCGACTGACAGGCCAGAGACCCGACGGAGTGCGGGGGCTGAGGGCAAGTTAGCCGTGTGTGAGACCGCTGGGCGCTCACGCGTGGCTGAAGAGCCGTGCACATTACTCGCGACGCCCCCCCTTGGGGCGGCCGACCCAGCGCGCACGTCAGCGAAATCCGATGTCGGTGAACTGCGCGCTTCACCTGCGACACCCCGTAGGGTGGCCGACCTGGAGCGCGTGTCAGCGACGTTGGTGGTCGATGAGCCGCGCACTGCACCTGCGACGCCCCGTGGGGCGGCCGACCTGGAGTGCGCGTTGGTGACGACCTCGAAGAGGGGGGAGAAGCTACCCGTCTGGCCAGGGGCAGACGTGTCAGACTGGGCAGACAGGTCTGCGCGTATCTGGGCGATGAATCGACTGACAGAAGCGGCGAGAGAGGACGGGGAGGACTTCTCGACCGTGAACAACTCCGAAGCGTCGCATGCCCACTGCTCGGAGGCGTGGGGGACAGAGGACGCGGAGACCGTGACACTAGCAGAGGCCTCAGCGCCACCCGGGCGCCGTTGAGGCGCATAGCGCGGGGCGTGTGTCAGCTGAACGCGCGCCAGAGACCGCATCAGTGCCCCAGTGCGCGATAGCGCTGACAGAACAGAGAGCGTCCTCCGGCCTGGGCTGGGGCTCATTGTGAAACATTGCCCCAGAGGGGCGATCGTGTGTGTGCGGAGTGCTTGTGAACAAGGCAAACTCAGCGCCCCGTAAGGGGGTGAGATCAGAGAGGACCGCCGAAGCGGGGGGGAACGCTCCGAGCTGGGGACTGCAGAGCGAGGACCCGTGCCTTTCAGAGCACACAGAGGCATAGCAGTCAATGGATGGCGATCGCATGACATGCTCTGCCGCGCACACGCGATCGTATCAGGATCGCTGTGGCCTCTTACGCCGCTCCCGGCTAGCTGGACGGTTGGCGGGAGCTGGGCGCCCGCGTGAGCGGGAGCGCTGCCAAGTAGTAGGGCTGGGCGATATGGACTAAAATGTATATCTCGATATATTTCTCTCATATATCGATATACGATATATATCTCGATATCTTTCCAGCAAAAAAAAAATAATAATAATAAATAAAATAAAGTGTCTATAAAATAAATAATGAAAATAATATAAAGAGCTTTTTTTCAAAATAACAAGTTCTCAACTAAACTGTGCAACAGTAATAACAAACATGTGGGCCTTCTTTCCATTTGTATATTTTGTGCAAAGAAAACGAATGAGTTAAGAGTCTCCGCCGTAATGTGACACAAATGTAGGACTCACAGGTTCTGCTAACTTTTTACTCCACTCGTCTGTTGTCATTGCGTCAGAGTTCAAATGCCAATCGCGCTCTCTCATCATAGTCGTGGCAGTTCTTGTCTTGTAAAGTAACAACACAAATCCGCGTTCCACTACGGCAATTGATGCCATGTCCACCGTGATACGGCAATTGATTTTAACGTTATGCTCCACCGCCGCTTTTTCTGTCATAGAGTTAGGGAACATTGCATGCTAAAGAGTTCTGAAGTTTTGCTGAGTTCCCACTGGTTTTGTGGCGGTCTGTCCTCGGAGTTTGTAACACTCTTCATATACTTGCCGGTGGCCTCTATTTCAAAATGACCGAACCGTTGTTTCGCTTTTTTGGCCACAATAACCTTTCCGCGGCATTCTCCATCTGTATAACTCATGCATTCTATGGAAGTCGCCATTGTTGTTTACTCGGTCTACATGAGTAGGGGAAGGGAGGAGCTAACTCAAAGCAAGGAGCACTGAGCTATCAGTGGCAAGGAAGCTGGTGCACAGACGTCGCATAGCAGAAAAAAGCGGAATACTTGTCTCTGGATTAAAAAACAAGTCATAACCGATATATACGATATGTCAAAAATCATATCGTGGTTTGAAATTATATCGATATTGATTAAATATCGATATACCGCCCAGCCCTACCAAGTAGGTTGCGACCCAGTAGCCGGCTGTGGCGCGGCTTTGGGCGCGTCCGCCTTCTTTTTCTGTTGCGTCCGTTGAGGCGTACGAGCACGCGTCTGAGGAGCAGCAGGAGCGGCCGACTGAGGCAGAGCACGCTTAGGAAGCACGGGTTGCAGGGCCTGAGCCGCCGACTTCGTCTTCTCTAAGCGGTCGCGTAGTTCCAGCGCCTGGCCAAACAGAGCATCAGCGGAGATGGGAGCATTCCATCCCGCTCCGTCCATCGCGTAGAACGCCGCGTGCCCCTGGATAGGGGCAATGGCGGCGTAGGGAGCCTCCCAGGAGCCCTGTGCGTCGGCCACCACCGTGGGGTGAGCAGGGAGAGGGAGAGCGTCCAGAGAGGGAAGCGCGCCGGAAAAGGGGTCGAAACGCCCTTCCGGATAGCGCTGAGGCGGAGGCAGGCCTAGCCTGCTAGCCGCCTGTGTAGCCAACGAAGCTAGCTCAGAAGCTAACTGGGCGGCATGGGTCTTCACTATAGGTGGCGGGTCTTCGACAGTAACGCCTTTAGCGGAGAGGAAGGAAGACAGCTCCTCCTCATCCACAGCCTCGATAACTGGGTCGTCATCGTCGCCCTGAGGCGGCGTGGTAGCCGCGTGGGCAAAGGCAGCGTCGACGGAGCTAGCCTGGTGGGCCGCGGTTAGCTGGCTAGCTGGTAGCAAGCTAGCCGCTGAGAAGCTAACCGACGGCCGAGTAGCCACTGAAGACCGATCGATAAGCCCAACCGGGTGCGGGGACGCCGGGGGAAAATCGATAGACTGGCGGGTAGCGAGAGCACTAGTGCCAGCGGGGGAAGAGCCCGCCCCTGAAACACCAGTGGAACCCACGAAGAATGCCGCTCTGTTGGCGATAGCCGTAGGGGAGAGGCATTCGCAAGCCAAGCAAAGATCTGGCCGCGAAAAGGCGAGCATAGCATGCTCGCTCCCCATACAGATAAAACAGATAGCATGGCGGTCGGAGATCGCCATGGGACGGTCACAAACGGTGCAACGACGAGTAGCCATCTTGCGTCTCGTGGTACCAGAAGTTAGGGACCGGCGTGAGCACTTGGAGCAAGACGGAATCCCTCGGAGAGCTTTGAAAAAAGCTTTTGTGGTGGGCTTTCAAAAAAGCCGTTGGTTTTAGAATATTTGCAAGAGCAAACGAAAGGCGACTCAGAAACACACGCAGTAGGCGAGGTGAAAGAGGCAAAGTGGACCTGAAGCGTAAGCGCAGTCAATATATAGACTTTCTGACGTCACGCAGGGCTGTCTAAGTAGTTGCCTGCGCGCGTCAGTGCGCTTACTGCCCTTTTTTCAAAGGGTTGGTTAAAAATGACTTCAGAAAAGCAGGAGATGATAGGCATCATCCACTCGTACGTTTGGGCTTCGAAACGAAAGAGAACCTATCGTAGCTACATTTATATTACCTTATGTTACCTAGCCTAACCAGCATTTTAAAGTCATAATTACCTCACCATTACCAGCTGTAACATTAAAGTGGTAAACACATCAATGCATCACTAATTCTAATCCAATCATCTAAGAAATATGGTCCTGAAATCTACCGGTAGGCTTATTGTAAGTGAATTTACTTTTAATACTTGAAGTTATTATTAATTTATTCAACCTCTATTTAACAATAGTTTTTAACAAAAGACCTGCCAAGAGAGCAGCATAAAACACAAAGTTGGAGACAGATACACAGCGGAAACAATATAATACAATACACTGCACTCACCAGTAGCCAAGTGTAGCCTATGACCGAAGCACTGCATCCTTGGCCACTTGTTCAGCTCAACCGCTTTGTTGCTCCCGTTGTCGGTTGTTATAGCAACCAGATGCTTTTCTTGAAGTTTCCAGCTTGCAATAGGGCTCGGGATCATGACGTAAAAACCTTTGCGGGCACCGCCATATTGGCAGCCTAACTCCTTAGTTTACTATGGTTTGCTATGGATTTACTCCCACCTATTAGTGTGTTGTTGTTACTTAGTTTTTGCCGTCTTGGTCATATGTTGCTGTATAGTGGTGTGTAACAGCGCAACCCACGATCGCAAGAGGAAAATAATTGCTTATATTATATTTCTGCTTCTTGTCTTCTGCATCTGAATGAATGGATATTACGTTCGGTGCGCTGCCAACATGGCGGCAAAATTCTTAGAATGCAAGGTGTGTGCCCGAACTCTATTGCGCCTTGCAGGGCCTCAGCTATATGTTCACCGGTGTGATCTTGGGGAAAATCACTTGTTTGGAGACAAGCTGCGGCAGTACTTCTCGTGAAAAATTGTTGCGACTGGGATGCTCATATCTCGGGTCCATCGTTTTCATTAGCTCTTTGAACCCGACCTGTTCCACTGTTGCAACAGGGACCATGTCTTTGGCAATGTGAAAGGATACCACTTTTGTTATTGCACACCACTTGTCGCTTTGCTTCTCATACGGCACACTGAGGGAAAGTGAAGCTTGCAGTGAGTTTTGTTTTGGGGCTGGAGATTTGTCGGGTTTGGGACGGCTTGTTACAGCGCGCAGTTTCACACACTCTTCATATTGCACTTTGTGCCACGTTTTTAAGTGGTGGAAAAAAGATTAGAAGTGCTTCCACCACTGGCTGCGATGTGCTTATGACACTCCCTACATATGGCATGGTTTTGTTGCTCATCTGATAATTTGTATCCGAACCATCTCCAAATTATTGAGCCACTGCTTTTTATTTTACCAACCAAGGGGCTCTCCTCCGCACGCTCCGCAGACGTTGTTGCTCTCTCCATGTTTGTTCAAAAGTGTCGACTCTGTTCCTGCCCCTCCCCCTCTGTGCATGAAAGGGGCGCGGGAAGCAGTGCAGAGAGCTCCGATCAGCGGCTTGCCTGAATTGACCTTTGGCTCAGCCCCGCCCTAGAATGTTCATTGACCTATCACAGCACAGCCCAGAACGAGCAGCAACAGAGGTCCGACAGTTTTTGATAGTGCTCCATTCATTTTAACGCAGGCGTCCCATATTTTCAGGCTTGGCAGGCTGTTACCCTTACAGTTTGATTACAAATATGGTTAAACGCTGTGCCTGGGGAATTTGTAATACTGATACGTGTTTCCCAGAGAGGTTGGAGGTGGGTGTCCATTTTTTCCCCTTCCCACAACCAAAGTTCAATCCTGAGAAGTGTCGTGCATGGATTAAGCTGTGTAGACGTTACCTAGTATACCGATACTTGTTGATACGCTAGCACACACTGCTAATAAACACAACGCCAAACGTCGCTTGTAACATTTGCTTGGAATAACGATGATAAATGTGATTAGAGACATACCTACATGTACATGAACAGTGTTGCTCCTTGATATGGTCAGTCTTGATGAGCAGTCTATGTGATGGTTCCGTTTTTGCTTGAGATCGGTAAGATTTGGCCTTTATTTGAATGACTTGTTGGTTCAGTTTAACCTGGATGTCGTGTATATAACCTTCAAAGGCATATTGCAACCCTTTTTGCTTAGTTCTGATTGACACGTTATTTGCTGCCTCATGAAATTTTGATAAAAGTTCGTCAGTTTGTCCTGTTACACCATAAGCCATCACATGTGGAGAGCCCTGAAGTTCATTTGTTTGTCGGACGTAGCAAATGTAACTAAGGCGGGCAGGTCTTAGCCAAAGGTCAATTACAGCGCAAGTATTACAACTTTGAACTATATCGATATATGCAATATGGTCTAATTCCATATCTCATTTAAAAATATATCGATTTTTATTAAATATCGATATACCGCCCAACCCTAGCATAATGACATTTATTTTTTAAGAACTTCACGCAGACTAAGGAAGTGAACAGCCACTTGCAAGAACTCTGGCCCAAAGATAAATTATGCTGACTCAACAACTTCATCAAGGACGCACAAGGATAGGTCAGTGAATCTTGTTAGGTGAAGGGGAAACTTAGGTTGAAGGTAAGGTTACTCCTAGAAAACAAATCCAACTACGTCTGACCCCAGCAGTAGGCTATACAGACTGTATGCAGATTACAGTTTTATCGCTCTCCTTTTAACATTACCATTTTATTTTGTATCGCGCTACGTTTGCGCCTATGCTACATGCAAGCAGTAGGTCAATATAATTGCTGTAACCTGTAACGGTAGTAGTAGCCCCAGACTATGGAGCCTAACGTCAAATAAGAGCTGCTGTTGTCACTGATGCCATAAAAGCAGCCTATCCTTAAACATCAATTAATGATTAGGAATAATCATCCTAAAACACCGTGCAGGTGTCTATGTGAAAAATGAGAAAAAAATCTTTCATAACGTCTAACACAAGGGGCCCGATTTTCAAGTTCAATCGGGCATAGTCTGAAGTCTAAAACGCAGTTCTCTTTGGGGGAGGTGCCAGCACAGAACGCTATATTGCCTGTAGGAAAAGTGGACATCGCGCCTGGCGCATAGTTCAAATGGGTTGTCTTAAATGAGTAAATTAGTCATGGGTGTGTTTTGGGCGTAGCATGTTACAAACCAATAAGAGTTCACACTCTTGTTCCTTTTAAAAGTCCGGCGCACGGCGCATTCTATGTTCCATGGCGTATTATGTATTATGATGGCGGATTATACTTGGCAAAATGTTTTCATATGAAGAAAAGGTGCGCGAATTGAAGGCATGGGAGATTTACAGTATATATAACCAAAATATTAACTTAAATGATGTTCTGGTGGTGTACCCTAATATGTAGGCCTACAGTCTTCTTTCTGGACAATCTTGCTTGAAAGGTGTATTTACATCCCTATGTGTCCGCCACTGGTAAAATAGCCCCTCAGTTACTTATTAATTCTCAGTGCTTACTGCAATCAACTAAGGTTTGCAAATATATATATATATATATTTTAATAAAATAACCATGGTGTGATGTATGTGATGTATATTTGAATTTTATATTTCGAGGACTGGGCTTGTGCCTGCACTCTTCCATATCCCAAAGCACTAAGCGGCCATAAAATAGCCTTTGAACAATGCGCGAATTATTCCTGACCAGGTTTTTTCTGGTCAGTAGCGAATTCACGTTTACCTCTCGTAAAATACAAAATTATATATAAAATATCAAATATGCGCCGCACCACAACCCTTCTTTTTGTATTGTTCAATTGTATTCGCAAACATTTTGCGGTGGTTGAAATATTATGTCAATGTGTTAATTGATTTGTGGTCTTACTTTGACTTTGATAGCTTAGCCGATAGGCACAGACGCTTCATTTTGTCATGTGTATTTAAAGGCCCACTATGCAACATTTTTTCATTTAATTAATCCGTTTCATACTGTTTAGGATGCTAACATGAGTCATTACACGGCGAACGGACGTGTAGAATGCGCCACTGTGGCCTATAGCGGTAGATACAGCACTTGCAATGTTCAGCAGCGCGGACCGCCTCCAATAGAATGCAGTGCAATACAATGCAATACAGCTGTCTTTAGAGGGAGCTCGTGAGAGAGAAAAACTGAATGTTGCTTAGCCCCTCTTTAAAGTCATGGTTTGCACTTTCTGTTGACTACAACTGCTTTTTCATGGTTAATCCGAAAGTCTTTATTCCATGTTTTCCTGATAGCCACCTTGGCACAGAGACTACCTTCATTTTGGATTAGTAACACCCCTATTCCTAAACTCGCCTGGAATTTGAGTTAAGCGCTGTAGGAGGAGCAAGTACCTAAAGTGGAGAATACGCTGTTAGATTTTGGTGTATTTGTTGTTGAGTTTTATAGTGTTTACTATTTCATGTTCAAGCTATTTACCATAT
>JAGFZM010000009.1:1644801-1662851 GCA_017657215.1 Limnothrissa miodon | reverse complement strand
CTAGAAGATTCTTTATTAGACGCAAAATCTTCTTTAGAATCTTTCAACGCGCAGTACAAAGGCACGTAAATGAAATCGCGTAAAAACAGACTTGCACGCATATCGGAGAATTCCGCCCATTTTGTATAGAGTCTTTTTTGGAATCAGGTTTCTATATTTAAAATTCATTAATGTGACAGTGAACTTGATGAACTTGATTTCACTTGTTTTGCACCGATTAGAAATTCCTGACTACAACTGAATATTTCTATGTTGAAGATAATTTACCCGTAATTCATCATACTGCTCTTTGGTGCTCTGTGTGAGTAATTGTAGGTTGGTGATAAATGATGAATCCCCTTGTGTCATGCTATTGTGGGGGATGCAGTATGTGAAAGAAGACATGTAGGCATCTATCATATTATCCACTACTGTTACCTCTTCAAAAACTATGTGTCTGTGTCCGTGTCCTCATCCATCAGCCATTGACCCTTTTGAGCTTCACCCTGCTGCCTGAGAATGCAGAGCTGATTTATTTACTGGTCTGTTATTTGATTTGAAGCTGCATGCTGGGCTATTTCTCTATTACAGATATATGACATTTTGGAAATGATTAGGACCTGCCAGTCATATTGGCAGATGGGTGTGACAATTCCATTTTCTTGTAAATTTCCCCCCTACAGTCCCCACTAAACTAATAAGACATGAGCTGTTCTGATTGAAGTAGTATTGCATTGGATGGGAGGACATGGAAAATTTTATTCTGATCATAGTTTCTTCCCAGGTGATGTTTGACAGCAGAATTAGTAACATTGGAAAGCACACACATAGGAACTAACTCTAGAAAAGGTCCATGATATTGTGCAAATATTGTGTAATCCTCAATCTTCGTTAAGGTGTGGTGTAGGCTTTGCCAACCACATCACAGATGCAGACTAAGAGATTTTGAGTGGCCTCTTATAGTGGCCATTCTGAAGTTGCAGTTTTGTCCAGTTTTCTCCCTCATCAGGACGAGACAAAACCCTTAGCCTGCAGCCCTTCTGCACAAATGCACAGGAACAGAAAGACAGAAAAGCTAATCCAATCAGACGATGGATCATTATGGCACAGCCCTCTCTAATTGATGAACTGTTCATCAGTTTGTAAATGGTCTGCTGTCTGCTTGTTGCAAGAGGGATGGTTGATAAGTGGATTGCTGTTTTGGCAGAACTGTCAAGGTCTGCCCTTCAGTAAAAAGGAAACGGGGAATCTTAGAGCTGCTTGGCTCAGGGACTTGGGTAATGGTCTTCTTGTGAAATGATACCAAATAGTGTGAGGGCATTGAAAGAAAGAGGAGAAGGTTTATACAAATTAATCAATTCAACTATGATTCTGAAAATACATTTCTGTTTTCTTGTCAAAATAATAAATGTACCAACTATGAATTGTCCACGTGAAATTTTATCACTTCACTCTTAAAGGGATCGTGTATTTGTTGAGTTTGTAAGTCACATAGGATCAACATCTCCATTACCATGACGAGATTACGGCAAATATGTCTTCAGAACTGAACTGAACTGAACTGAATGAAAAAATGAGAAGAGAAATGAAAACAGTGTGAAGTACTATTATTTAACTGACCAAAACCAAGTTGTGACTAAAACCACTGGCAAAATGTCAGATACATGCTGTACACTTGCCAATACCCCTATATATAATAGAGAAAGGTCACCTGCCCCTTCTTTCCTTCTTTCAAATGACTTCTGGCAGTTGTGTTGGCCACTTTTGCCATGGTCCTTAGTAGGGAGATTTTCCTTGCCCCTGTTGGTCTTTTGTGCTCTTTGTAAATGTGTGGGAATAATGCTAATTGCATAACTGTTCCCCTTCTCCACACCATTCTATTACTTTAATATACCCCCCACCCCACACACACACACACACTACGCACAGAGACCTATTACTTGATTTTGCCTCATTGTACACCCCTCTCTTTGTATGCACGATAGACAGCCAACATTATTTTACACTGTTAAAAAAGAAGTATGTGACAGTAAAAATGATTTCCCTGAAAATTCAGTGTGTAAATATTGTAATGATTTTATGTTCTATGTTCTCTGGCAGCATTTCCAACAGCAAAGCCATACAGGCGATGCAGAATATAAATTACATGTCCAGCTTCTCCCTCCCTCCCAGAGTTTTTTTTTTTGCCAAATGTGTAGTTATAGAAGCTTTTTAATTAAGAAGACAGAAACTGCATAGGAATCCCCCTTTATCAGATGTTTAGACTTACCCTTTATCCTTGTATTGAAGTTGATGTGGTTTTGGCAGGGAAACTGCCAGGGTAGAGACTTTGTTTATGTTTGTGTTCATAGACTCTTTGCAAATGCTTTTATTCTAAGTGACATAGAATATAGATAAAACCGTAACAAAGACAAAAAAAAAGAAATATGAATCTAATAGTCCTAATTTCCCACCTCTTGTGATGATAAGTACTTTAATATGTTGCAGAAAACATTTACCCTAATTGTCTAAATAATTAATAATAATTTTGTCTACATTTTTTTTTGATTTTGTAGTTCCAAATAACCCATTTCCTTAAAAACATTTTAAGTCAGAAGAAAAATTTTGGCTTTAATACCTGGAATGCACAACTGAAAATAAAATGTTGTTTGTCGTTAATCTGGTGAACAGGAAGTGTAATAGGGGGAAAATCAGGCATCTACATACAATTTTACTCTAAATGTAAACCTTTTCCCTTAGGGCGGAATTCTCTGGGGTGCTGAAGTAAAAAAAATTAAACGTGTATACTGCACGCTTTTCAGCCTGAGCGCATTCTGCAATAGGCTCAAATCAGTCACCCAGTTGCGCGTTGTAGGCGGGGCAACCCATCGGGGAGTATCTAATGAAAAGGTTCCTTGCGCGTATTCTCCTCCTGACTTAAGTCTTTTTACTGTTACGCACCTTTGAGGGCAATATTAAGGTCAAGCACCACTATATGGTGAAATAGTATATTGCGTTTGATGTCTGTCATGGCCGAATTTGAACATGCCAAGACATTCTATTACATTTTTCATAATTATTTCTAAACTACATTTATCACAACCACAAGAAATGATCAGACAAAACCATCAACTCTGTTCCTGTTTTTCATAATCCTCGTCTGTCTCCTGTTCTAAATATTGTTCAATTAAAATACGAGAGTTCTGCATTTAGAGACGACTGCATTTATATAGCGCTTTTCTACTCCTACGAGCACCCAAAGCGCTTTACGATGCATGCCTCACATTCACCCATTTACACACATGCATTCACACACCAGTGACAGAGGCTGCTATGCAAGGGAGCAATTCAAAGAGTAAAGCCCTATTTCTACAATGTTCTCAAAAATTTAAACCAAAATACCAGGCATGCACTTCCTTGTTTGAGTGTCAACAAGAGGAGCACACACACCCCACTCTGCGCTTAGTTTGGACCATGAGGCCTTTGCAGAGAATCAGCTATGCTGCCGCCGCAATGATCCGGCGGTGGTGATCATCAAGGTAACAAGCGATTCTGGGATCTGGGTTGGTCCAGGGAGTTCCATTGCATAATCTTAAATCACACAGCAGATTTCGTAGTGGTTTGAGAAGTGCACAATTTCAAAATAACATCACAACAATCTTATCTTTATTTTTGCTCCCTGTCCTCCATTGAACAAACAGGTTAAGGTAGAAGGAGCAGTTTTTTGCTGGTTAAGAAGTGCTAAATTAACTATTTCTTATTTTTGTCATTGTGTACAGTTTATGAATTCAATGAAATTGTATTGTTCAATTGTATTTGCAAACGTTTTGCGGTGGATGAAATATTATGTCTTTGACTTTGATAGCTTAGCTGATAGGCACAGACACAGACAGAGATCTTGTCGTGAAATGCCTATTCCAATTTAAAGTCATGGTTTGCACTTTCTGTTGACTACAACTGCTTTTTCATGGTTAATTTGAAAGTCCTTATTCCATGTTTTCCTGATAGCCACCTTGGCACAGAGACTGCCTTCATTTTGGGTTAGTAACGCCCCTATTCCTAAACCCGCCTGGAATTCGACTTAAAGGCCAACTAAGCAACTTTTTTCAGTTAATTAATCCGTTTTGTACTGTTTAGGTTGCTAACATGAGTCATTTCAAGGCGAACGAACGGTGTAGAATGCACCACTGTGGCCTACAACGGTAGATACAGCATTTGCAATGTTCAACAGCAGTGGTCCGCCTCCAATAGAATGCAGTGCAATACAATGCAATACAGCGGTCTATAGAGGGAGCTTGTGAGAGAAAATATGCAGAATACGCGCAGTACAAAGGCACGTAAATGAAATCGCGTATAAACAGACTTACCCGCCCTTATTGTTTAAATTCTGTCATTTATTCATAAGCATTATACAAATATTTGTTCTACTATGTTCTACTAAAGGGTAAAAATTTGGCCTCAACTTTAAAAGCTTGCTCTCATCTAAGCAACCATTCTCATGTCAGAAACGGACAACCCTCCAGGCCTGCATTAAACTGAATTGGCTTTACTCACTAAGAGGAAGAGTGGAAAAAATGCATGCAGGGATAGACTGTAAACAAGCTCTTTCTTTTCCCCCAAAGGGCTTTTAGTGCATCAGCTTTCCTTCAGTCATTTCATTTGTTGCCTATTTCCCTCCATTCTCTTATGGTGCGTGGAGGTGCAGTGAATAAAGTGTTTGAGAGGCTGTGGTACTCAAATAGGAAGGCCCATGTGAGGAAAGGAGTCTCTGTTTTGGGATTTCTTGCTATCAAGGCTTGTGATTGGAGACCTTTAGACCATTAGTGCATTTAAAGCCTAAGGAAAGAAAGACATCCTTTTTCTCTTTTTTTCTCCCTCTCAGTCCTTGCTGAAACAGTGTAGCACAGTGGTAGCTCAGGGCACTGTCATTGTATCCCCGACTGAAGTGTCCAACAGTGTCATGGGGTAGCATACAGGACTAAAGTTTTAGCATGTATGCCACATGGCATAAGCCAACATCTAATTTACAGTTTAAACTGACTGTTCATAACAATATCACACTCTGGGCTTTGAAAGGTGTAACACAGGTGTAATAATTTCATTCCATTTGTTTATTGTGAAGGTTGTTTGAAGGCTCTTCCCCACGAAAGATTGAAAAGCTGAAAACTTTGCTTTGTTATTTCCGGAGAGTCACAGAATCCAGTAAGTTGAAAAGCATGCTCTTTCATGCGAAAATGGATTTATGAGCTGTGTCAGATGAGACTCAGTTGTGGTCCCTTAGTTTTTTACTTTTTACTTACTTTTTTTCATTCTGTTCAGGACCCACTGGTCTTGTGACGTTTACCAGACAATGCCTTACCAATTTTCCTAAATGGGAGAGGTGAGAAACCAAAGCCAAGTGCAGTCAGGTGTAGGGGTGACTGGTGATTTATGGTGTGACTGGTGATTTATGGGACTTTTAAATCTTTGACTGTTTTAGAGCTTTGTTCTCTAGTCTTCTTCATGAGAATGTTTTCTGTGTGACTGCATTTGAGGGATTCAAGGGACTATTCCTTCAAAAAGCTTTGTACCCTGTAGTCATCTAGCGCATTGTTTTTAAAGGCTCCCAGTTTGACAAGGGAAGCGTTTCATGACTAACTACTCCTAACCTTATGTGAAAAGTCATTAAAAAAAAATCTAAAATGCAGTAGTGTCTAAAATGGGTTTTGCTGTAGGTATGTGGCTGAAAAAGTATAGCACTGCTGTTTTTGTTTGTTGCAGTTACATTAATTCTAGACACTGAAATGACAATATCTTTTACTCTTTAAGCTCACAGGTCCTAATCACACAATTGCACATTACTTGTGAGGGGACTATTGAAGATCAAGGCTATGGCATGCTTCAGGTAAGATGCTATTTGATGGGGGATGTTTAAAGTTAGGATAGGATGTGAAATTCCTTCTCAACAAAAATAGGTCTTTAGTGTGCACATGGCTGTTATTTCATATTCATATGTAAAAATATGCTATTGTAGCAGCAGTGCTATTAATGTCATTAAATGTTAATGTCATTATAAAGGAAAATTAATAAACACAGGGTTTAGGCATTATATCACTGTCAATTTATTGAATCTTTGCATCTTCAAGATGTTATTCGGAACGTAATTGGCTGAGACTCATTATACAAATATCAGACAATAAGTACTAAGTGCTACACTCCATCATCTTCTTTATAAGGATAGGAGCATTTATGTGCCCATAATTGTGCCTAACACTATTAACCACTGATGTCTCTCAGGGGTTGATTGTTTGACCTTTATTATTCAACCTCTACATGGTCCCGCATAGACAAATTATTTATAATCAGCATAGCTGCTGCCACATGCCCCCTTGGAACCTCTTCCTGGGTGTCGCAACCAAACTTTGCAAACAAACTTACAATCTCAGAACATCCTGAGATATATTGGGAACAAGACACAAAAATGTCAGTGTCATGTTTGATTCTGCCTTGAGTTTCACCACCCATATGAAAGCAGTCACTAAATCTGCACCCTCTCATATGTTCATATTGTGTTTATATATATATATATATATATATATATATATATATTGCATCGGCCAGAGCTGCTCTCTATGATGACATCAAGTGCATCTTCATGTTTGACTGGTATGGGTTCTGTCCTCCACCACCTACTTTGCCTAGGCATGGGGCACATGATGACAGCTGCTGCATACACTAGTAGCAGTGTATAAGATCTCATGAGGACTTACTGATGTTTCTAGAATGACTGGCTGAGGCTGATAGGCTGTAAGTGACTTTAAGAAGTGCAACAGCTTGACCTCAAATTGAGAGACCCTCAAATGAGGGCCTCATTTATAAAACTTTGTGCAGGATTTACACCAGAAGATGGCGTACGCATGAAACTCACAATGGGCGGAATTCTTCGGGGTGCTTAAGTAAAAAAAAGCGCGTAGCTGCGCACTTTTCAGCCTGCGCGCATTCTTCGATAGGCTCAAATCAGTCACTTGCGCGCCAAAAGCCCAGTTGCGCGTTCTAGGCGGTGCAAAGCTTAAATCGGGGCGTATCTAATGAAAAGGTTCCTTACGTATATTCTCCTCCTGATTTAAGTATTTTTACTGTTACGCACCTTTGTGGGCTGTATTAAGGTCAAGCACCACTATATGGTGAAATAGTATATTGCGTTTGATGTCTGTCATGGCCGAATTTGCATATGCCAATGTTCGAGACATTCTATATTACATTGTTCATCATTATTTCTAAACTACATTTATCACAACCACTAGACATTATCAGACACAACCATCAACTCTGTTCTTGTTTTTCATAACTAGACCGATCTGTGATCATCAAGGCCACAAGCGATTCTGGGATCTGGGTTGTTCCAGGGAGTTCCACTGCATAATCTTAAATCAAGTGGAATTTGTAGTAGTTTGAGAAGTGTACAATTTTGAAATGACATCACTTTCACTGAGATCGTTTTTTGTGTGTGACTACAATCTTATCTTTATTTTGCTTCCTGTCCTCCATGGAACAAACAGGCTAAGGTAGAAGGAGCACATTTTACATTTCACATGTTTTTCACTGTTTAAGAAGTGCTAAATTAATTATTTCTTATTTTTGTCATTGCATACAGTTTATGAATTCAATGAAATTGTATTGTTCAATTGTATTCGCAAACATTTTGTGGTGGTTGAAATATGTCAATGTGTTAATTGATTTGTGGTCTTACTTTGACTTTGATAGCTTAGCCTATTCCAATTTAAGGTATGGTTTGCACTTTCTGTTGACTACAACTGCTTTTTCATGGTTAATCCGAAAATCCTTATTCCATGTTTTCCTGATAGCCACCTTGGCACAGAGACTGCCTTCATTTTGGGTTAGTAACGCCCCTATTCCTAAACCCGCCTGGGATTCGAGTTAAGCGTTGTAGGAGGAGCAAGCACCTAAAGTGGAGAATACGCGCAGTATAAAGGCGCGTAAATGAAATCGCGTAAAAACAGACTTACACGCTTAACGGAGAATTCCGCCCAATGTGCGTGCTCACAAAAATGTATAATTTATAAAATCATGTATTTAATTTATAAAACCAGATTTGTAAAACCGTGCACACGCACATTCCATGCAAATTTCCCTTTATAAATCAAAACCTACTTTAAAGTTGAGGCACCAGTGCGTACTTCAAACCACACCTACATTTTCTTATAAATATTCAGTGAAACTCCCTAAATTAATCTAAAACATCTAAATCTAAAAAATCTATTGACAGCATGCCGAAAGCCAGTGAAAAGAACGCCAGACTGTGAAGAGGAAGTTTACCATTTCAGCGGACACCGACTGTCAACTGCAACATTACTGAATGGATAAAATGTCCGCACCGAGAAGCCAACCATCGTGCACAGCTCCAACATTCACTCTGCGCCAAACGTTACTGTGTCTCAATATAATTGAGTCAAAGGTTGAACTAGGCCACCGGGCGACAGCATTTGTGAGCACAAATCACCATCTCCACATCACATACAGTATATCTTCGACATTGAGGGACATTGTTCCTGTTAACAATGCCATTTTTTTGTGTGCACGCATCGTTTATAAATGAGGCCCCTGATCAGTGAGATCAGCTGGCAGCCTACCACCATCTCCCTACCTCCCTGCATTGGCCAGTGAATCTGGGCCTGACAGCCTGCAAAACTGTGGTCTCAGCTCATTTTTAAGGATACCCAACATACAATAATGAAGACTTTGTTCTATATGGCTGACTAAAGTAAATTACCGCACACCAGAACCAGTTTATGAAGCAGTGTATCTCATTATATCTATTAACATATGACACCATTGAATCACACATTTTTTTACTCAAGTCATTAAATTAAGATTCAATTTAGTCCTAGCAGGAACAAGAATGTAGCTTAGCTTTTTAATCATTTCACAGTATGAGGACCCTATGACACAGCCTTTCTGAAATGTATAGTATATTATCAGGACTTGTTCTGAAGCTCTATGTAGTGCCTTGGGGTGGTTTGGAGGCATCTGGTATATTTCAGAGCTGTCTGCTTTTACAGGTGGACTTTGCCAACCGACTCGTTGGGGGAGGTGTGACAGGACAGGGCCTCGTACAGGAGGAGATTCGCTTCCTCATTAACCCTGAGCTGATTGCATCACGACTCTTCACTGAAGCCTTGGACCACAACGAGTGCCTTATCATCACTGGTGAGAGAATACTGTGTTTGTGTTTGTAACACACCAGGGCAGGGTAAATTACATGCAATACTGATTTAATCTGTTTCTAGCTATAATTGCTGTAACTGACAGATTCACAAAATTGTACAGTATCTTTCTACAGAATGGATCAAAATACACATCAACACAGAATTTCGTCCAGCACAGGTCCAAGGACTTTATTAATAAATAAGTATGCCACAAGTAAGCACATCCACTCAAGCTCTGACCCACGTGTATAATGTAGCTAATGGCCTTGCCAGCAACGCAGCCAGACACTTTTAGTTTTTATGAATGAACTCTTGCTACCAAATCACATTTGTGGACGTGGCTAGAAACTATTTTAGGAAGTGTAAAATCAAAAATCAGATGGAAGTAAATCCAAAGATTAGATAATTCCAAAATTAATTAACAAAGTAATTAACTTTGCCAACTTGCCAACTAGGCCAGCAGCAAAACACACACTCACATTTTATTTTTTTGTTTGTTTGTCTTATTTTTTTTGTTTTGGTGAAATATATATAACACCTAAATATACGAATGAAATAATTTAAAAAAGATTATTATTTTCTCTTGAAGATAAAACCATTAAATTGATTTACACAAAGCTGCCAAGATATAAGGCTAAATTGCCTTATTCTTCATGCTCTGACTCAGTGCGCAGTCCTACATGTGAAAGTGACACTCTCTTTTTCTCCCCTCCCCCACGTTTTCCTGTATACACAGTTGTCTCTCCTGTCTCTACCTCATCAGTCTTCCTAACCACTTACTTTTTCCTTCCTGTGCACTTGCTGTAACAGAGGGGGTTTAACGTGGACCCAGACAATCCTCTATAAGCTTTTGTCATTCATTTCTCTTGTCAGTTTATTTCTCTTGTGTTTGTCATCTTTCTGTCAGGCTGCACTGTCCCAATTTTACTTTACAGAAAGTATCTTTTTTACTGTACTCTCTTATATGGCTGTGTTGTATTGCACACTGCATTATGGCTGCCATGGCAAAATGCCAGCAGATATTGCTCAGGTCTCTTTTTGACTTTGTTCAGTCTTTTTTGATTGATCACACAACCTAAAGTTGTGGATTTCTGTTGCTGGGGCTTTTAGTAATGGTCAGCAACCATTCAACACCCTCTGCAGTGCCTTGAGATCGGAAACATACTGTAGGAGTTCCCATACCAGACTTCAGCAGAGAGGTGGTTACCCAGGGGGTTAAGCCAACTGCCTAGGATTATGAAGTTGCAAATTTGCAGCCTCTCAGATGGCAGTTAGTCCATGGTGTCAATATAGCATCATAATAGTCTCATAATAATTCCAAGATGTAATCCCACATTAAACAGGAGGCATCAGCAGAGGCAGTCCTTCCCAATAACACCCATGAGAAGTGCTGGTTTACGGTCTTCCATCCCTAACTAAGGGGGGCAGTAAATATTCCACAGAACAGGCGCATTGTAGCAAAAATCTCTTCCCCCTATGGTAGATTTAGATATTTCAGAAATTAGAAGAAGACCAGCTTTTTGTGATCTTAAGGGTCTGAAAGATTGCTACCAAGTAAGTCATTAATATTTACTGGTGCAAGACCATTAAAGGCCCACTATGCAACATTTTTCATTTAATTAATCAGTTTCATACTGTTTAGGATGCTAAAATTAGTCATTACACGGCGAACGAGCGGTTTAGAATTCGCCACCGTTGCCTATAGCAGTAGATACAGCACTTGCAATGTTCAGCAGCGCGGACCGCCTCCAATAGAATACAGTGCAATACAATGCAATACAGCGGTCTTTAGAGGGAGCTTGGGAGAAAAAAACAGAACGTTGCTTAGCCCTTCCTTAAGGCCTTTATATGTTAGGAGGAATATTTTAAGACCACTTCAACATTTAATAGGGAGCCGAGGTGAGGAAGCGAGGATAGGTGAGATATGTCAGTGGACCTAGTTAGTGCTTGCACTTCAGCATTTTACATTAGCTGTATGTTTTTTATGCTTCTTCAAAGGATAGATATTTTCTAACCTTAGTAATGTTTTATAGATATTTTAGAGATTATTTAGAGAGAAGTCCTGTTTAATGGTTTTTAACGTTGGAGTGAAATGACAGTACAGTCTTTAGGCTTTGTTGAGAGGTACAATTTGGACCAGGCTAATGCTGAATCTTGCTGAGCAGGCTGAATGCTGTTTCCAATCATATGTTCAAACCTATTAAGATGCCTTGATCAACAGCCTAATGGCAAAGGCAGTACTAAGATTCAATATGATATTGATATGCATCCTTTATCAGATGAAATAAGATCACTGAACACTTTCTCTGGAGTTTCTTCTGGTAGACTCTGAATCCACACTATCCAAATACATTAGCTTTACAATATGAATTCATAATTCTTTGGACATACCCTTCTCACAGATAAAAAGTCTGGGTGTCATCCTCAACAGCACTTTATCTTTTACCTCACACATCAGTAATGTCACTCACTCTGTCAAAGATAATTGGTGTTTAATGCTCTCACATTTACAAGCTCTTTTAACATTCTAACACACCACTTGTAAGAGCTCAGGCCAGTCCAAAGCTTGGGAAGAGAGAGGATGCCTTTTAAGGTTGTGTATATAGGTGTGCTAATCCTGGTTTAGAGAGATTTTGTTACTTGATTAAGTCGGTAATAAATTTGAAGGGAAAGGGTAATTTGACCCTTTTATCTTGGTTTAATGTGGAAAATTCACCTTGGTTTGCTACATGAGGTAGCTGGCTAGCTAGCTCAAGTTACAGCTACACCACTGATGCTTTGCTGAATACAGCTCCAGGTGCCTGGAGACAACTTACACTCAATGGTTTTCTTGTCTGTTGCAGGAACGGAACAGTACAGTAAGTACCGTGGATATTCTGAGAGCTACAAATGGAAGGAGAGTCACAAGGATGAAACGCCAAGGTATGCTTGTAGTCTGCAATATGCCATGCAGGTCATTATGTCTTTTGTATAGAAATGTTTAGAAAGGATATGGAGATGTATACTTAATTTTATATTGAGTTTTCATCTCTACAGCATGAGTCTAAAGCAATGATATTCATTTTTTTTAGGTCTTTATTTTATTTTTTTGCTTCCTTTCTTTATTAATGATTGCTTTGCTATTAATGTTAAACTTGGACTAAAACCAAAATGAACTATAGATGGTACTGTTTTAGTTTGGACGGTTTCCTGTGAGATTCACTTGTGAATCGTCCTTGCTTCACGCAGCATTTACCTGGGGGGCGTTATTAATTTTATTCAGAAGAAGCTGCCATTTACCCAGATAACTACCAGGTGGCGCTTGGGAGCCAGTAGTGGCCTGATGCAACTCGGACTACAAAAATTACTGGACAATGTAATTCCAGGGATTTACATTTGTCTGGAAATGCATAGTGCAGTTTACTTTATGTCAAGGAATTTTTTGAAAGGTTGAATTGTTTAAATATTTTAAACCGGCACTAAGCAACATTCTGTTTTTCTCTCTCACGAGCTCCCTCTAAAGCCCGCTGTATTGCATTGTATTGCACTGCATTCTATTGGAGGCGGTCCGCACTGCTGAACATTGCAAGTGCTGTATCTACCGCTATTGGCCACGGTGGCGCATTCTATACCGTTTGTTCGCCGTGTAATGACTCATTTTAGCATCCTAAACAGTATGAAACGGATTAATTAAATGAAAAATGTTGCATAGTGGGCCTTTAAAATAGCATTTATGCTAAAATTGCTAATAATGCTAATGATGCTAACAATACTAACTACTACTAACAATACTAAGCTATATATACTGTCAGAGTTGCTCAGTGAATTTAGCTAACAAGCAGTTAGCAGTTGCTAGGGTACTTGAGGTTACAAGGGTTAAGAGTAATAAGGAGTTACAGTAGTAAATGGTAGAATTATATAGTAGTATTATAGTTTATAACAATTCAATAGTGTATTATGGCAATAAGGACTTTTAATTTGAAACAGAGTCAGATTGTAGTCTTAAAGCTTGAGAAAATGACAGTTAGGGGTGCACTTCATTCTCACAAACATTCTAACGAGCCCTTTATGACTCATCCACCAACTACCACTCTAGCTTGCCCATTTTAAGTCTATGGAGTCAAAATGTTTAATAGTTCAACTGCCTTAGTTTAAAATGTATAAAACTTGAAAATTCATATCACACATGGCATGAGCGGGACCTGTGGAACAAAGTTCGAACGAAGTTTGTAGGTTAAATGGTTGAAGCTAAATTAAGTCTTTTAAGGCTCAAAGCCTGAGAAAAATGGCAGTTAAAACAGGTGCACTGCACAGCTCCACGAACATTCCATTGTGACATCACCCTACTCGGGCTAGCTCCAAAGTTACGTTAATGGGACAAATTAGTGTTACCATTAGAAATCTTGAATCGTCTAGTTTTGTATGTAAATTTGAAAAGATATTGATGCCACTTTGCAAAGACAATAAAAGAAAAACTTTTTCAGTAGGATTTTCAGTACTTTAGGCTGCTGCAGCCTTCCAATGACACACCCCTCAGCTATTCAGAGGTAAATTCAATGGCGTCATTGGCTCATTGTTTGGCTGAATGACTTGAGAGCACGCCCCATTTTACCGGTGAAAACAAGAGCACATGCTAGTTATCTTGTGTCCTGTTGTGTATGTGAAGTGGATGGATACACGAGAGGTGTCTGTGTGCTCAACCATCCATGCTGCCTACACTGGCAGTGGAGCAGAGAGTAAAAAAAAGACAGGGTGCCTGGTCAAAAGAGTCTGTTTCCTGTCCCAAACCTGTGTGTGAGTACAACAGGTTTATGGGTGGTTAGGATTTGTCTGACCAGTTAATCCAGCACTACTCAAAAAGCACAGTGAAGTGGTATAAGAAGCTCTTCCTTCACTTCCTGGACATTGCTGCAACAAATGCCTACATCTTCCACAAAGAGCTCATGCAAAACATGCAGAAAGAAAGCATGACCCGTAAGCAGTTCATAGAGGAGCTCAGTGCAGAGTTGTGTGGTGTGCCACTGAGTTATCAGCCCCAAAAGGTGCAATGCATGCAATGTCTACCTTTGCCTTCAGCAAAAAAGAAACTGTTTTTTGCTTGACATGAAGACAGGTTCTGCTAATTTGAGTAGATTTATAAGGCTACATGTTTGAATACATACCATGCTAATTATTGGTAGGTGTTTAAAATTATATTTTACATTTACATTTATGCATTTAGCAGACGCTTTTTAGCAGACGCATTTAGCAGACGCTTTTATCCAAAGTGACTTACAAAAAGAGGATAACAATCAAGCTACATAGCAGAAACCTTAAGGAGCATAGTGCTAGGGAATAGTGCTTCAGTTCATTTTAGTGCTAGGATAGAAGATGTTCTCTGAATAGCTGGGTCTTTAAGATCTTTTTGAAGGCCTCCAGAGATGGCCCTGTTCTGATTGTTTTTGGTAGGTCATTCCACCAGCGTGGGACGACACATGAGAAGAGTCTGGATTGCCTTGGGCGAGGTGCCGGGACTGCCAGTCGACAGTCATTGGAGGACCGGAGTTGTCGGGGGGTAGCCTGAGCCTTTATGAGAGCGCTTAGATAAAAAGGGGCAGATCCTCTAAGCACTTTGTAAGTCAGCATCAGCGATTTGAATTTGATGCGAGCCGCCAGAGGCAACCAGTGGAGCTCGATTAGCAGAGGGGTGACATGCGTCCTAGGTTCAGCTACCCGTGAGGGAGCAAGAGACAAGGAGCCAGAGTTGATGCCAATGTTGTGGTGAATAGTTGGTTTAGCTGGGAGGACCAGCAGCTCGGTTTTTGAGAGGTTTAGATGGAGATGATGGTCTTGCATCCATGCAGAGATGTCAGAGAGGCAATCTGAGATTCGCGTTTGGATGGTTGGGTCATCCAAACGCGAATTAGCATAGGTAAGATCTTATATTGATATAATGAACCCATTTCATGCATGCACCTCCTCTCCAAACAAAACCATGCTTTTTTGAAAGGTCTGAGTCTGTAGTATATGAATATGAATGTTAACACTGACATTTTTTGGATACACTTTCATATTTCTTTCATTCTGGCTAATCTTGCATCAGAATCTGTGTTTGCCCATAATTGCATGAGTGGTCAAAAGACGCACAAAGCAGGCAGGGCATTCAAGCCATCACAGATTACAAGCCTATGCCAAAGAGCTGTGACAGTAACACCTCTCTGTTCAACGACTTAAACAGCTTCTTCGCATGTTTTGAAACACAAAACAGCACTCAGCCACAGAAGACCCCACCCCCTCCCAACGACCAGGCCTGCACCTGACTGTGGCTAGTGTGAAGAGAAAACTCGCCACAATCAACCCCCGGAAAGCAGCAGGCCCGGACAACATCCCTGGTAGCGTGCTAAAGGACTGCGCAGAGGAGCTGAAGGATGTCCTCACAGGTATCTTTAACACCGCAATGGAGCAAGCCATTGTCCCATCATGCTTTAAAGCTGCCACCATTATACCTGGGCCAAAGAAATCATCCCCATCATGCTTCAGCGACTACCGCCCTGTGGCACTGACACCAATCATCATGAAATGCTTTGAATGACTAGTCATGTCACACATCAAATCCACCCTCCCCCCCAGCCTGGACCCCTTCCAATTTGTATACCAAGCTAAACGATCCACAGAAGACGCTATCTGCTCTGCCCTCCACCTAGCCCTCACCCATCTGGGAAAGAAGGACTCATATGTGAGAATGCTGTTCATAGACTTAAGTTAAGCATTCAACACCATAATACCACAACAACCCATCTGCAAACCTGACAAACTGGGTCTCAGCACCTCCCTCTGCATCTGGCTGCTAGACTTCCTGAGTCAGAGACCACAAGCAGTAAGGATTGGACACAACCCTGGTGGGCCTCATTATCAAGGGGGATGAGTCTCACTATAGGGATGAGGTAAATCATCTGACCACATGGTGCAAAAACAACAAATTTCTCCTGAGCGTCAGCAAGACCAAGGAGATTGTTGTCAACTTCAAGAGAGGCCACACCAAACACCTGCCATTGACCATCGACAGTGCTGCTGTGGAAAGGGTGAGCAGCACCAAATTCCTGGGGATGCACATCTGTGAGGACCTCACCTGGACAACCAACACTGCATCACTCTCAAAGAAAGCCCAGCAGTGTCTGTACTTCCTGCGCAAACTCAAGCGAGCAAGTGCCCCACCACCCATCATGACCACATTCTACAGAGGAACCATTGAAAGCATCCTCTCCAGCTGCATCACTGTGTTGGGTGGGAGCTGCACTGACTACAACAGGAAAGCCCTGCAACGCATAGTGAACACAGCTGAGAAGATCATTGGTGCACCACTCCCCTCCCTGAAGGACATATACAGAACACCACCCGCCTCACCCGGAAAGTGACACAAGCTGTTCAACCTCCTGCCCTCTTGTAGAAGGTACAGAAGCCTCCGGTCCCGTACCACCGAACTCACTAACAGCTTTATCCACAAATGCTGCTGCCATTGTCTGACTTTGCACTCTAATACCATTACCATAGTGAACATCTTCAAGCTTTTTTTAGTACCAGTTATAAATACAAGAAAAGCATATGCCTTACTCCATACACTACTTATTTATTTATTTATTTTTCACTGTTTTCCTGACAGTCTATGGCTGTGTGTTAATGTCCCAGACCCTGTGACTCTTCACAAATTTAAACAGTAATATTTATGGCTGTGTGTTGGATTTCCGAGACCCGGAGACTCCTCACAAACGGCACATACTGCGTCTAGGGGTTAGGACATGTTTTCTGCTGTACCTATAGACTTGTTTTGTCTGTCCTGTCTTGTCTGTCTATTTGTCTGTTTGTCTGTCTCTAGTGATAAGAATAGGGATTAGAGTATATTTCTGTCAAAAATATAGATTATGTTGTTTTTATGCACTTTTATAGTTTGTTTTGTCCTGTATTGTCTGTTTAATGTACGCAAGTGAGAAACGTAATCTTTATTCCTTTGTATGTCTAGTACATGTGAAGAAATTGACAATAAAACTGACTTTGACTTCAATATACAAGACCTGGGACATGCACAATGTATTTGGACTTTGCTTTTGTCCCATGACATTCACTATGACTGGTTAAAGGACCTGCAGTCACTTCGCCCACTGACTCAGGTCTTGACTCGGACATAACTGAACTATACTTAAGCCAACTAGATAACCGACTAGATTATCTATGTGAATGAGGTATGTGTATCTATCTATCAATCCATCAATCTATCTTTCCAAATGTAAAAATAATTGAAAACAAATATAAAAAAATACTGTAACTGTAACACTTTACATTACAAATCGGTAATAAGTGGGTAATGTTATGATAACATGTATGCAATTTCATGGTGATATTATTTTTAAACCACATATTACAAATAATTAATGTGTAATTTCTAGACAATTACTTACCATACCTTAAAACAACAATGCAAACTAGAGAATGTAATTCCAGGGAATTACGTTTGCATGAAAATGCAGTGCAATTAACTAAGTGCAATTTGCAGTGCAATTTCTAAGTTAAATAGTTTATGGAGTTAATAGTGGGATAGTTGAACGTTCAAATTAATTTAATAGTTAAAATTAATTTAGGAAAGAGAAGAAAGAGAGAAGAAAGTCAAAAAGAGAAAGAGAATAAAGAAAGATGTTATGATGGTAATAGTAGTACTCAGTTGTCTTAGCTGATGTTAAATAGTATAAATGCTAAATAGGCTAAAATGCTAACTATGCTAGCTATGCTAACAATGCTAATCATGCTAACAGTGGTGCTCAGTGGACATAGCTGATGATAATTAGCACATATACTAATCATGCTAACTATGCTAGCTATGCTAACTATGCTAGCTATGCTAACAATGCTAATCATGCTAACAGTGGTACTCAGTGG
>JAGFZM010000009.1:1569191-1619859 GCA_017657215.1 Limnothrissa miodon | reverse complement strand
TCCTAGAATATCAAAATCCACAATAGGAGAAAGAGCATTCTGCTACCGTGCGCCTGTCTTGTGGAACAAGCTCACCTCTAACATTTGCCAAGCGGACACTCTCAACTCCTTTAAGTCTAGACTCAAAACCTTTCTTTTCACTGACCCCTTTAGTTAGGGATGGTCTACGATAAGCCACCCCTCCTCATGGTATTATTGGAAAGGACTGCCTCTGCTGTAAGCTCCTTTTCAGGGCTTGGTGGCCACTGACCATTCCTTTTGGTGGTGTTGGCTTGTCATACATCATACCTTAGTTATGCTGCTATAGCTTAATGCTGCCACGAACCACCCATCTGTCATGCCGTTCAATTCTTACTCTATCTCTCTCCCCTCTCTACTTCTTTCTCTCTCATCACTTAGCCAACATCTGTACATGGTTGCACATGCAATATAACTCTCACATTCTCTGAAATCTGATGGGGACTGTCTTTCCATGCCATTACCACCCTGCCGCAAATCGTCACTGCCTTCTTCTGCCTGACCCTTCACCTCTTCCCTCCTGGGTGCCCATCCAACCTCACCGATCATGCCACCCTGCTGAGGGCCTTCTTCCACCGATCCAGCGGCACTCCTGAATGGTCCTCAACCCACTCCATGGTCTTTGCCACTGCCTCCCTGCTGAGGGTCACCCTTGCCTTCCACTGCCTGATTCTCCACCCCTGGCTTCTGGGCGGGCTGCCATCAGCTCCACAGACGACCCTGACATGATTGATACAGCCTGCAGCTGGCCCTCCTGTGATTATAATGGAACTTTTATATTGCTATATTTATATCACAATTTTATTATAATGTGTACCTAATGGAATAATAGTGGACTAACCACCATCTGTGAGACTAAAAACCTGCCCTAGGCAGTTGGGCTAACCCCTTGAGCCGTCGGAACTGCCCAAGGTTTCTTCCTTTACCATAATAAGTAAAAACAAAAAACGTTGCTATGGAGTTTTTCCTTGCCCCTGTTGCTCATTGGGCCTCTTTGTGTTAAGCACTTTGAGACATGCCTTTTGTAAAAATGCGATACAAATAGAATTGAATTGAATACTAAAACCTAGGTGTTTGTCAAGGAGCCTGTTCAGGTTTGACAGATTTCAATGTCTCAGACAAGATGTTTTTAAGCTTTACGTTTCACTTAAACCATAGCCTAGCCTTTAAAAATGACCAAGGTCTGTGATTATAACATCTTGCAAAACATGAAACACTTTAATTAGACCTGTCCTTACCAAAACCTAAGACTCAGAACCAATATTTTGTTTGTATCAACCTGTGCTCTGTCTAATTCAGATACAAAGATACCTTGAACAAAGCCGTCCATTAATTTCTTCTAGTTGAGATGTTCATTCATTTAGGTTAATGATTGTCACTTAGCAAAGAAAAAGACATAACCAGAATATTTTTTGTCCAGTAGATAGAGGCTATAGTGCTACATGTTTGACAGAAATGCTGCCTGCTTATTTTCACTACATTTGGAGACAGCCAGAATGTTTCATTTCTCCACATTTCAGTAGCTGGTTCTTTTATACATCCGATGAAGAAAATATTTTCACTGTTAATGAAAATTAATTTGCTCTTTATCTTTATTTTCCGATTCGCTCGTTTTTCCCAGCAGTTTTCTATCACAGGCGGATACAGACTACAGGGTAGGAGAGCATTTTGAAGTTGAGCATACAAGTGCAACTTGGGCTGTACCTATACCTATGGTATTGTAAAAAAAATCAAGTATTAAACGGTTTATTTTGGAAGGAGACCTTTAATCTGTTCTAATATGCTTTCTGACAAGGACTCTCAAGAGCAATCATGCACTTAATGCTGCTTCAACTCTTAAACTTCTTTTAAACTGTGTAGGTCTCACTTGTGACCTGCGTGCTTTGTATTTGTATAGGTCTCACTTATGGCCTGCGTGCTTTGTATTTTTCATCTTTGTAAGTTTTATGTTATATTAACTATTATTTTAAAAGTATTAAAGGCCCACTATGCAACATTTTTCATTTAATTAATCCGTTTCATACTGTTTAGCGAACGAACGGTGTAGAATGCGCCACCATGGCCAATAGCGGTAGATACAGCACTTGCAATGTTCAGCAGCGCGGACCGCCTCCAATACAATGCAGTGCAATACAATGCAATACAGCGGGCTTTAGAGGGAGCTCGTGAGAGAGAAAAACAGAATGTTGCTTAGTGCCGGTTTAAAACTATGTTGAAATGTTTTCATAAAATATGCCAACTATATTAAACATAGCCAACTATATTAAACATAGCGACCAACATAATTAACCTAGCAATCAGCATATCAATCAACATAATTACTCTAGCAACAGCCTAGCATCCAATTCAGGTGCACTAGTAACAGCACAGCATCAACTTCAATGATGATAATATAGCAATACCATTGCAAACAATGTGATTACCTAGCACCCACTACAGTTATCATATCAACCACCACATCTCTCTCAGCGACAGCAGAGCAGCCATCTCAAATATTCTAGCTACAGCATCTATTTCCACAGTTACAACATCGCAGCCAACATATCTAAGCTAACATCTTGAATAACCACTTCTCCAGATACCATAGCAACTACAATCATATTAACCTAGCTAATAATAATACAATGCAACTATCTGGCACAAAGTTCATATCAAGCAACTATGATAATGCAGTAATAGTATGCATTTTTATGTACATACAATTGTCTGGAATTGCATTCTTAAGTTTATACCTATCTATTGTTATTACCTTTTAATGAACTTTTTAGTTATCCATTCTGCCTTATATCGAGAATTGGTGCTGCTGGTGAATGGACTGAATTTATATAGCGCTTTTCTACTCCTACGAGCACTCAAAGTGCTTTACAATGTATGCCTCACATTCACACACATGCACTCACACAACAGTGGCAGAGGCTGCCATGCAAGGTACCACGCAATTGGGGTTCAGTATCTTGCTCATGGACACTTCAGTGGGGTCAGATGGAGCAGGGCTCGAACCTGCAACCCTCCGGTTGCCAAACGGCACCTCTCCCACCTGTGCCACCATCGCCCCCAATGGTGATGTAATGGGGGGAACATTTCCTTTCTGTTCCTTCCATCTTTGAGGAATCTCTTAAACATCTTCAGTATGCAACAAAGAATTAAAGTAGTTCTGAAGACAAAAGAGTGTCCAACCTTTTTCTACCAAGGTGTACCTAAAATGGTGGCCAATGAGTGTATATTACTAATTTCCATTTCTTGTAACCCATTTTGCTTTGTGTTAATCTCGTACAGAGATGACTGGCAGAGAAGATGCACTGAGATAGTTGCTCTAGATGCTTTAAAGTACAGACACTTTCTAGAGCAGTTCCAGCCAGACAAGATGATCAGAGAACTTAACAAGGTAAGTAAAGTGTGTCAGAAAGCAAACAAACAGCTCTGCGAGTGTGCACCACTGCTTATTTCCATTGTCATCTGTGGCTAAGTTGATTTGAACTTAATATTCCACATCTCCAGATCACCCTCTACCCTCTTCCTAGATGAGAGGGTGTCATGGACATGTGGCTGGAGTTTGTTATCCAAAGTAAATGTAACATTACCACTTTACACTTCTATGTTTGCTTTATTACTTGGGTTTTTCTTACATATTGCCTCCTGTTCTTTTTGTATGATTTAAATGTTTACATTTTCCAACCAAGTCAATAAAAGCAAGATCATTTTTTGTTTGTTTTATTGCCATGTAGGCATATTGTGGATTTGTGCGACCAGGAGTGTCCAGTCAGAATCTCTCTGCAGTTGCTACAGGGAATTGGGGGTGTGGAGCATTTGGAGGTGATACACGACTTAAAGGTGTACAATTCCATATTAGATGTGAACAGGTTTTACATGATAAGGCCAGTTGGGTTATTTCTGCCAAAAGCTGTTACTATTTTCACTGCAGTCCTGTATTTGGCCATTGTTTCACACAGGGTAAGATTGGTGTTGCTATGGAGTCCCATGAACAGCCATCCATTACCACTTAACACAAGCAAGTTAGTGGTTCAGGCAACGGCACACATTGTGATCTGGTTTACTTTGAAATTTAACGCCATCTTGTTTTTCAAATTACTGCAGCAAAAAGAAATACTTTGCAAAATTGAATTTACATTTTAACCAGATTCTACTACTGTGTTTCAGCCCCTGATAAATTATCACTGATGAGAGAGTGGGATTGCACATTTCAGCAATTTCAATGCCAAAATGTAGACACATACAACAATGTGGAGTATTGTAATGCATTGTTTTCTCATCATTTCCCTGCCTGGTGAGGGAAAAAAAACACAAATTATGGGGATGTTTATATAGCCTCACACTCCTAATATGACGTGTTTATAGATGTGACTTCCACAACTTTGTGTTTTTTTTATATTTATGTTTTCAACTGTGGACAAGAAAATTATTTGGAATAAATTGCCACACAGTCAAAAATATTGCCCCTTTCAGATTGAAAGCCAAATCTATCCCCAAGTCTATTCCCAAGTAAAATATGAAGTGATGTTTTGTGGTGAAATCCTTATTAATATTTTTTGAAGTATTAGATGCTAATTTCAGCTAACTTTTGAATATAGGTGGTATACCAGTCTCGCATACCCCTCAACCCAGAATAAATTTTAAAACAATAAACTCCAAACCCCTAGTCCCGTATTGAAGTTTGTTAAGGCCTTTTGATTTTATGGCTGAGGTATGAATGTGTCCTTACTGCAACATGTCTCAGAGTAAAGGCAGCCACTTGCTGGGCTTCCTTCGTGAATTCAGTTAGAGAAAAACAGATTTTAAATGCACTTAACCTTTATATACATTTTCCATGCCCTTTATTTCCACTTACTAATTAACTTCTAATTCACATTTTACATGTGAAAACCCCTATACAAAAACATCTTTATAGACAAAAGGTTATTTGTCTATTCTGATACTAACACTCAATAAATATTAAAGGCCTTTAATCAGGACTTTTCCTTTGGTGCAGTGATGCAGACTATTTTTAGAAAGTTCAGGGAATGTTCATTTATCTCATCAATGTATTCATTAGTTTGTCACCATCCATCATCTTTAAATATTTAAACTAGCGAGAGCTTTCATTTAAACTGCTAAGATTATATTCCTCGGCATTCAATTCAATAATATTTATACCATACAGTTCATTTTGCAATAGTATTGTTGTATGGTTCTTTACAGCAAATATCACAGCAACAGAAGCAAGGAAAACCTTGGGCAGATACACAGCTCTATGGGCCAGCCTAGCATTAGGAAAAGTAAAGTCAGTAATTATCATAATACCATGTTAACATAACTGCAATTTGTTTATTGTGTTAACTGAGCATCATATAGTAATTCCAAAATATTGTCACACAACATGTCAAAAGTTCTGTCTAAACAGTGTGGTAGTGGTCAGAAATACTATAATGTCAATAAGTGAGATTAATCATGGGGTAACACTGCAATCGAGGGAAGTGGTCAGTCGAATAAATGTGCCTCCCCTCAGAGGTGGATTATTGCTTGTTTTCACTTTGACATAGAGATTACCAATTACTTTAAAAAAAATCTTTTTCCTTTCAATTTACCAACGTCATATGTTCTGTGTTCCGTAGCTTTACTACAGATTATGGCAGCTGCGGAGAGTGGACGGGACATTATTTCACATTTGGGGATGTTGACCTAATGAGGGACGTGAGCGACCTGCATACATACCTCACAGATAGAGCAATCACTGTTGGTAATGGACCATTGATTTTTGTAATATCAGATCTAGATCTAGTTAAAGAATAGCTAATTTTTTTGTATATGCTATATCATCAAAGCCCAAAATTCAGTGGTGGGCAGTAAGTGCGGAATTCTGGTTTCATACAAAATTTCTTTCTTTCTTTTTTTTTTTTAACTGCAATTTTAGGCTACCTGGTCGGCAATACTTTGGCAACAAGCCTGTAAGGTGATTGTGCCATCGTTGAAAAAGGTTACTTGGGCTGCTACCCGCCCCTTTTATGTGAACGCGCACCAGTTAACGGCGGTTAAACAAATCAACCTCATAACCAGCGTCGTAGTACCGATTAACACCAATCAGGATAACCGGGGTTTGTCAACCCCGGTTTAACAAGTTACCTTGGGTTGGTTAAACTCTCATCGTATTCCAGGCCCCAGGCCCCGTAACAAACAACGACAAACTAATCGGCAGCAAGATGGGGTGGGAGTTCATGCGTGTCTTCTACCATGATTGTTGTCGATTGGTTGGCTGTGGTTTGTTGTGTTTAGAGGGGTACAGTCATTACCAATTGTGAATGGCCGCGAGACTCACGTAAAACATGAGTCACGGCATTACGAGATGTGTCAGTGCAGCTACTGCCTCTAGGAGGCAGCACAAGACCTCTCTAATGATTGCACAACATTCGGAGAGTCAAGCGGAGCAAGAGACGTTAGTTTACTTCCGTTATCTATTTTTGCAATATGCAGTTTGGTCTGATATAGTCACATTTTTATGCTAGAATTACTTTACAATTTTGGACCCCATGGCTTAACAATCAGCCTGCTCCAAGTAGCAAATCCCCAGCTTTATTAGGAATTCTAACACAAAATACCGAGACATAATTTCCAAAGAGACACAGAAAACACGACTGTTCCTTGCCCACAAACACACATGAAAAACGGTCTGACTCCAGCTCTAACACCATGAATCAAGCCTGGATTCTATGAACTAGTTATACAACTAGTTAGCCTATATGTTCATTTGTGTTCTATTTTCGCAATATGCAGTTTGGTCTGTTATCTTTGAATAGGCCTATGTGAAGAAACTTCGTTTTACCTTCTTTTGAAGCCTCTGCAAAATCCACCAACTACATCCATTAAGGAGGATTTAACTGTAGGTTAAATCAAAGTCCTTCTCCTATAAAAACGTCTCTAGCAGAATTTCACCTTCAGCTGAGTTAACGGTGCTGCGACAAAAATAGGCGTAAATGTGCTGAATGCGGTTTGCCCTCATATAGCGTTCAGTAGGCTAATGCTGCTCCGGGCCAGTGGCATTTTTTATTGTAAGATAGGCATTTTTTTTATTTTTTTTAATTTGAAGTTCTAAATGAGCACGTAGTTCATTTGTTGAGAGGCGCGTTGTAGCAGAATTGTATACCGAGTGACTGGAAGCAACGGCGGGCAGCAGGGCAAGCAACTCTTACCTTGTCACATTTTGTTCGCAACAACTGCACATTGCAACCTTTGCCAGCTTTTTGCCCTCCCATCCAATTGTATTCTCACAAACGTGGATATTTTAATTTACTGTGACAAAAGGCAAATAGGCTATATGTTCACAGCGAATGAACAATGTAATTATTACCGGAGTTACTACTGGACTCCCTATGATTATATATCTTCAAATTTCTAGTTGGTTTCATGCTATATACTGACAAAATATGTGACAAAGACCCCTTTTAGTCAATGCTGCTCAATTTTCAAGCAAGGGATGGAGAGCCAATAAAATTATTTGTTATAGTCAGTGCTTGAAGTGGGCCGGAACGCAGCTGAACGCAGTTTCGGAACTTCTGTATTTTCGTGTTATGCGTTCCGCCACTTTTCTGTGTTCCGGGCAGTGCTTGAAGTTGGCCGGAACGCAGCAGAACGCAGTTCCTTACTTCTGTATTTTAGTCTTTTGGGTTGCGCCATTTTATTCTGCGTTCCGGTAGGCCTACTTAGCTGAAACTGATCCGACACAGCGACACTGGCCCGAGAACCGAGAACCGATAAAAGACTACATTACCCACAAGACACGACAGTGCCCTATCATATGCATACACTGAGTCCCAACCAATCGCATCAGGGAAGCAATGCAAACTGCCACAATTTATGCTGTGAATGTCATGATGCCATTGTTCACTGGTCTGGTTCATGTTGTTTTAATGGTTTTTCAGTATCATGTTTTTGTGAATGAGGAAAAAGTAGCCTATGCCCATAGGTTATTGCTTGGAAGAATGATTATAATAGTTTTTGAAACAACACATCCAAAAGACTCACAGTGTCACCGAACAAATGTCAAATGTCTTACAATTAGAGTTGCTGCACTTATTTTTTCCCACTTAAAGCACTGGTTATAGTTGTATTTTTTAGTTAATGCAAACGCGTATTATTTCAATGTTAATGCACTGACCGCAAAACGTACTGCTTTGACTTGCACAACCTACTGGGGGACGGTTGAAACAATTGTTTCAATCATCCCAACAGTGCCTGCTCGCAGCAAAAGGCGTTTTTCTCCTAGACTAAAAAATAGGCTATTGACATTTCATACTGTAGGATATGTTACATCATCAATTCATCTGTTGTTTAAAAGTGATAGCCTCTAGTGATAGCCTAGTGTTGCTCTTAAAATTACCCCTCGGGTCTAACTTCAGATCAGTATTGCATATCAACATGATTTTCCTGGGTCTGTCTAGTATTACAAGCTGTATGGGATGACAAAATTTCATGTTTGAATTGTGAATGGTTTACGAGAAAATCTCAATGGTTAATTCGTTCCCTGGTTTCACCGTCCCGGCTCTCCCCTACAGAAGGGTTGTTTTGCGCCCACAGGCTCTCAGCTCCCATCACTTCACTTGCATTGTGTATAAAGATCGGGGGGAGGGGGGAGGCTATACGTGCAAACGATCTGCTGGGAGGATGGGCGACCAATTGTTTACAAAAACTGCAGAGTGATTCAAATAGCCTATATCCCTAAATCCCTCATTCTCATTACACTCAAAATTACACATTGCAATAACAGAATCAAGTAAATCAATAACAATAATCAATATTGCAATAACAGAACCCCGTTCTGGAGCCATACTGTAGTCCAGTGGTTCTCAAACTTTTTTGATCATTCCCCACTTAGAAAGAAGGAGAATTCGTTTTTCCTACTAACGGTATTCTGCGAGTTTTCGTTGAAAAAAAATGATGGGCTTATTAGAGTGAATTGGGTGTGAAGTCTCCAAGCGCAATGTTAGGCCTTATACTGTCTGCTGCCAGTTGTCTAAGACACAGAACACATATGAGTCGCTCGTCATCCCCAACTATGAATCTAAACGCAAACGCATCATACTTTGTTTTTGGTTGACTCTTCGTTTTTTTTAGTCCGCCTGTCTTATTCTCATTCTCGCCATATTTTGTGACTGCACCCATATGCACCGCAAATACTGCATACAACATTTTTTGCTCCACTGCTTGTATCAGATTCGTCCATTTTTTTAACCATTAAACGTGATACTGGTACACACATTGTGTAGCCGTTGTGTAGCCTATGTCGCAATTTATGCCGACATCTATTTTGTCTCAATATGGTTTCAGGCTGGCTTAATTTTTCTGGTTTTCTATCAATTGTCCCGGCTCTCCCCTACAGAAGGGCCGTTTTGCGTGTTTTAAGGTGTTTACGTGCTAATTATGAATCCATTGTGAGTGGGAGCTAACCCAACTGCCTAGGGCAGGTTTTCAGTCTCTCAGATGGTGAGTAGTCCACTATTATTCCATTAGATACACATTACAAGAAAATTTTGGTAATGGAATGGAATGGACTGCATTTATATTTATTTCTACTCTTACGAGCACTCAAAGCGCTTTACAATGTATGCCTCACATTCCCCCACATGCACTCACACACCAGTGGCAGAGGCTGCCATGCAAGGTACCATCCTGCCACTGGGAGCAATTGAGGTTCAGTATCTTGCTCAAGGATACTTCGATGAGGTCAGATGGAGCAGGGCTCGAACCTGCAACCCTCCGGTTGCCGAACGGCACCTCAACCACCTGCGCCACCATCACCTCCTAAAGTAATATAGGAGTCCCATTAGAATCCCAGGATGTAGTCCCATATCATTAGGTGCAGTCAAGCCAGGGGCCAGTTGGAGGTTGTATCAATCATGTCAGGGTCATCTGTGAAGCTGAAGGCAGACCGCCCAGGAAGCCAGAGATGCAGGATCAGGCAGTGGAAGGCAGGGGTGACCCTCAGCAGGGAGGCAGTGGCATGGACAGTGGAGTGGGTTGAGGACCATTCAGGAGTGCCGCCGGATCACGTTGGAAGAAGGTCCCAGGAGAACCCAGGAGGTGCAGGCGCAGGCAGTAGAAGGCAGTGATGACTCACAGCAGGGTGGTAATGGGATGGAAAATCAGAGAAGAGATGAGTTAGAACAGTCTCCATCAGATTTAAGAGAATGTCAGTTATATTGTGATATATTGCTGATACTATATATGTGCAACCATGTACAGATGTTGGTTAAGTGAAGAGAGAGAAATAAGTGGAGAGGAAAGAGAGAGGAGGAGAAAGACAGAGTGAAAATTGTACGGGTTAACAGATGGGTGGATTGTGGCGGCATTAAACTATAGCAGCATAACTAAGGTATGATGTATAACAAGCCAACACCACCAAAGGAAATGGTCAGTGGCCACCAAGCCCTGGACGGGAGCTTACAGCAGAGGCAGTCCTTTCCAATAATACCCTGAGGAGGTGTGGCTTACCATACAGCATCCCTAACTAAAGGGGTCAGTAAATAGAAAAGTTTTGAGTCTAGACTTAAAGGCGCTCTAAGCGATGCTGTTTCACGTCCCTTCTTGTTGACGTTCGAAGTATTGTCAAACAAAACGGAGGATAGCTCCAGAGAGGGTTCAAGCTTATTAAGTTATAGCTCCCTCCTCCCCCTCCCTCCCATGCCTCCCGAAAGACTAATGAACCTTGTCGTTTATTGGCTGGAACACTGTTATGTTTCGTTTTTCGTTTGTTATGCTAGGTTTGCCCACTGTGTTTTGTTGCCGTTTGTGGAGCCAGGGCTGTCTACAGAGACGGCGTTTTTTTACAGTGTGTTCAGGGGACAGGCAGCTAGCAGATTGTGAGGAGATGTTTGCTGTATGTAACAACACATGTTTTAGTCCTAAAAACGTGTCACATCGCTTAGAGCACCTTTAAAGGTGTTGAGAGTGTCCGCTTGATGAATGTTAGAAGGGAGTTTGTTCCACAGGACAGGCGCACGATGGCAGAATGCTCTTCCTCCCATTGTGGATTTACTAGGAGGAATTACTAGGAGACCAGCATTCTGTGACCTTAGGGGTCTAGAAGGGTGGTAGGGAACAAGTAAGTCCTTAATATATGCTGGAACTAGGCCATTAAGGGCTTGATATGTTAGGAGAAGTATTTTAAAATCAATTTGGCTTTTAACAGGAAGCCAATGTAAGGAAGCAAGGATAGGTGTGATATGTTCATATTTTTTTGTCCTAGTGAGTGCTCGTGCTGCAGCATTTTGTATTAGTTGAAGGTTTTTGATGCAGCTAGTACCACATCCAGAGAACAGATCCATTACTTCCGCTAACACTAATCTTGGCTGAGTTGCTGGGGTAACAAATGCTTCTGAACTAACCTGCTCCGTGGCAGGTTAAGTTTCAGGTTTATTTAAGCTGTGTCTCAGAGAAAACACACCTGCAGAATCTCAAACAGAATCTCAAACAAACAGTTCCTCGCTCTTCTCACTTGGTTATCCATGTGTTCCGCTAGAAAGTTGACAGTGTCAGCAAAAATGAATGTATATCAGATTCTTGTTTAATTTAGTTGAATTTCCAATAATTAAAGCCTCTATGTGTAGGATCGTATCAGAATTCCCCATCTATCGGCGAAGTGGTATACTGCATACGTTTGAATAAAATGTATTAGCCCTCCCCTTCCCACAATCCTAATTTCTTGCTACGGAGGCCGAACGCTCGCTCACTCTTATCTCAGTTTCTGCTACTCAGTCTCTGAGCGGAAACGCGAAAGGCGGAGCTGAATATACGATACTGCTCTCCCCTACAAGAACCTGTACTTTTGAAAATGGCGGCGTAAAATGGATATTCTTCTTTGGTCCCCAGCCATATCTATATATAAATGGAACTTACCAAGTTTACCGGAATACTACAATTTATTCATGGAGGTAATTACCATCGTTTTACATTATATTTTTAAAATAAAAAATATATTTTTAACAAAAGACGAAGATAAATAGAAGATAAATCCTACACATAGAGGCTTTAAAATTATGTAAAAAAGTTGTTGTCGTGAGGACCTCTTAAAATATGACCGCATATTTTTATGGACAGTGTAGGTGGGTTGGCATAGTGGTCTTGTAAGGAGATTGTCTTGCAAGCATCCCGGGTTCAAAGCTCACCTTTTGTGAAGACTAGTCACATTGTAGTCGGCAGGCCAAGACCCTAAAAAAAACTTGATGGCATTTTTTGTTAAAAGTTGGCAACCATGCCAGAAGTTATCAGCATGGATTAATGTTTCAGAATCACCTAGTTGCCAAGATGGAACTTGACCTTTAAGGTCAAATATTGAGGTCAAAAGGTCAAATGAGGTGAAATTTCAATTGTTTTCTATTTTGTAATATAATTTCATAAAATATAAACTTTAAAAAAAGAAATTTAGGATAATTAGTGCATGAGGGATAGAAAATTTCAAATATATTGATAAATAATTTGATTAGTATATTTAGAGTTTATATGGCCATTACTCCTTTTATGGTATGAATAACACAAAATGTTTTTGTGCTTGTCTGTTTATTAGCAAGATAACTCAAAAAACTGCACAGATTTGGATGACATTTTCAGACAAAGTGAGTATTGGGACAAAGAACAGCTGATTAAATTTTGGTGTTGATCTGTAACACCGTCTGGAATTTGTGGGTCCGTGACCCATATTGCCTTGGTGAAGATCTGCGCTCTGAGTGCTTCAGTAGTTGTTGCTGTATTACAAATAGGCTGTCTCATCTTGATCATGCTCTATCCCTGCAGTGTTAAGACATCCATCAGCATCACAACCACATGCAGGCATACAGGTCTGTCCATTCTTTAGGCAAGTGCAGGCATATGTACGGCACTTGGTTCTACTGTACAACCACAAGCTATCAGTTCCAAGCAACTACTTGGAACAGGAGGTTTCTGAAGCCACACTACCACCAAGTTTTGGTCTACAACCTTCCAACCACCCGTCTCCTCAGGGGTTCCACAAACATCTACCATGTCAGAATCTAGCCATATCTTTTCCTGATAATTGCTTGCTTGTGCAAGATGCAATGCCAATGCATCACTCGTTGGCGGTAGCATTTCCATTGCCTTTTTGCCTTTCTGAAACAAGTCATGTCTAGCCCTGTCAATACTTGAAGATGTGCATGGCACATCGTACAGATGGCACAAAAACTCCTCATCACCTTGAGGCCCATCCCGACCAACACCATGCATTTTAAATACACAGTCCAACATGAATTCTTCCCATGTCCAGCAAATGAGTATCGCAACCAGTTAGGGCATGGAAGCCAAGTACATTATCCACTACTACCTGAGATAGACTCTCATTGATAAGGTGTACTGGGTAGCACTCATGTTCCTGGGAAGTCCCACTCATCACTCACACCTTGCAAACTTGGTCCCTAGTGAAGTGAAGAAGCAGCAGAGGACATCAGTATCACGGCACTTCACAATGATTTTCTCGTACCCAGCATTAATTGCTTCCAGCATATGTAGGATGATGCGTGTGTCAGCCTCCTCATGGTTTGTCTGTAGACCATGAATAATCCCACATGTTGTGGAAAATCCACTGGGGGTGCTTCCACCAACAATAATCTCTTTGTGTGTCTCATATGGTCGGGCAAGTCTGGCACTAAGAAAGATGCAAGGTCCTCCTTATTCTCATCAAGTGCAATGAAGTTCTTGCAGTCTTGCGGAAGTTGACTTCTGCTTCTTCACTTCAGATCATTCCGATCGATCATCTTACGAATCAGTCTCTTTTGACCAGCTCTTTTTCTCCTTCTACCAGATTTGATAGACATGGGTCTGTACTGGTCAAACACCACATCAATCCTGGACACATTTCCATCAGAAATGTACGTTGTCAAGATAGCAGATGGCTTTGCGCTCTGTCGGTGTGTGTCAGTGAAAAGAAGGGGTGTAGTGCGACGCATAGCGCAAATTGTAGCGCAAAAAAAGTAAAAGTGAATTCGCCACTGACTAGAAAAAACCTGGTCAGGAATCATTTGTGCATTGTTCAAAGGCTATTTTACGGGAGCTTAGTGCTTTGGGATTTGGAAGAGTGCAGGCACAGGCTGCTTCTTTCATCAGCCAGGCGCGATGTCCACTTTTCCTACAGGCAATATAGTGTTCTGCGCTGGCCCCTCCCAGAGACCACTAATCACTTCTAACATGGTTGCCAAAAAATGAAAATAGAGCCCCTCAAAGAGGCAAACCATAACATTTATTTATTGTTTTTTTTTTTTTTTTTTTTTTTTACGTTTGACCTTTAAAATTGACCTTTGACATGATTTTGGCAACCACTGGATTCTGGAACCTCAGAGTCCACTAATGACATCTAACATGGATACTAACTTTTTAAAATGAATGGCATGAAAAAATACCCCCCTCAAAGAGCCGAACCATTACACCTATTGTTTTGTTTTTGACCTTTTGACCTTCAAATTTGACCTTAAAATATGAATATGACTCTGGCTACCACTGGATTCCGGAACGTCACAGACTACTAACCACATCTAGCATGGTTGCCAACTTTTAACAAAGAATGCCATCAAAAGTGTTTTTTAAGCACATTTCCTGGCGTTGGCCTGCCGACTATTGGGCAGAATTCTCCAGGTGGCTTAAGTAAAAAAAAAAGTGAGTTAGTCAGGCAGAATTGGCCAAAAGTGAGTCAGGCAGAATTGGTCAATGACAGGCGCGTGGAGGAGAACACAGGCCAACTCTAGATCAGTTGAAAAGGTTAATAGATTAGTCGGTTTTTACAGATGCAGGGATTTTAGATCCGTATATTTAACCGATGTCCACTTTTGACACCGATGCAACCGTATCATATATGTTCATACTGATACTTGTATACCGTTACAAATCTGTGAATCTTCCCATCCCTAATCTTTACACATAAACCAATATAAGAGCATCACCTACTGGCAATCACAGAGGCATTTTGTTCCAAGGTTATTGAAACACACTAACAAGAAGTTATATACCTTCAGACTTTTTAAGGTTTTTATCTGCTTTTGTATATTAGGATGTCTGAAAGACCAGGGGCCTCATTTATAAAACTTTGCGTAGGATTTACGACAGAAGATGGCGTATGCACGAAACTCACGATGTGCGTGCGCACAAAAATTTATTTTTATTTTATTACCTCAAATTTCATATTTCTTGAGGAGTGAATCAATTAACAACCAACCGCATTTTAGATTTTAAGCAGGATTCTTTTAAGTGAAGTGCTACGTCATCGCGATGTTATGTTTGTGTTCAACTTTGATTAGCGAACTGAACCAAATTTAGGTCATTCTCCTCGTTTCCTCCTGATGCCGCCCTTTCCCCTTTTCGTTTTTTTGTGCGTACGCATGGGTCAGAGCTTGCGTGGAGGTGCGCACATTTTACCGCCAAGTTGACTTTTTATAAATACCAAAGCTTGCGTAGAAAGTGGCGTACGTATTCTTTTGTGCGTACGCATCGTTTATAAATGAGGCCCCAGATGTTTGTGGTATCAACAACTTTGATTGTCTGCAGTTCTTTAGGTTCACTCATTTTCCTGAGACATGAATCGCATCCAAAATATTTTTTTAATTAATTGTGTACCTCACCTATTGTGAAGACTAGTGACATTAGGCAGAATTTTCTGGGTGGCTTAGGCCACACCAATAAAATTAGTTGGTTCTCGGATTTTTTCAGAAAAAATATGGAGCGAGCGAGCGAAATAAAAATAAAAATAAAAAAATGTTCTGAAGGTAAATTAGCACATTTACAGTTAATGTTCATTAAAGACATTTACTCATGTGATTAGGAAAAACTAAATGTGGCCTAATTTATAAACTTTCACACCTCACAGCACACTTTTTGTCATGCAGGTTTTAGGCAATATACAAAAATTCATAATTCTGTCATTCTATGTTATGTAAAGGTTTGATGGTTTGTCATTTATTTAAGAGTTTGTGAATCTAAGCACCAAGCAGGCTGGCTGTGGAATTGAGGTATGACATGATGTAGACTACTGTAGCCTACGTTCAAACTCATTTTGTCACAGTTCATCACAGGGCATTAGAACGTCAATTGATTCACCGGACAGCAATTAGATAGTGACTAAAACTCAGTGATCAGCGCAACGGAGATGAATATGCAGTCACGTGAATCTAGAAGAGATGTTTTTTTTTGCATGAAAAACAGAAGCGTGTGTGTGTGCGCGCGCGAGGATGTGAGTGTGTAGGCACATGCTATTCATTTATTTATTGATTGATTTTGATGCCGAAACACTTTGAATGGGGTTTTTTGTCGCCTCTCAATCAATGAAATATCAAACTCACCTCCAGAGTTGCACAAGCACACTGCTCTCGGCACCGTGAGTACAACTGCGCAAAGTTCTCATCCTCTTTAATTTCAATGCACTTGTCAAATGTTTTTCTCTTCTAATCAAATATTCTAATAATTGCAAACACTGGCCAAGCAGAATCCCGTTCCACCGGCATATTTCCTCAAATCACGTCTCTTGCGCTCTGAAGTGAAAGGCGCGATTTGGTTTTCGACGTCACGTGAACGCAGCATGCTGTTTTTTGTCAGTATTATAGCTATCAGCCACTGTGTTTTTATGTTCGTGTGAGTTCGAATTAAATTTTATTTTTATTTCATTTTGCATTTTTTTTCAAGCGGCGAATCCGAGAACCAACTAATTTTATTGGTGTGGCTTTAAGTAAAAAAAAAGCGTGTGGCTGCGCGTATTTCAGCCTGCGCGCATTCTGCCATTGGCTCAAATCAGTCACTTACGCGCCATACGGCCAGTTGCGCGTTCTAGGCAGAACAACCTTGAAATAGGGGCGTTTCTCATGAAAAGGTTCCTTACGAAGAGGAAAAACGGTGACTATTATCTAGGCTGTAATTTTCACCAAATAACTTATAGCTTGCATTTGCAGCATTACATGTGAGTGAAATTTAGCCCATCGTTATTCATATCATCATGGACTGGAACAGATCAACATCAGCTAAGCCTGAAATAGGTAGGCTACAACTGACATACTTCTGAACCTTATGATGTGCACAAGTTTTGACCGCTTTTTTTATATCTCTTCTTGCACACATTGCTTGGCTCAGAAAATGACCTTATGTGACAACTCTATCAAGCAAAAAAGTTGCAGTACACCTTTACTTGAAGGATGCATTTTCACAAGAGGAAAACACTTTCATATTCTACTACTTTCATCTGGGGCAGACACACAGCTTCGAACAGGGGTCTCTCAAGCTGAGAACTGTAACTTATCCTCTGCGCCACTGTCTAGTTACCGTAAACTTGCCAATTTGCCCGCCACATTTTTTGTCTTGGTGATCGCAAAAGTATTTCCTTTACTTGTAACACTGCTTTTGTAGTCTTTGTATAGCTCCACAAGGAGCTTTTGTTCATAGCTGTTGAAAAAATAAACCCTGCTTTTACTGTCCATCTTCGACATGATCGCATTTTTGACTTTCTCCTGTTCTGGGCTTTCTATGTATAAGGTGCACGGCTTAAATGTGTTAGTGGAATGGGTTGTGCCACATGTTAAAGTTGAGGCTAGTTCAAATGAGGTTTAAACACTTAACCGCCGCTGTCATTAGCGACTTTGATGGAATACCCCTTAGGTTTGTTTGAGTGTTCGTTTCAGTATTACAGCCCCTGTATTGTCTATCAAGACCGGGGTTTTTCATAGTGTATTCAGGAGGACCTTTAGGTCTTTGGCAGATTGTGTGCAGGCTGAAAAGCGAGCATCTACGTGCTTTTAAGGCACCTGGATCATTCCGCCCTAAGAGTGGTTTACCTTAAAAAGTAACAACCGTCTGTCGTTACAAACAATGCATTAATATCTTTTGCGTATTTGTTAACTTTCTGTCTACATGCTTTATTTGACTTAAGCCATCTGGATAATTCCGCCCTAAGAGTGGTTTACCGGCTGTTGTTACGAACAATGCATTAATATGTGTTGCATATTTGTTAACTTTAGCTGCTAATGCATCTTTACTAGGGATGTGAATCTTCATAACCAAAGTGATACGATACGTAGCTCGATACACTGCTAACGATTCGATACATAAATGATTCACATGAAACAATCAGCAATAAGATACAATATGATTCTACCACCTACTGCGATACAGTAGGATTTGACAACTTTGATTGTCTGCAGTTCTTTAGGTTCACTCATTTTCCTGAGACATGGATCACATCCAAAATATTTTTTTAATTAATTGTCTGTAGCTGTCTTGACACCAGCTCTAAATCCACACTTTGTGGACTCTGCAACAGTTTCATCCATGGACATATACCTCATCTTTACATCCTGAAATTATGCATTACCATAATTACCAGCACCACCACTATCATAAATCCAGCTATTTTAGTTCTATTTTGAAAACATATGACTCTGTGTACTACTAATTTTACTCCACATTATGTCTCTCCTTACCACTCACTGTGTTTCTCTTCACTTTTCTCTATTTGTGGTCTCCTCTCAGGTAAACTCTTTGGAGAACTGAAGCACTACTTTAACATTGCATGTAAGAACTACTCTGGGTCGGAGTCAAATGTAAGTTTGTATGGATTTCTATATGAGAGACTCAGCTTGGATCCTGAACCCACGGAAAGTGAGAATACAGCTGCAACACCAAGCCCTCCAACAGACTGACTTCAGTAAAGGGATCTACAGACAACTTTTGGTTAAATGCTTGAACACTAAAAATCTTTTCAATGTCATTCTAGGATCAAGCCTACAGAAGCACAGTATGCCTTGTTATCTTTTTACCCACAAATATAGCACTCTGAGTCAAATTGTTCTATATCATTGACAGCAATAGTTAATCTTGGTTGCTGTGATATTTTGGGTCAAGGCAAACATTTCTGTTGGTTTACAGATAGCACTGTGTCATCTCTACAGTATGGTGGGTAAATGTATTGCATGATCTTGTGAAACTTGTCAGTGGAATGAGGCAGTATAGGGCATTGCTGTGAATTGGTGTTTAGATTCACTAATTGTCTGGAAATGACTCAATCTTGCAATACATACATAAAGAAAGTATGTTCTATTCATGGAGTATGTAGTATGCATGAAAACAACACCTCAGAAACAGGCTACAGTGGACTATGGTTCCATTTGTAAATAAAGCATCCTTTTACACCCAGTGTATGTGTGGTTTTACTGCAGGTTACACAGTAATCAAAATAACTTAGTAAGTGGAGTCAGTTGTGGCAATGATAACTATTAATTGCATGTTTTAATAGGCTAATCATTATTTTAAAAAACACTTGTGTTTTTTTATTTAATTTTATGAAATTGACTGAGTACTCAACATTTGCTGTTGTAAATCAGTCATTTTCTATTATGCCTTGTACAATTATTTGCTAATTAAAAAATACTAATTAAACAGTTAAAGCTACTCATCCTAATAGTGTGAAGCTGTTGTTTATGCTGCGCTGTTAGGTGGCCATTCATATGTTATACACAGCATGTGCTACGCTATTTTTACTCTTCTCTCTTTTACATGGCAACCTCGGATTCTCTGCATCTCCAACATTACATTTAATTGTTTTAACAGATCTTTGAATAACCGTATAACGACCAGAAAGTTGTTTTTTTTCGGTGGTGGAAAAGAAATGCAGAAATATGCAGTTTTTATTACCACTATCGTCAGTCACTGTTGCAGTAGGCTACATATATCACGTCACGTGTATAGTGTTTACACGTAATAGGCCCTATGTGCGTTCAACCTTTGGGTCTCAAACCTATTAATTCTCGAAAAAAACGTTGACAACACGTTGCTGAAAAAGATCAGAACTTAATTCAGAAGTCCGTTTGTGCATTGGTAGAGTTTATTTAGCCATTGTTTTGAATTGTTGTTCACTATATTGTATAGGCAGCTATGAACCTTTTTCACCATTGGGCCATGTCTTCATTATGATTGATATGTGTTCCTTGCAGGAGGAGGATTGATGATTCATGGGTTGAAAAGTGTGGGTGAAAGCAATTAGCCCACGCGAAAATGAAAGTCCATAAATCTTGATGAAAACCATTTGAGAAAATAAATAAATAAAAACAGATCCATCAGGTGAATAGAAATTGGTTTTATATGGACATTCTCCAAATGTGACATTCTACTCACATGCCTACCCATAATTTCAATAAATCTTGAGGATCTAACAAGTCTACAGCCAATTGTGTCATAATGTATTTTTTAAAAACTCCTAAGTCACCTAGTCTCTTAACAGACTTGCTATACTCGCTTCTACTGTTGCCTAAACTCCCTGGTTATGCTGTGTAACTAGGCTGTATCCAAATAGTCTCTCCTATAGTCTATCCGAAGTGCGTCAATTTACCAGCTAACGATGAAGTGGCCTCATTGTAAGCTAAATTGCAAACGTGAAGAATAATTTATTGGAGGATATGGACTGAATTGTCAGTCGGAAATTCATATTAGTGCTTCAAATGTATTTTGCTGTTTCAGAAGGAGGATTATGCGGATTTGGCGTTGAGGGATTAACGGGACGGGGAAAACTTAAGCCGACCTAGAATACAGAAATGTGCTCCTGGGTCAGAGCTGTAAACGAACGTCCTTTCCTCCGTTAACATCTGAGGTGAATGATTTTTATACGATAATACTACAGACAGTATCCGATAAGTTTGAAGACCATCAATCCTGACAATATAGCCAATGCGTGAGCGGATACGAGTGTGCTATTAGCAGGCTATGACTACACTTTGTAGCAAAACAATGCTGTAGCAGAGAGGGTTCAAGCGGAGAAGTATCCAAGATATTTGGCTGTAGCCTACATTGCTTTCCAAAAAGAACTGTGGCTTAATTTTAGCGATGAATATTTTAACTTTAGAGTGGAAATTATTTCAGGTTGCTGAATGCATTAATGCATTAAATGTCAAATGTTATTTTTGTTATGCTGTTAGATCGTTGGGCACTTTGACAAAGGGGGAAGGTGATGCCTAGGATACTTTCATAATCAACACTTGAGGAACTGAATAGCCTACCCTTGACAGAGCTGACCTTTTTATCTCACTTCGCGGTATGCCTAAATCGGCTGTGGTAGCTTACCAATGTGTAGCCTGAAGAGCCTTCTGATAGGTGCCGTGGCGAGATTGGGCCTGGGGAGCAGGGGAGACTTTTCTAAACTACTTAAAATTAAGTAGTTGGTTGGCTATGTAGTGCTAGCCTAATTATATATAAAGGCCTTATCAACAGTTTTGTGTAATGGTGTGTATTGACTTGCTATTTTCTCTAGGTAAGAAAGTGTCCAGATAATGAGTCAGTTCCGGGCACTGACTGGCGCTCTAAGAGGAGGCAGTTTTTGGATAAGAGGGCAAGCAGGGGTTGGAGGAAGAAACAGTCCCTGCCGTGGTTGTTCCTCGGGGGCTGTAGAGACATCTCCAGCATTGCACAGCTCCAGTTATGTACAAGAGATGTATTATGCTTGGCTGGAGGATCATAACAATGTCCATGAGGTATGCTTGCAAGTGGAACCTGTTCTCACACAAAAACTCAGTTAGGCTAGCCTCCTAGAATTAATGAATACAAAATAATGTTGGCAGAAAACATCTTCCTTATGAGACCTACAATGGTTTGTAAATTGTTGTGATGGGCAACTGTTGATTCTCATTTTTTTTATTCTTCCTCTGCCAGTCATGGGATACATACTTCCGCAATGCTCAGGTCTCTGCATCTCCAGGTGAAAAGGTTAGACCCCCTTCCTCTCTGCTCCATGGCAGAGCAATGTCTCAGACCCCTGCACTGGCCCAAAAGGTGGTGGAGGACCACCTGGCTGTCCACACTCTCATCAGAGCATATCAGGTACTGTGCCATCTGTTTGTAGAGTTGCATCTAAGTGGTTGGAAACAGAAATCAGCATCCAAACATACACTGGGAATGCAAGAGGGCCAAGTACAATATATGATAACTTATACAGTTTGATGCTTGTGGTTATGCAAATTACTGTTAACATTAACCTACTTGAAAATGCCGTCCTCTTTTTTCAGAAATGAAAGAGACTTTTTAAACAAAACAGGTGGCAATGTTTTCTGTCTTACACTGATTAATGAGGAGAACTATCTAAGGGATTTATTAAATTCAGTCTTGGCAAAGACATGATTTCATTTCCAGCTAATATAGCTAGTCTTCTGGGATTATATAGATACTGCAAACAAGCCACATTTGGCAATGTTATTGAAAGCTGAGTTTTAGTGTGTGGCTCATCATCTCACCACTCTCCTTGTCCTTGTCCTGATGTCCTCTCATAGGTCCGTGGACATCATGTAGCACAGTTGGACCCGCTTGGAATTCTTGAGGCTGACTTAGACTCCTTTGTTCCCTCAGATCTAATTACCACCATTGACAAGTTAGGTAGGCTTGTTACAAATATCTCTTTTTGTACAGCAGAAGCTCTAAAAATGCTAAAACTAATTAACATAACATGCTAGCTGAATGTGAAATATAAAGTACTTAAAATGACACAACAGCTATTATAATAGATACAATTAAGTTGGAATTAGTTTAGCATACTATTTTACATACATTAGCTGTGCACAGCATAGCACAAGTGATCATTTAATAATGACAGAGCTGTAGACAGCACAGAATGTTGATATTGTTTTGAACATGTCCATCAGGGATGTATGGTCTTGAGGAGTCTGATCTGGACAAGACTTTTCAGTTGCCTTCAACAACATTTATTGGGGGCATTAAGACAACACTTCCACTGCGGGAGATTGTCCGTAGATTAGAGGTGAGTACAAACTTAAATTTTTCAGAGGGTAAGGTACCAGGCCGAGTGGGCTTGTGTTTTTGTGTAAGGCCATACGGACATTTTATTATTTTATTATCCATTATTATTCATTTGTGGGGTAAATCTGGATATGCACCAATAATGCACTCAACCTGTGTCCAGACTAGAAAACAAGAAAAAATGTACACAGATTATCTTGCACAGTGTCTGCCACAGCCTTTAAATGAAAAAAAAAAAAGGTTTATCCCTCTTTAGATTGTGATTAGTTATCTCTAAAATAGTGTGCAAATATTCCTTAGTTTTTACTTTACTTGGTTTTTTGTTTTCCCAACATCCAGACAGCATACTGTGGGCATGTTGGAGTTGAGTTCATGTTTATCAATAATGTGGAGCAGTGTCAGTGGATTCGGCAGAGGTTTGAAACTCCAGGAGTCATGCGTTTCACTAACTCAGAGAAGAGAACTCTCCTGGCCAGGCTTGTCAGATCCACACGGTCAGTTTTTTTTTTTGGACATTCTGATCATTTTGAGTGCAGTATAAGACATTTCAAAGTGGTTGATGGTACTGGTTTCATCTTTGCCTCACAGTTTTGAAGACTTCCTGGCTCGAAAATGGTCTTCAGAAAAACGCTTTGGTTTGGAAGGTTGTGAAGTTCTCATCCCTGCTCTTAAGATGATCATTGATAAGTCAAGTGAAGCTGGCATTGACACGGTTATTATGGGCATGCCTCACCGGTATACTTCACTCACCTTCTCTCCACCATTCTGAGCAGAGTTTCTCCTTGATCCAGTATTAAATGTGAACTTTTTACTACAGGGGTCGACTGAATGTCTTGGCCAATGTTGTACGTAAAGACTTGGATCAGATTTTCTGCCAGTTTGATCCTAAACTTGAAGCTGCTGATGAGGTGCACTATTTTTGCATCTTCAATGCATCAGCCAGTAAAGTGTTCCCATTTTCTTAAATATATTCAAACTGTTCTACATGAAGCCCATTCTTCTCTGTCTTAGGGCTCAGGGGATGTGAAGTATCATCTTGGGATGTACCATGAGCGCATCAACAGGGAGACAGACAAGAACATCACTCTCTCTCTAATGGCCAATCCCTCTCATCTAGAGGCTGTGGACCCAGTAGTTCAGGGCAAGACCAAAGCAGAACAGTTCTACCGTGGGGATGCAGAGGGCAAGAGGGTTGGTCACTGCTAAATACAGGATGAAATGAACTATATTTTTAGAACATTTGTTATATCCTGCCTATGAAATTATGAGTGTCAGATGATTTGTCTTCTATGGTTTGGTCTTGAATTCAGGAGATGTCAGCCCTAGGTCTTTGCCTTTGGTCTTTTTTTATATTTGAGATCATATTTGGTTTCTCTGCACTGGAAAAAATAACATACTACATGTTAACATGTTAAGCTTATTATTTAAAAATGTAATGGTATATAGCATGTTGTATGCTTCAGGTTTTCAACTTTTTTGCAGGTAATGTCCATCCTAATGCATGGTGATGCAGCTTTTGCTGGTCAGGGGGTTGTTTACGAAACATTCCACCTTAGTGAACTTCCTTCCTACAGCACACACGGAACAGTCCATGTGGTGGTCAATAACCAGGTATAAAGACAAGACCCTCACAGTACTGACTATAAATGGTGCACTGGCAGTGTTGGAGAGTAACAAATTTCATGTAACAAAATGACGTAATTTAATTACAAAATAAAAGTAACAGTAATTAGTTACATTACTATGAAAAACTGTGTAATTAAATTACAGTTACTTTAAGAAAATATACAGGATTACATTTTGAGTTACATCTGAATATCTTCTGCAGAAAAACATTTCTCATCATGTTTGAATAGGCAACTTATTGCTGGATGTACAGCCTACAAGCAGTCTGCAATTGCGGGGATCAGTGCAATACCAGATAGAAACAGTTTAGGCCTAGCCTATTGCAGGAAGTAAAAATTTGCTGTACTGAACAGGCGCAGATATGTGCTATCAATCCCACAGAAAATAGACAACTTCTTAGTTCACTAAACATTGAATGTCAAATATTTGAGGCATAGCCATTAAAAAAACAGCTAAACTCTGATTAAAGAGGAGTTGAGGTATTGAATAAGGAGTTAAAAGGATTTAGACAGCAGTCAGTGTTGAGTAATAGTGTTAACCCCACCAGGTTTTTAATTCTGGAAATGGTTGGAAGTTGACAATTCATTGAAAATGTGGAAAAGCAATCCAAAAGTAATCAAATGTAATTTGTTACACTCCTGTGTTAAAGTAATTGAAATAGTTACACTACTATTACATTTTCAAAGTAACTTCCCAACACTGTGCACTGGAATGATTGGCTGTAACTGAATAGTAGTGATAATTCTAACATCAGATTCTATTGATTATCATAGATTGGCTTTACCACAGACCCCAGAGTGGCCCGTTCATCACCCTATCCTACAGACGTGGCTCGAGTTGTCAATGCACCTATTTTCCATGTTAATGCAGATGACCCTGAGGCGGTAATGTATGTGTGTAGAGTGGCAGCTGAATGGAGGAACACATTCAACAAAGACGTTGTCATTGATCTGGTAGGTGGTAGTTTGGGCTCAGAGCATACATGTATGCCTTAAATGTGATTTGTAAGCAGTCTGCCAGTGTTTTTGTTAAATTGTTCAGTAAAGGGTTTAGTGATTGTTAATCCTGATGTGTTTTATCTAAAGGTGTGCTACAGACGCTTTGGTCACAATGAAATGGATGAGCCAATGTTCACACAACCTCTTATGTACAAGCAAATCCGTCGTCAGGAACACCTACTGAAGAAATACTCTGACAAACTCATTTCAGAAGGAGTGGTGACACTGCAAGAGTTTGAGGTTTGAGCTTGATTCTGCTCAGATTATTCAGTATGTATGCTTTATTAATTTCCAGATTTAGTTTAATTCAGACTACACATATTATTATACTGCAAATACCATCTTGTACTTTATTGTTGTGCTGTTTGGTGACATCTTTCTGGTGTCCTCAAGGCTTGTCTTCCCTATGCTGCTCTTCTGGGCATAAAGGAGTAATGCTTTTGCCTCTGCTTCATATAGGCCTAATGCCTTCTGGCACTTAATGGAGATTTGATGGTGTTTTCTGATGTGAGACTTTTATACAAGAAGAAAACACACATTTGTATCCTGCTCCGCCCATTGACCAGGGTATTATTGAGCGATGTGTCCCCTCCCAGACTTTCACTTGGAATCACTTGGAAAGCATAACTATTCCTCCTCAACATACCACTCACACTCCATCTAGGTGCCTGACAGTGTCCTTTATTTACTGGTGCCTCCTGTCACATTTCCAACAGCTCAGGGAGATTTCACTTCAAAGAATGGTTCTTGGCGGGCAACTGTTCCCCGCTTCCTCTCTCTCTCTCTCTCTCAAGCCTAGAGGCATAGCATTTAAATTGTTGGTCTCAAGAAAAAACATTGTATTCTGTATTCATGTATTCTTCTTTCTAATTATGATATTGTTCACATTGTGTCATGTTGTCCTGGCAAATGGGCGAGGTGATTAATTTCTTAATTGTTTGTAGGAGGAAGTGGCCAAATATGACAAGATCTGTGAGGAGGCTTACACCAGCTCCAAGGATGAGAAGATTCTGCATATTCGCCACTGGCTGGATTCCCCATGGCCTGGTACTATAGAGTAACAAGCAGAGCTGCAAGTCCTGTTACAGTTTAAAAGTCAAGGAAAAATAGAAGCCAACAAAAATCTTTTTTTTTTTTCATTTTTTAACATTTATTTCAAGATTTCTTCACGGCTGAAGGGGAGCCCCGCAGCATGAGCTGCCCTGCCACAGGTTTAGGGGAGGAAGTTTTGCAGCACATTGGCCAGACAGCAAGCTCTGTGCCAATCAAGGACTTTTCTATTCACTCTGGTAGGTCCTTGGCTCAGTTACCGTAGAGGGAGAGTGTACTATATCTTGGCTCATATTATGAACTTTAGATCTTTAAATTAAGGAGATTTGAAACCAGTAAACTAATAACCTAACTGAATGCAAAACATTACTAACATCGCTCATTGTTTTTTTGCAGTGTAAACAAAAATAAATTGAATTACATACTTACCATACTGTCCTTTTGTTCTTTTATTAATTCAGCTGACTGCCAGTGAGCTCCCATATAATGCAAAATATGACAAATAATGTGAAAATTCAGTCAGCAATGCAGTTGTTTCTAATAATGCCCATTGAGATGCCTCCCGTTTAGATGATGTGTCTGTGACTGTTTGTTTGGGCCTGTCTCAGGGGTGTCCCGTATCCTGCGTGGCAGAGCGGACATGCTCCAAAAGCGACAAGTGGACTGGGCTCTGGGGGAGTACATGGCCTTTGGGTCACTGCTCAAGGAGGGCATCCATGTCCGCCTCAGTGGTCAGGATGTTGAAAGGGGGACTTTCAGGTAAGTCTCTGTGTTGGTGTGTGTGGGTAGGGGGACTGAATATTGTACTGTGTTCTACTTCTTTCACTACTGTGTTTTAATACCTTTGGCTGGTTGGTATGTTGTTGTCTTAAAAAAACACGCGTCTGTTTTAGTAGTAAGAGCCAGTGTCTCCTCTGTGTCCTGAGAGAGAGAGACAGTTCCCCTATGGTGTTGTCACCATACTGTCTGACAGCAACGCTTCATTTTGATTCTTTTCTTGGCTGACACACTCCCATAGCTTAGTGCTGTTGTGAGAGGAGAGGGAGATTCTTTGAGTAAGCATAAAGGTAATACTGTATGTGTTTGAATGAAATAAATGCTTTAATTAAAAACCTTTATTTGTCCTTTTTTTACTGCCACCATTTCAGTGCAGGTGCTAAAATTAAATGACGGTTTGTGGAGGTAAAACAACCCTTGTCAGACATTCCAGAGAGGGAATGTGAGTAGAAGGGAGAAGCCAGCCATCTGCTATCCCATCAGCTTGTGAATGAATGTTTGCTGTCAGCGTGGCATCGATGTATCTGTCGTTTTTTGCTTTTGCGTGTCTCCTCAAATGAAAGACCCTGAGAGAAAACATATTGGGGCGATTCAGTCTGCTAGTCCTGTTCGTTGCTTAGGGAGTTAATGGCTGAGAGTAACTGATTCAGTCTTTTGGGTGTTGGGATTTGCTGTGTTCCATGTTTATCTCTTAAATGATGAGGTTTGGGGAAGAGACTGTGTTTACCTTACACCCCCTACTCGCTGTTCACACTAAATCCTCCAGGATATATCATAAAATATCACAAATCTAATGTCAGAGACAGGGGCTAATTAAACACAAACACATTTAGTCATCTTAAATAATTGCAGGCACAAGACACACATTACAGAAGATGTAAATGTAACCTGGTGTGACTGTTGCGGCACTTTTGCAATTTACTCCCAATATAAATCTGTTTACATAATCTGTCAGTTCATACTGTATGTGATGGTGATATTTAGTTCCCAACAGGCTCTGAAACTTTTGATCGTTATCCAGTGGCAGGCAAATGCATACCACGTGAGTCCGGGTGCACAGGACATCATTACTGTGATGATAAAGAGACTTTAAACAATTGTCTCTATGTGTCACTTCAGATGTGTGAAGCACACATCCCATTCAAGAGGGCCTGGCAAAGCTTGTTAAAATCTTTTTTTTTCTCCTAATGCACTTGAGTTTCTGGCCATGCTCCCCTGTGCTGATTGAAATTGAAGAGCAGGGAAAATATCTGTCTGTGCCTACAACTCCCCCCAGCCTCTCTAAGGACCAGGAGGGAAGAACTAAAGGAAAACCATGCCCAAACCCTATACTATACTTCCCTATACTCGACCATAGCTATTTTGTGACCAATTGCTCTGAGATTCTTTTGTTGTGCCACGGGACAGTCCTATTGTAAATGGTGGTGTATATGTCATTGTATTGAAATAAATTATTAATTCATTACATTTAATAGAGCTGGTTATACTGTATTTAGTCCTGTTGTAAATTTGGTCACATGTATTTAATTTGTAAGTAAGTTTATGCAACCATTTCGTGGTCATAAAATCACTAAAAAAAGTTTTTGCGGCACCTGCAACACCTGTTTGCAGTCAGAAGAAAAGAAGCTGCTAAAGCAGTGTCAACTTAAAATTTACGAGTGGCAAAGATGAAGTTATCTTAACATAATGTCGCCTGTACCCCATTTAGATGTCAGAGCTAGAAAAAGCATACAAATATGCTTTTTGCTATACCGTTTATCGTTACGGTTTTAAACATGACATTGTATTCATGGTGTGCACCTGTTTTTTTACAAATTTTGTGTTATTACAATACAACAGCAAATGTATTCATATTGTGTTATGAGGGGGATTAGATCTCCAATCGGACGGACATCACGGTGACGACCCATGCAAACGGACAAACAATGAACGTAACATGCATTTGTGGAAAGCTGTGCAAAAACATCCGTGGCCTGAAAATCCATCAGACCAGAATGAAATGCTTGGAGAAAGAGAAGGAGGTACAACGCACAGGTCCTGTCCCTGGTGAGACGCAGGAGGAGCCTGGCCAGAAGGAAAACCAGAGCCCCGTCCCTCCACGTACCTCGGACTCCTAATCCAAGCAAAGTAATTCCACAGCAGCGGATTAGGTGGCCCCCAGTCAGCAAGAGGAGCGAGTGGCTGCAATTTGACAAGGATGTGTTCAACATCATCCAGGCCACAGCCACAGTCAACTGGCAACGATGACCACCATCATCTTCAGCTATGCTTCAGAAGGATTTGGGCAGGTAGACAAAAGGAAATCAAAACTTACGTCCTACACAATGAACCGTAGGGCCACCCGGATACATCATATGCGTCAGAATCTTTGCACCCTCAAGAAGCAGTACAAAGCTGCTTCTGATGAGGAGAAGCAACCAGGAGACATCTTGTGCAAGAAATTGATGATTCTTTGCAGAGCAGAGTGGCACCGGAGACGGGGAAGAGAGCGGGATTTGGAGATCTAATCCCCCTCATAACACAATATGAAATACTAATCATACATTTGCTGTTCTATTGTAATTCCTATTGTAATAGGAAGCGAGCTGGGTTCATTACAAATCCCTTTGGCTTTACAAAACAACTGCTTGGGGAAAAGCGCAGTGGCCGGCTGGAGTGCTTGATAGAGCAGGAAGATTGCTTCCTCGAAGACACCGTGAGCGATCCTCTGAGAGATCTGAAACTGGAGCCCAACAAAGCCCTCATCTGTCCAAGCCCCAGACAGTAGATTTCAACCTGAAGGAGCCAAGCCTGAGGGACGTTGAGGAGGTCGTCAAGGCAGCCCGCTCAGCATCTGCACCAGGCCCCAGTGGAATTCCTTATTTGGTCTACAACTGCTTCCCAGAACTTCTACGACACCTGTGGAGAGTCCTAAAGGTGATTTGGAGAAGGGGGAAAGTAGCCAGCCAGTGGAGGTGTGCTGAGGGAGTCTGGATCCCCAAAGAGGAGAACTCAAGAGACATCAATTTCGATCCATCTCACTACTGAGCGTAGAAAGGAGGGTGTTTTTTAGCATTGTTTCACGAAGACTGACCGAGTTTTAACTCAAGAACAGCTACATTGATCCATCAGTACAGAAAGGATGGATCTCCGGTGTACCTAGCTGCTTGGAACACACAGGAGTTGTCACGCAACTGATCAGAGAGGGCCATGAGAACAGAGGTGACCTAGCTGTCTTGTGGTTGGACCTGGCGAATGCCTATGGGTTCCAGTGTTAATTTTGACAAGAAATTTAAATTTAGTTTTAGTCTTAGTCTTTTGACAAAAAATAATTTTAATTTTAGTTTTAATTTTAGTCATTTGATTCAATCTAGTTTTAGTCCAATTTCAGTCGACAAAAATGTGAAGCAATTTTAGTCGACAAAAATAAGAAATCATTTAAGTCGATGAAAATATTAAGCAACATATTTTAAAATAGATTTATTTAAAAAAAAAAAACCATACAAACGTTTATGAGTGACAGTTGTCCTACGTAGGCGAAGTTGGCAGGTTGGTAGTCCAGTTTTATTCAACGAAAATGTGAAGCAATTTTAGTCGACAAAAATACGAAATAATTTTAGTCGACGAAAATATTAAGCAACATATTTTAAAATAGATTTATTTTCTAAAAAAAATACAAATGTTCATTATTTACATTTATGCATTTAGCAGATGCTTTTATCCAAAGCGACTTACAAAAAGAGGATGACAATCAAGCTACATACGTAGCAGAAACCTTATAGAGCATAGTGCTAGGGAATAGTGCTTCAGTTCAATTTAGTGCTAGGATAGAAGATGTTCTCTGAATAGCTGGGTCTTTAAGAGCTTTTTGAAGGCCTCAAGAGATGGCCCTGTTCTGATTGTTTTTGGTAGGTCATTCCACCAGCATGGGACGACACATGAGAAGAGTCTGGATTGCCTTGGGCGAGGTGCCGGGACTGCCAGTCGGCAGTCATTGGAGGACCGGAGTTGTCGGGGGGTAGCGCTTAGATAAAAAGGGGCAGATCTTCTAAGAACTTTGTAAGTCAGCATCAGTGATTTGAATTTGATGCGAGCCGCCAGAGGCAACCAGTGGAGCTAGATTAGCAGAGGGGTGACATGTGTCCTCTTCGGCTGATTGAAGATTAGACGCGCCGCAGCATTTTGGATCATCTGAAGTGGCTTGACGGCACAGGCAGGAAGTCCTGCCAGAAGGGCATTGCAGTAGTCAAGGCGTGAGAGGACCAATGTTTGAACCAGCAATTGGGGGGCTTGTTGAGTTAGGTATGGTCTGATCTTTTTGATATTGAATAGTGCAAAGCAGCAGGCCCGGGCAATAGAGCAACATGGTCATTGAAGGTTAGCTAGTCATCAATCACACCTAGGTCACTGGCTACCCGTAAGGGAGCAAGAGACAAGGAGCCAGAGTTGATGCAGATGTTGTGGTGAATAGTTGATTTAGCGGGGAGGACTAGCAGTTCGGAGAGGTTCAGCTGGAGATGATGGTCTTGCATCCATGCAGAGATGTCAGAGAGGCAATCTGAGATTCGCGTTGGGATGGTTGGGTTATCGGGTCAGAATGACAGATAGAGCTGGGTATCATCGGCATAGCAGTGGTAAGAGAAGCCGTGCTGGCTAATGATTTGGCCCAAAGAAGTGGTATAGATGGAGAAAAGAAGGGGGCCCAACACAGATCCTTGGGGCACTCCAGTAGCAAGGTGGTAAGGCGCAGACGTGTGTCCTAGCCAGGATACTTTGAACAGTCGCCCAGTGAGGTAGGATTTGAACCAGCAGTATGCATCACCCTTGATGCCTATGTTTGACAGTATAGATGAAGAGTTTGGTTCCAAAACGCTATAAATCCATTTAGATCAATTTGAGTAAAAATGTGTTTTTTATAGCAAGAAAGTGGTATGATGAACATCCCTATTTTCTGTTCCAAGCTGTCATATAGCATCTGAAGGTTATAATAACATTAAAATTTGAAATCCAGATTTTAATATTTAAAGATTTATTTTAAAAACAGATTCGTTTTTTCTCAAAACGCAATAAATCCATGACACACTTTTTCACAAAATGCTATAAATCCATGGCCTCAATATAAAAAGGCAAAATCAAAGTCAAAGTTCTTTATACAGATTATGTAGGCCTATGTATGTGGGTATGTATGTATGTATCTATCTATCAATTTATTTATCTATTTATTTAAAGAATGTAAAAAGCCAGTGGGTGATGTGCATGTTGTGAATTAGCCTAAGCTATTGTTATCAGGCTAGGTAAACGAATATAAAATGTTACTGATTCCACAGCTTAGTTAGGGAGTAACACCGTTCTCCTTCGCAATAGAAAGGGGGCGTTACCACTGCACCAAACGACACGGATAATGCGAGCAGACAGACAGCACTGAATCGTCAATAAAGGCAAATAAGGCTACTTGTTATAACGTTATAGGCTAGTAAAACAAAAACTCACCCAATACGTTAAATGTCTGTAAAAGGATTGAAAGTTTTTCTGGAGATCTCCTGGTTTCAATGTGTCAGCGTGACAGAAGTTAGAGCTTTTTTTGTGAGTGCAAGTGACAGCCGGCCGGCATTTTTCCACCTCCTGAGTGTGTCATCTCACAAAGATTTTTGTTTTTTGACGGTTTACGTTTCTTACCCACAGAAGAAACCACCACAGGCTCATTGATTCCATCAAAAGCATTCATGTTGTTTAGGTTCAGTTTATTTCCCTAACTACACCGAAAACTTTCTAAAATACCGGCCACACAGGTGGCCGCCATATTGTTTATGTTATGTGAAATGGTGCGCTGTGATTGGTTGAGTGGATTTGTTGCGTTCTGCAGAACAGCAGGACTGGCGCTTATGGCATTTTGCAAAGAATGGGAGAAAGCAGGGCAGTATAACACGGCGGATATTGCATTTTGCGGAAAATTGTAAAGTGGCTGATCAAAAGCAATCAAATACAGTTCTGATTTTGGCGGTAACTCATTTTTTTTAAATTGGCGCTTATCGCGTTTTGGAACCAAACTCCTCAGATAATAGAATACTGTGATTTACTGTATCAAATGCAGCTGACAGGTCAAGCAGGATGAGTACAGATGACTTTGATTCTGCTCTGGCTTCTTTTAAGGCTTCAACCACAGATAGTAGAGCTGTTTCAGTGGAGTGGCCACTCTTAAAGCCAGCCAGTAACCTGTTTGAATACCGCCTTTTCAATAGCTTTAGCAAGGAACGGAAGGAGAGAGACCGACCTGTAGTTTCCCACCTGGTCGGGAGGAAGAGAGGGTTTTTTGAGTAGAGGTGTTACCTGAGCATGCTTGAATGCAGTAGGGAAGATTCCTGTTGATAGTGAAGCGTTGATCACATGTGTGATAGCTGGTGTGATAGTGTGATAGAAGGTTGGTTGGAATCGGGTCCAGAGGGCACGTTGTAGGACGGCTGCAATTGAGAAGTTTTGAGACATCTATTTCGGTGAGGGGGTTGAATTAAGCAAATATCGCAGCAGGACTATTGCAATCAGAGGTGCTGCCGCTAGTATATGGTCCAGTTGTAGCCTTTGCAGTTGGTTCAGAAAACTGCCTACTGATGGCAGCTACTTTGTCGTTGAAGAATGAAGCAAAAGTATCTGCTGTCAGATTGGTAGCAGGAGGTGGTGGTGGGGGGTTGAGTAAAGTTTTGAAGGTTGAGAACAGTCTCCTGGTTTCTGTGGTGTTTTGAATTTTGAAAGCCTTCTTTGCAGACACGGCTGTTAATTTCATTCAGCACAGCAAAACACAATATAGTGTAAGCATGAGCAAAACTACCTTTGAGAAATCATCAGGGTGGCTGTTCTGCAAGTGCCTCTTCATAACGTTATTTGTCGTTTTTTTGCCCTAAGGAGCGCTCCACATGCTTTGCACTTTGTTTTGTTTTCCGTGCCGTCAAACGGAAAAGTGCCCCACAAATCTCTGCGTCTTTTTCGCGCAGCCATAGACATTTTACTGCTATTATCACCCTTCTTTCTTCATTTGTTTTGACAGCCTTTTTCCCGGGTGCATGCTTTAAACTACTGGCCTTTTACCATCGCTCAATAATGACAGCTCTGGTTGGTTTTCTCCTCAGCTGGTCCCGCAGGCCCCATTCTTGAGTGGTTCTTTTTTCTTTTCCTTGGATCTTTTCCTTCTTCTAATCGAATTTCGTCACTGTCTTATTTTCGTCCGCAAAAAGTAATCGTGGCGAAATTAATGACGAAAATAATTCATCAATGAAATTGACCGAAAACCCAAAGCAAAACCAAAGGTGAGGAAACCAAGGCCGAAAAACGGAACAAATGATTGTCAAATATTACAACAATAGCATTTATGGCTACGATGTGTACTAACCTCACTAAAATCAAGGTATTGCAATAAATCACTTACAAAAGTATGAAAATGACTTGACTTGACTTGACTTGAAAATATTTATTTAGCACTGACATTACAACAATGCACACTATAAATTAAAATAAAAAATAAGATGTTTAACTTGACCCCACTCATGTGTACATTAAATAATAATTTACAGGCTTATAACTGACTGGCCTGCTGAAAGACTGTAAAATGAAATATGTTCTCTCATAAAAATACAAAGTGCATAAGTCAAGTGCCTTTTAAATTTTTCTCTGTAGGACTACTACAACAAAGTGCATTCAGAACAAGTGCAAGTGTTTACAAGTGTAAACAAGTGTTTAGCGGTTCAACTTGTTAGCTGCCTGACATTTGAGAAAGATAAAGGGTCAAAGCATAAACATTTTTATCAAATAAAATAAAAACAGAATAGCCTACCTATTGTTTGGGGCACTCACCTGCAGGATCTCATTGAACATATCAGACAACAAAGGTGCATGCCCCTCATCTGGTGCAGAGTGACGGGTCCTTTTTTCGGTGCTCTGCTCTCCTCCTGCGTGGTGCGCTGGTCCGCCTCCAAGCTGAAAGATATAACAATATTTTCTCTGTGGGCCTATACCATAAAAGTGTATCAAAACAATGGTTACCATAGCCTTTATCAACAAAAAATCCACCACGAATTGTGGACGCACAAAGTGGAAAACAAATATTTTAACACTAGACACACGCCCACTTCTAGAGGTAAAGTGGCCGGTTTATCTTTTTGAAAAGTACCTTTTCTGCTTTGTCACAGTGAAGTCTGTTCCTCTTCTCATCAAGAACATGAGCTGCAGCACTGAACAGTCTCTTGCTGTCAGTGCTTGTACACGGTGCAGACAAGTACTTGCGTGCCATCTTTGCCAGGTCAGGAAAGCGGCCATGGTTATTTCTCCAGTAGGCAAGAGGGTCATCACTTCTGGAGATGGGGACTTCAGACAGATAACCATCTAATTGTTTAGCGGTTCAACTTGTTAGCTGCCTGACATTTGAGAAAGATAAAGGGTCAAAGCATAAACATTTTTATCAAATAAAATAAAAACAGAATAGCCTGCCTATTGTTTGGGGCACTCACCTGCAGGATCTCATTGAACATATCAGACAACGAAGGTGCATGCCCCTCATCTGGTGCAGAGTGACGGATCCTTTTTTCGGTGCTCTGCTCTCCTCCTGCGTGGTGCGCTGGTCCGCCTCCAAGCGTGTTGTCCTCGTCCATCGCGGCCTGGATCATTTCTCATGCACGCTGTTTTATTATGTAATGATCCTTATGTAATGATAACGTGGATCAAGTACAGTCGCAATGAAGTGCAGAGGATCATCATAGCTCTCAGTGAAACGTTTGTTGACAGACTCCAAGAGTGTACTTTTCATTGTTTTCACCCTGTGGTCCGTCTCAACTTCTTTACTTAGAAGATGCTTTAGTGCCGCAATTAACGGTATTACGTCTGCAACAGATGCATCAGAGGAGCTGATCTCTTTCGTTAGCTGATCAAAAGGGGCAAGGACAGAGATTGTTATCTTTTAAGACCTACTGGTGTGAAGTGAATGTCGTGGGGTGCTTGTGATCTGCACTGTAAGCAGCCAAGACTCGTTTTTGTGCAAAGAGGCTTTCCAGCATGTAAAAAGTGCTGTTCCAGCGTGTACTCACGTCTTGTTAGAACCGTTTTATTTGTGTTCCAAGCTGATCTTGTGTAGACTGTAAACGGGAATAGGCCTGCTGAGAATGCTTAAAGTGGCCAACTATTCTTCTGCCTATAGCCAATATGTCTTTTACACTGCGCTGAGACAACACTTCCTCATTCACACAGGGTTCCCGTGGGGTCTTAAAAATTCAAAAAGTGAAATTTAAGGCCTTAAAAAGTCTAGGTCTTAAATTTAATTGACCCAAGTCTTAAAATTATTTCCTCCGTTCATTTAAGCATTGTTTGCTGAAAAAATCAGAGAGTTTTCAGAGACAGTTAAACATGGGCAAGTGTATATTTAACGAGACCTGGCTCAATAACAGTGAGTTTTGCAGCTGGTTACAAGCTGTCCCCGGCAATAAACATGAAGCTCGCTGCAAAATATGCAAGAAGAATCTACAGTTAGCGACATTGGGCATAAAGGCACTGGAGTCCCATGCCAAAGCTGATAAACACCAGCTTGCCAGCTTGTTCATCAGTAAAAATGAAATGTTTTGAGAATATCTGGGATCATATGAATGTTTCGATCAATGTGTTGTGTTGGTCTTAATTTTCTAACATAATGGTCTAAAAAGGTCTTAAATTTAACTAACTGAAACCTGCAAGAACCCCATTCACAGACAGATAACCGTATTCCTTTCAGCTGTCTGTCTTCTATCGCTTTTGCCATATTTCTTGCATTGTCACTCACTATGGCATGCACTTTAGATCGGTCAATATGCCAGGTGTTGAACATATTGGTGAATGCATCAGAAATTGCTGCTGCTGTGTGTGAGCCTCTAAACTCTTGTGAATGGAGCAGAATCTTTTGCAGCTTGAAATCTTTGGCGATCCACTGCACGGTTAGGCTGAGCATACTGGTGAGGCTGACGTTGGAGCTCCATATGTTGGTCGTCAAACTGATCGCTGTAATCTGATGCTAGAAGCTCATGGACACACGTCTGAGAAATGTTGTCTGCTTGGCATAGCATAACGGGGCTCGATGTGATCTGTCAGCCTACGAAATCCCACATCTTCTACGATAGAGAATGGCTGATCATCTAAGGCAATGAATTCCATAATTTTGTGTGTTATGCCCTTTGCCTTGGCAGAATCACTGGAGAACTTTCATGCCTTTTCAAAAACATCCGCCACAGACGGAGTGGGTGTGCTTGGTGTCAGTTTCCTTTTCTGTGTCACATTCTTCTCATATTCAGAATGGTGATCGGGATGTTTGGATTTCACATGATAAACCCGACATAGATAAACTCTTTGCAGATGCACCCCTTCTTGAAATTTCAGCATTGCATGTTTTGCAAATCGCTATCCTTGGGTCTTTCTTTGAGATGGTGAAATAAGTCCACCGCAGACATACTGGCTCTTATCCTGTTTCCTGCATGTTAGCTGCACTGTTTGCTCACCTCATCATAAGTTTCAGCCATGTTGTTTCAGTGATTTAGGTGTTTCAGCTGAAAACCGAAAATAGTTAAGTAAGTAATATTTATTTATATAGCACATTTAAACACAGGTAAACTGACCAAAGTGCTTTCCAAAATACATAAATAGAATAGTAAAAAAACAAAACAAAACAAACAAAAACACAATAATGTACATTAAGCAAGCAGGACCAAGTTTAGTTTAGGAAAGCCAGAGAGTAGAGGTGGGTTTTTAGTCTGGTTTTGAAGACAGGGATGGAAGGAGGGCATCTAATGTCTAAGGGCAATTTATTCCACAGTTGAGGAGCAGCCACAGAAAAGGCTCTATCACCTCTCTGTTTAAAACATGACTGTGGCACATGAGGACCTTAATGACCTTAACTGAGGACCTTAGGGACAGAATAAGGCTGGAGGAGGTCAGAAATATAAGCAGGGCACTGTCCATTTAGAGCCTTAAAAACAATAAGCTAAATTTTTAATTGGATTCTGAAATGAATGGGGAGCCAGTGCAGGGAAGCTAAAACAGGGGTGATATGGTGACGCTTTCTTGTGCCAGTCAGGAGCCTTGCTGCTGCATTTTGGACCAACTGCAAACGTGATAAAGCTGACTGAGGGAGGCCATGGTAGAGGGTATTGCAGTAATCTAGCCTAGATATAATGGAGGCAAGGAAAACTGTTTCCAGGTCTTTATAGGATAAGAATGATTTGAGATGGGAGATGGAGCGTAACTGATAAAAGCTATTTTTCACCACAGAGCTAATCTGTCTGTCAAGAATGAACCCCAGATTTATGGCATGAGTTCTCACATATGGAGTGAGGTGGCCTAAGTTGGCAGCAACAGTGTTTATGGATTTAGAAGAACCAAAAATAATGACCTCAGTCACTGTTTAACTGGAGATAGTTATTAGACATCCAAACTTTAATGTCCTCAATGCAGTCCAGTAGAGGGTGTAGTGAGTCAGATGACTTTAGTGGAAGGTATAGTTGATAGTCATTTGCATATAAGTGAAAAGAGAGGTTATATCTTCTAATGATGTCTCCAAGAGCATATATAGGCAGAAAAGCAATGGACCCAAGATGGACCCCTGAGGGACCCCATAGGAGACAGGGGCAGTGGCTGAGGCTTGGGGCTCTGGCAGGGTGCGGGGAAGCATGGAGTGTGAGGTCAAATATAACAGGTTTATGATCAGAGAAAGAACCATCCTCAATCATTATGTTTTCAACAGAAAACCCATACGATAAAATAAGGTCTAGTGTGTGACCCTGTAAGTGAGTGGAATTGGTTATGTGTTGAGTCAAACCGAATGCATCTAATAAGCCACAAAACTCACTAACCATCGGTTTACCCGGACATGGATATTAAAATCACCCAGAAGCAACAGATGGTCATGCACTAATAGAAGATTAGAAAGCAGTTCTGAAAGTTCCGTAGCAGACTCGCACTGCAGTTCGAAAGTGGAGTAGTTCGCAACGGGCGTATTTTGAATTTTAAAAAGATTCCGAAAGACAAGAGCCACTCCACCACCTCTTCCATCTCGGCGTGCTGATAAAAGTACAGTCATTGGGGCAAAGTTCACCGAAAACTGAGGACTCACCATCTCCAGCGCTTATCCATGTCTCAGTTAAAAACAGTAAATCCAGTTCACGTCGAGAGAAAAAATCGTTTAAAATGAAGGTTTTGTTTGACACAGACCTACAGTTTACCAACGCCACAGACCTACAGTTGACACAGACCTACAGTTTACCAATGTACTTATTGGGTCTTTTTCGGCCAAAGATTTCCGGTGGCCGAATTTGCTGTGCATCCCTAGTTCATACCACACACGCTGGTCGAGCTCGCTCTTCACATCCACCATGTTCCCAGTAAAATCAAGGACCTCATTCTTGATTATTACAATAACTTCAGGGTGAGGGTCACTTCTGGGTCCGAAACATCACACTGGCATTGCATAGGGAAAGGGATAATTACAGGCTGCACCATCTCTGTTGTCCTCTTTTCCCTAGCCATGAACATGGTGGTCAAGTCAGCCGAGGTGGAGTTCAGAAGGCCCCTGACCAAGTCAGATGTGCGACAACCCCCCATCAGAGTCTCTAACATTGAAAATGACGATGGACGTTAAAATGATTATATGATATGGGGCTGACAACGCAGAGTCTTGATGAGCTCACTCTGTTGTGCATTGATCACAGTCATCTTTCCCATCGGGACTATGCGTCAGCATAGTTCACTGTATTAATTAGGCTATTTTTATTGAATTGAATTATTAATTACTATATTTAGCCTACGGTTGGTTAACACAAACACGAAACCAACACTCAAATAACAGACTATTTACAGTAACAAAATAACAGTAGGCTATTCAGTATAACTAGCCTATTTACAACTTTATTTCCTGACAGCTGTAGGCTATGTTAGAACACTCGCAGTCGCTCCCAAGTGCCACCTGGTGGTTGTTTGGGTACACTGCAGCTTCTTCAGGAAAAAAAATTATTAAATAGTTTGTGACACACACATGACGCACGTGAGGTTCGTGCGTGCAGCCGGGCCATTTCATGTGACACTGACTGTAGGCTTCGGGCTGGAGATGTGTGACATCCCACTCTCACTCTCTGTCTGTGGTCGGTGAGGAAGCTGTTGATCCACCTGCAGGTGCTGTGAGGATGCCCTAGGTCTTGACATCCAGTTTGTATGGAAGAATGGTGTTGAACGCAGAGCTGTTGTCTACAAAAAGCATGCGCACATAGCTTCCTTGCCTCTCCAGGTGTGTTGCGGCGGCATGGAGTGCTACTGTATGGCTATGGCGTCTTCAGTTGATCGATTTGCTCTGTAGGCAAACTGGTGGGGGTCAAGGCTGCTAAACTGTGGAGGGTAGGGCTGCTGCGAAAGCGGACAAACTTCTCAAAGCACTTCATCACCACTGGGGTGAGTGCCACTGGTCTATAGTTAGGCTGGAGAAGTGAGGTTTCATGGGCAAGGGTACTATGGTGGAGGTCTTGAGGCAGAGTGGGACGGTTGACTGTTCAAGGGATTGGTTGAAGATCCTGGTGAAGATATAAGCAAGCTGGTCTGCGCAGTTCTTCAGCACACGTCCTGGTACGCCATCTGGGCCAACCGCCTTCCTCGGGGTTAACGGCCCGCAGGGTGTGCCTCACTTCATGTTCCTCCAGAGTGATGATGGTACTGCTGTGGGCTGTGTGGTGTTGCTGTGCCTCTGAAGCATCCAATGCAGTGACCTCAAAGCGGGTGAAGAAGATGTTCCTCCGCCAGTGCTAGGTCACCTTCAGCAGCGCCTAGGTTGGTCTTGTAGTTCGTCAGCTGCTGGACACCCTGCCACACCAGCCGGCTGTTCTTGCTCTCCAGGTGGCTCTCAATCCTCTTTCTGCAGTCCGCCTTGGCCTCCTTGATGCCTCTTTTCAGGTTGGCTCTAGCCACACTGTAGTGTTCCCTGTCACCGGACCTGAAGGTGCTGTTCCTCTCCTTTAGCAGCTGCCGGACTTCCCGGGTCATCCATGGCTTTTGGTTGGGGTAAGCCCGGATCTGTTTGTCCACTGTGACAGTGTCTATGCTGTGTTTGATGTAACAGAGGACACTGTTCGTGAACATTTCCAGGTCTTGATGTTCGAAGATATTCCAGTTGGTTCTATCAAAGCAGTCCTGTAGCTGTTGAGAGGCGCCCTCTGGCCATGTAGTTACAGTTTTTGTGATTGGGGCATAATGCAGGAATCAGGAGCAGGGATAAATGGTCAGATTGGCCCAGGTGTGGTAAAGGTCTGGCCCTATATCCCTTTATAAACTTTATAATATAATATACTTTATTATATTATAAAGTTTTGTTAGAACTTTATAATAAACTTTGTCTAGAGTGTTTTCACCCCTCGTGGCACACTTCACAATCTGCATGATTAAAATTCCCAGCTATGATGTGTACCGTGTCAGGGTATTTGCTAAGTTTATTGCCAATGTTTGTGTGCAAAAGTGCTATTGCCAGGTTAGCATTAGCATCTGGTGGTATGTAAACAGCTGTTATTATAACGACGGTGAACTCCCTTGGTAGATGTGCCTGCATTTGACAGTCAGATATTCTATGTCCGGTGAACAGTGACGGTCTGTGATCACTGTGTTGGTACTCCAGCTGTTGTTCACGTACATGCAGATTCCCCCTCATTTTCTCTTACTGGAACGCTGAAACTGTCAGATCTTCATGTCCAATTTAGAATTCTTATCTAACCAGCATATATTAGCATTGAAGGCAGAAGAGCCTTCCCCATTTTTGTTTTAACACTTGTTGTCTACACTAGTAGCAGTTGCAGCTTTCACCCCTACAGTATATTCTAAATAACATGAGGAAAAACGAACCGGGTGCTTTAGTTCAATGTGCCGTTTCAGGTTAGCAGAGGACGTGACTGAAGTGCAGATTTTATTTTTCAAAGCCGGGGGGCAAGTTTGCACAGAATACTACTATAGATAGATAGTACTGTAATTAATGACTGAAATTTTTTTATTTTGGTGGGACTCAAATTTATATTAAGAAATGTATTTAATTTTATAAAAATCTTTATTATAATTTTTTACATTTCATTAAAATAGACTACTCCACATTTCCCTAAACTCAGTGCTGTGACCATGATGGCACCCTAGATGTGTAGAGTGAGTTTGGTGAAACTACAGTTTAAGAAAGTTATTGAATTGAGTCCCTTTAACAATAGACTAAGACCAGCTAGGCTATACCATACAGTTTGATATTACAGTAGGTTTGGTGGTTCTACAATTTTATAGGAATAAAGTTATTGCATTTTATTTAATAATGATTATTTTTCACCAAAATAAATAAGTATGACCATATTGAGGCTATAGTGTTTTGATTTTGGTGGTAGTACAGGTGATAAGTTATTGAATGTTATAATACTTAAAAAAATAAAAAAAAAACTTTAAATATAGGGTATATAAGGTAGCCTACATTTCACCAAACTGATAACATTCCAAAAGGCTTTGGTGATTTTAGTACCTCTTTACTCATTGGAAGAAAAGTTATTGACATTATCCATTTGCGTTTTGCACTTTGCAGACAGTCCCTAATCTTCCTTCTGATGACTGCTCATTGGAACAATGTTGTCCGTATGTCTTTAAATACATTTTGTTTGGACAAAAATCCGGTTGCAGCTCATTGTCTACCTTAACACTGTTGAATAGACCCGAAGGCCTATATTGTGTTGTAAGATCGCTTTGTTGAAGATTTATTAAGATGTGAAGTTCAAATCTGTCAATTTCTTTCAAACTTTACTGAAGTGAATTTCTGTGCAATAAAATTAGCCTGATTCCTTACCGTGAGAAATGGCAAAGCACTTGTGAGTACGAGAGAATTTTTTTAAATGAGTGAGGGTTGAATGTGTGTTGGTACACGATCCGTCCTGCGCATCCGCAAAATAAGAATTTATTATGTCATAAACATTAAATTTTGCCGTTGGTTCTGATCCTCCGGCAATATTTGACTGCCCACCTGTGATCCGTAAAGGTCTAAAAAACATAACGCAATATACTTCCTTGTTGTTGTTGTTGTTGGTGCTGATCTAAGAGACTAATGTTTTGCCCTGATGGTCGTGGGGATGTGAATGATATTCATGCATTCTTATCTTTAAGGCACGGAACAAAATTAAAAAGGCATAGACAAGCTCTATACAAATTTGGCACTTTGAACAAAATTAAAATGAGTGAACGTGCCGAGTGCCAAATTCACCGACATTATGAAGGGGTTTATGAACTTTCGTTCAGGTACTACACTGGATGTCGCTTACTTTCTCTAGAGCTCCCTCTGCAGCTTTGGGGCTTAAAAAAAAAACGATTTACTGAGCAATACTTTAATAGATGTTCTTGCTGTTCCCTTGTCCTTGCAGTCACCGTCACCATGTTCTCCATGATCAAGAGGTTGATAAGCGGATATGTGTCCCCATGAACCATCTGTGTGAGAATCAGGCTCCTTACACGGTTTGCAACAGCTCCCTATCTGAGTATGGGGTACTTGGTAAGAGCACTGGAGAACTTAATCTCTTCCATTTCCATCTCCTCCTCTTCCACCAGTTGAAATGCAGTGTTTGTCATGATACTCTTCTAGATGTCATCAGATAAATGTTGATTAGCTGTTTTTAGTTTACCCCATCTCATTTCACTCTGTGCTCTTTGTGTCAGGGTTTGAGCTTGGATTTGCTATGGCCAGTCCTAATGCATTAGTCTGCTGGGAGGCTCAATTTGGAGATTTTCACAATACAGCACAGTGCATCATAGATCAGTTCATCAGCCCTGGTCAAGCCAAATGGGTCCGTCACAATGGCATAGTGCTTTTATTGCCTCATGGTATGGAGGGCATGGTAAGTTGCACTGACTGTGAAAGCACTATAATATAGTTCAAGCTGTGGTAAGCATGTTTGCGACCGAATGTGGCAGCGAGGTCCAGATGACCACAATCCTGAAATATTTATATATTATTTTAATTGTGGTTTATTGTTTTGATATACCTATTGATATATTTTTTTATCTGCTCAAAATTGTCATTTTATACGTTTTTCAGTTTTTGACTTCATGCTTTTTTCATTCTTCTGATTCGTTTCTGTGTGACCTAATCTGCAAACCATACCGAGGTGCACCTATGTATATAATGTGTATATAATGTGCCAAATAAAACGCCTTGCCTTTACTTACCTTCTATGCAGAGAGTGCAGAGATTTGTGTATAGATGTGCATATCTCAGCCCTCATCAGCGTTTCTGTGTCCATTCTAATTGTTAGGGCCCAGAGCATTCTTCAGCACGGCCTGAGCGTTTTCTGCAGATGAGTAAGGATGACCCCGACCGCTACCCTGTAAGTGTCCTTCTGCACACGCCTTACCTAGGGCTAATTGTCTGAAGCATTGTGGGCTGTAAGCATTTTAAGGACCCTTGATAAGCCATTTGGGCCCAGTGCCTAATGTGTTACAGATTAGCAGCTCTCAGTCCATTGCTCAGCACTATGTCAGTCCCAAGGGCGCAGTCTTTTGTTAGGACCTGATTATGGGCAGTAAGCCACATCTCAAACTAAACACCAACCTGCATCATCATGTCACCTCTAGGGACTCATCTCCAAATGGGTTATTGATCATGTGCCCTACCCCATTTAAAACAAACAAAAAACAGTGCTACAGTCTGTGTTAAATGCTGATGTAGTATGCTAGCAACAGAGGCAGGGGAAATCTCCCTTCTGGTCAAGGAAGTCAAGACAGAAACTCTGGAGATTCACTGCCCAAAAGACCAAGCCAACTGCCTCAGTACTAACCGTGATGGATGGAAATTTGTCCATCTGACACTGAAGCCATAGGTTGTAAAAACCTTGCTTGACTGTGCGGTGGACACACAATTACATTTAGAAAGGTAACATTGGGAGGGTCGAATATGTAGAGAAAATTGTATGGCATGAAGGGTTTGTGGAGGCACTAGGCTAAGTTGTGTTGCATGCCATGCAAGGCCATGCCGTTGCAGCAAAAGCTTTGTAGGTTAGCAGCATTAAACTGGTTGATACAAATTGAGCCAGTTCCCAAAAAAACAAGTCTTCAAAAAATTGTAATGATATTTGGCTTACGTTTAGTCAGATCGTTTGAAATCAAGATGTCGAATAAACTTTTGTAATGTATATGTAGACACAAAAACAAAAGACTTTATTGGCTGAATAACTGATGCAAATATGGAGCATGATCTCTGCAGGTCAGAGAGTTAGAGATGGAGTTGGTAAGCAAGAAGGTGAAGACTGGAGTGTTCTTTGACTACCAGTTTTTGGTCTGTCTATAAAGATGTTAGTAAAGAGTTTCTTAACATTTTCCATACCTGCATTTTGTGCTTGTGAAAGCTTCAGTAAGGCATGATGACAAACTAGCCTACTGTAATACAATTTATAGTGGGAAACCCTTATTTATTGTAAATGTTGAGCATTATTAACTTTTGAATGCATGCTGACATGGGACAAAAAGCCTAATTTCCCCATATTGCACTTTGTACAATTTTGTTGTACATTAACCCAACAAATTAAAGGCGCTCTAAGCGATGCTGTTTCATGTCACTTCTTGTTAACGTTCGAAGTATTGTCAAAAAAAACTGAATAGATCCTCCCCCTCCCTCCCATGCCTCCTGAAAGACTCATGAACATGCATTTTCTTCTTGTCGTTTATTGGCTGGAACACTGTTATGTTTCGTTTTCGTTTGTTATGCTAGGTTTGCCCACTGTGTTTTTGTTGCTGTTTGTGGAGCCTGGGCTGTCTACAGAGACTGCGTTTTTTTTACAGTGTGTTCAGGGGACAGGCAGCTAGCAGATTGTGAGGAGATGTTTGCTGTATGTAACAACACATGTTTTAGTCCTAAAAACACGTCACATCGCTTAGAGCACCTTTAATAAAGAGCACATCATTCTTTAAAACACAGTATTTTCATTCTTTTTTTTCAGTCCTGGTTAGTTTAAAACATTGTTTGCGGGTTCTGGGGTCACTGGTTAGGTGGAGTATTTGTTTGGAAATTTTTAATAAAGAGATATGTTCACATTTTTTTGGTAGTGATTGTTGGGCTATGGCATTTTTTTCTATTAGATTTGATATTTCTACACCCAGAGAGCAATACAGTAACCAAACCTGGAGGTAAAATATGCATGTTTTCAGTTTTCTGCATCTTTAAAGGATAGCGACTTTTAAATCTACTGTAAGTAATATTCCGTAGGTTCAAAAAGGATGCTTTTAAAATATGATGACTATTCAGAGGGAGGTCCTGGCCAATGAATACTCCAAGGTCTTTAAAGCTTGGGTTAAATGAAAGTAAAAAGCCACTGAGTACGTTTTGGTGGTGATGGAAAATGTTATTCAGCTGTATACATTATTCTTAATTTCAGTTTATTAAAGTTGAAGCATAAGAAAATATTATTCATTCAGATTTTAATATCTTGGAGGGAGGCATCAAGTTTAGTTATTGCCGTCCAGTCATTAGGCTTTACAGAAAAGTAGCTGGGTGTATTCCGCACCGGAGTAAAAAGTAATGCCATGTTTCCTTTTAAACGATCCCAAAGTAAGCATGTAAAGGGAGAACAGCAGGGTCTCTAGCACTGAGCCTTGAGGTACAACATACTTTACTTCGGTATGGCATGAAGGTTTACTAGCACATCACACCAGAGACGTATGATTTGAACCAGGTTAATGCATCTCAATTTTTACTTTTGTGGTACTAATAGGAGGTTAGATATGGGTCAGCAATTACCCAGGACATCAGGGTCAAGGTTTAACAGGTTTTGATGCATGCACTACTATAAGTGAGTCTTGTATAGTCTCAGTCAGTAGAGGTAGAGCAGTCTAATTAAATATTAAGCAGCAATTAAGTATTAAGCATAGAGAAAATGGTTCTCTAATTAGCTGTGTTTTATGGACTTTTTCAGGAAATTGCTGGAGATTTTGAGGTCCAGCAGCTTTACGACTGTAACTGGATAGTGGTAAATTGTTCAAACCCTGCCAATTATTTCCACGTGCTCAGGAGACAGATTTTGTTACCATTCAGAAAACCGGTGAGCTGTTTTATCCCCATTCTAAAAGACAGAGATATAAATCACATCCTTTGCTTTCTGCAACAGCAGCTGTCTAAAGTGATCCCTAGTCGTAGATAAATGCAGTGCTTTGTGGAGCATGAGAAAGCCTCTTCCTGTGTTTATTAAAATGCAGAGTATCAGGGGATCTTATTGTTTGTGTTGCATGACCAACTCAGCAGTGACAGATGTGCCTGAGTTCATAACTTTATTTGCTGTATTTGTTTTACTTTATTGCATTTGTCTTTAGTGTAAAAGGCAAGTTTGAGAGTTACTTCATTTGAAGTGGTGTTAAGTGGACATAAATTCTCTTTTTCAGTTAATTATTTTCACTCCTAAGTCCTTGCTGAGACACCCTGAAGCAAGATCTAGCTTTGATGATATGATCTCAGGTATCACACACACATTTCTCAAGCTTTCTACACGAATATTGCCCCCACAGTTAATATATCAACATGTTACTGTACATGTTAATATATCAACATGGTACTGTAAAACATGTTACTGTACTGTACCTCACTTGACCTGTCATGGATTGTTTACAGGTACAAAGTTTCGCAGAATCATTCCAGATGTGGGACTGGCCTCTCAACAGCCAGAGAATGTAAAGAGAGTAATATTCTGTACAGGTAAAGTCTACTATGAACTGGCCAAGGAAAGGAAACAGCACAGTCTGGAAAGCCATGTCGCTATCGTTAGACTTGAACAGGTAATGATCATATTTTACAAGTCATTACAAGACTATAATTATTATGTAAAGAGATCACATTCTCATTTAACATACAATTATTTAGAAAATTCTCATGTTTCTCAAGTTCATGTGACATACATTGACATACTACTGTACTTCATGTAGCAAAACTGCAATTCTATATTAGCTCAATAAAATAAAATAAATAAAAGGGCTACAGTCTTGGTGAATAGGATCCATTTCCAAGTAGACTAACATATTCAGACATTGTTAGCCAGTTTGTTTTTTATGCTTTAGGGGAACATAGTTAGGATATCCTTGTCAGCATGCAAATCAGCTAACATCAGACTGGTTTCCATAATGGTGTGCTCTACAGTATATTGTGGCTGGTATCCAGTTCGGTGCAATTAAAAGGTTGTGCTGAAAATGTCATTACCCAGAAGTATTCCTTGAGACCTACACATAACAGTTATAATGCTGCTTATAGGTTTCTATTTGTATGTTAAGTTATTGTAGGCATCATGGAAGGCATTCTGAACCCCAATAATTAGGAAAGACCTACACACACACACACACACACACACACACACACACACACACACACACACACATATATATATATATATATATATATATATATATATATATATATACATATATGAGAGAGAGAGAGAAAGAGAGATATATACATATAGTGTAGTCTAGTCATGTGATCTACAATGCTTGCAGACTGCATCCAAAATACAAATATGTTGTTTTCTCCCACTTTTTTATCTCTTTCTTTCTATCCACCTTAATTATAGATATTCATTTATTGACTGTTTTTATACCTATTTATTTATTGTGATTTGTTATGTTTTTTTACTTACCAATTAGGCGACTTTACCTCTCTTAAATTAAACGGCTTAATCTATTTCTACTATTTGTTTCTCTTCTCTTTTTCTCTGTAAATCACATTGGGCTGCCTTATGTATGAAATGCGCTATACAAATAAATCTTGTCTTGCCTTGCCACTAGATATCTCCATTCCCTTTTGACCTCATCAAAGCAGAGGTTGATAAATATGGAAATGCAGAGTTAGTATGGTGCCAGGAGGAACATAAGAACATGGGCTATTATGATTATGTAAGGCCACGCTTTCTCACTGTTCTTTTAAACAAGAGGCCAATATGGTACGTACACGGTCTGATAAGGTCTACTTACTTACATGTATATGAAACTGTTAGTTCAACTAAAGCCAATGTCACCCTGTGACAGCAATAATGTCTTTACAATGAGCAGTACTGTATTGGAGTAGACGGAAAAGTACATTATTTTTGTATTATGGATAGAATGTGCATTAATTTAAGAATAAGCTTACATGATTACATGTTGGATTATAAAGTAGAAGCAGGTATGTAAGCCTACTGGCTGCTTTACACAAGACTGGAAAATAGGCACCACAACTAACTTGTTTTAATAACATCTTCCAGGTATGTTGGTCGTGATCCTGCTGCAGCCCCTGCCACAGGTAACAAGTTCAACCACCTGGCGGAGCTGAAGAGGTTCATGGATACTGCCTTCAACCTGGAGGCTTTTAAGGGCAGGAGTTTTTAATACTCTTGGTATGCAAACCAACCATAATGAACACTACCTTAAGATTTATGAAAATCACCTAGAATGGAATGGATATGCAAACATAATGGAGATACCAAGGAAAAAACTGGATGCAAATAAAGCACATGTCATTAAAATCAACCACCAGAGAAGATACAGTAGGTTAGTGCATTAGATAGTCCCACCATTTCCCTTCAGTGAGCCTGTCTGATATATTTCCCCATCACTGTCACAGCTGACTTCATCCGAAGACATCAAACAGCTGGTATAAAGACACACAATCATATTATCCACAACAACCATAAGGAATCTTTTCCATGTTGAAAATGGATTATATGAAAAAAAAGGTTACTTAAGTGTAATAATTCAAGTAGCTATTAACAGGTTTTAAACTACATTTATAGTGAAAAAAAACTACATCCTTTTGTCAGTGTGGTGTTCTACATAGTCTGTTTTTAACGTGTGGGCTTTAGTTTGTAGAGAGGGCTGTCTATGATGCAAAAGGGATTCAGGTAAACAAGCAATGCTTCAAAATCTCTAGAATTGAATGTTTCTATAAAAGCAATAAAGTATGGTACTTGAACTGTGATTAACTTACAGGTAAATGGACCGTGACAAAATTAATGCTGGTTCAAATTGCACATTGGTATTGATATTATATTGAACCACATGTATTGGAGAAATACAAAGGAATATGCCTGTAATTATATAGTGTTGTAATGTAATATTATTTGTAATCTTTGCTTTGTAACCTGGAGTAAATATATAGTTAGAGATGCAGTGTTTGAATTTCTTTTGTTTAATGATAACGACCAAAATAACAACCATACATTTGGTATGCCTGTGCGCAAAACAGAATCATGCATTGTCTTTGGTGCTATGAAAAAATACAGGATATGTTTTAACTCATTTTATTCCACATATAGATGTTGTATACTTTTAAAAGCTATTTAACACTAGTTTTTTTTTTTTTTTTTTTTTTTTTTAATATTATTGCACACCAATAAAATTTTTTGTTTTTTATATTTTTCTTGGAAAAATTTGGAGGAGGACGAAAAAAAAAAAAAAAAAATATTAAT
>JAGFZM010000009.1:1539215-1569091 GCA_017657215.1 Limnothrissa miodon | reverse complement strand
TTTTTTTTTTTTTTTTTTTTTTTTTTACAATATTAGGCCACACCAATAAAATTAGTTGGTTCTCAGATTTTTCCAGGAAAAATATGGAGCGAGCGAGCGAAATAAAAATAAAAATAAAAACATGTTCTGAAGGTAAATTAGCACATTCACAGTTAATGTTCATTAAAGACATTTACTCATGTGTTAAGGAAAAACTAAATGTGGCCTAATTTATAAACTTAACTTTCACACCTCACAGCACACTTTTTGTCATGCAGGTTTTAGGCAATGTACAAATTCATAATTCTGTCATTCTATGTTATGTAAAGGTTTGACGGTTTGTAATTTATTTAAGAGTTTGAGAATCTAAGCACCACCAAGCTTAGGCTGTGGAATTGTATGACATATAATGTTGACTACGTCTAGGCTGCTGTAGCCTACGTTAAAACTCATTTTGTCACAGTTCATCACAGGGCATTAAAACGTCAAAATCGCATTGATTCACCAGCAATTAGACAGTGACTAAAACTTCGTGATCCGGAGATGAATATCCATCAACGTGCAGTCACGTGAATCTAGAAAAGAGACAACTTTTTTGCTTGAAAAAGAGAAGCGTGTGTGTGTTTGTGTGAGCGTGCACGAGGATGTGAGTGTGTAGGCACATGCTATTCATTTATTTATTGATTGATTTTGATGGCGAAACACTTTGAATGGGATTTGTTTCGCCTCTCAATCAATGAAATATCAAACTCACCTCCAGAGTTGCACAAGCAGACTGCTCTCGGCACCGTGAGTACAACTGCGCAAAGTTCTCATCCTCTTTCATTTCAATGCACTTGTCAAATGTTTTTCTCTTCTGATCAAATATTTTAATAATTGCAAACACTGACCTAGCAGGATCCACCGGCATCTTTCCTCATATCGTGTCTCTTGTCTCTTGCGCTCTTAAGTGAAAGGCGCGATTTGATTGTTTTTCGACGTCACGTGAACGCAGCATGCTTTCAGTATTATCAGCCACTGTGTTTTTAATGTTCGTGTGAGTTCGAATTCAATTTTATTTTTATTTCATTTTGCATTTTTTTCAAGCGGCGAATCCGAGAACCAACTAATTTTATTGGTGTGGCCTTACAGTACAAAATGCATTTCTGTGTGGGCAATTTCAATGGAAAGTGTTTTTTTTTTTCACATCCATAACATCAACATACTATATAGTATGAATAATGAGACTGACTGGGTATTTGCTATATTCAGATGATTACATAAAAGAGAATCATGTCTCCATATCACATCCATGCAGAACATTTGCTCAAATGCTTGTTTCATCCATTTTTCACTTCTCAGCGCATAGGATCTAATCAGCTCATAAAGCATAGTGTATTTAGTAATCAATGTAATCAAACCTAGTTAAGTATTAGATAAATATTGGCCAAAACCTTGTGATTCTGTGATAATGACCTTTGACATATCAACAATAAGTAATCCATAGGCCTTAAAAGGGAATAGTTAGATGATGGAAGTTTATGATAACCATCTGTAAACCAGGTCTGGTAATATTTGAAAATCTCTTTCAAATAATTGGACTATTGATGTTAGATTTGGCATTTTAGGCACCTTATATCCTTGCACATAGCAAGTATTATCTGACTAATAAGCAGGCTACCCTGTTTTTTGTCAATTAAGGCAAATTATTTGTCTGTCAGAACTTGAATAGAGCTTTTGTAGCCTAAATTGGCATGAAAAAAATACACTGTACTAACATTTTTAGAGGACTAGTATTAGGCCTATAGGCTAATTGTAGCATCGTTTTACATTTGTAGGTAATAAAGTGTGTTTACTTTACAGGCTCAGTACATGTAGGCTGTTTTTTCCTTAGCAGCACACGCAAACAAATCCACTGTCGTTGATTTAATAAGCATTCTTGACGGCTGCTATTGCCTCCTTGCACAGGTGATCAAGTTGTCCATCACCACCTAGGCACACACACATGGCACTATATGTTCTGAATGACATAATCAGAAAACTTAATAGTCTAATAAAATAACGCTTTACCAAATTCTAGGTCATTTATGTTGCACACATAAACGAACTCTCCGTTGACAACAAGTTCCACTTTGTTCCAGTCCAGCGTCTTCTCAAGAACACAACGATGGCCATTTTCCTGCAGTGCAGCTGATAAGTCAAATGTTGGAGTAACATTAGTAAGTTAGGTAACTGTTAGTGTCACTGTGCTTTGAGGTAGGCTGTTGCCACTTAAACTTTTGGAAAGCCAAAGTGGTCAAAAGCACGCCTCTTTGTAACATGTTACATTACACAACACCTTCAAAAGCGTCATTATTTGTGCCATTTTTACGCTGTGTTTAACGCCGTAATCCAAGACAACAAAGTAAGATACATCGTATATTTTGCAAAAAAAAGGCATCTTGAATCTGTTCCCATAATGCCGTTGAAAGTGCCGTTATTTGGCTTTACACAACGCCGTTTATTATGTTGTTTTCTCTACATAATAACGGCGGTTTGTCCATATGATAATCATCTCCCTTGGATTTACCAGGCAGTAAAGTTTAATTGCTGGCACCCAATCACATACCAAGAAAAACAGACCTGAAGAGTAAAAAAAAAAACAGATCTCCCTTTAGGCTAAACTGATCTTCCCTGACTTAACGACAGTTTTCTCCAACTCACCTTTTTAACTAGGCCTATATCAGAACTTTCTGTCAATTTCATCATGATGCTCAGATGCTCCCTTTGTTATTAATGAAAACCAAATTTAAAAAAAGCATTTGGCACTGGTTTTTTTTTTTTTTTTTTTTACAATTTTCAAATCCTATGTGGTAGGCTATGTGTGCCACGGTAGCACAGCGGTACGGACATGTGCCTTTGAATGTTAAAGCAGTACCAAGGAGTTTTGAAAATCGCACCCTCTACAGATTGGAACGGAAGCTTGCCATGAGGCAAGTCAATTGTAGTTTAGTGCCGTTAAAGCCGATAGAGGGCCGCAGAACAAATGCAGCAAGTATCGTTCACCTTGTTACGAGTTGATGGACCAGCGAAACAATTTTGAAAACATTATTTTAAGGTTTCAAGAAGTCTTTGGTGCTGCTTTAGGATAGAACCTCACCAGACATAACCAGTCATTCAATCATTTCTCAAGCTTATTATTCACTTTCTTCCGTTTTTCTCTTCTCGTTATGTTGTTCACAACTCACTTGCCTATAAATGTCTCAACAGATTCAGTCTTAGTTTGGAGAAATGTACCTTAGTCTATTTTAGTTGTTTTTTTTATGAACAACATTCAAGAACTTTGCTCTTATCAACTGTACTACCAACAAAATCACAACACCCAACCAAAGCCCCATTATGGTCATACTACACTATTTACTTTGGTGAAAAAATAATTACTAAATAAAATGTAATAACTTTGCTCCTATTAATTGTAGGCTAATTCCATCAAAATTACTATATACATGTATAATCTTATTATGGTAAGGCTGCACCACTAAGGTTGGGAAAATGTGGCTTAGTTTCTTCTTAAAGGGACTCAATTCAATCAATTCTTTCTTACTATAAACTAGTGCTATCAAAACTAAAATTCTACACAGCTAGGGTGTCATACAGCATTGAGTTTGGCGAAATGCGGAGTAGTCTATTTTTAAATATTTTTATTGGATAGAAAATTCAATAATATTCCTTATGTAAACTGTAGTTACACCAAAATCACTCTTAGGGTGTCATCATGGTCATACTACAGCACTGAGTTTGGGGAAATGTGCCTGTGTCTATTTTTAAATAATTTTTATTGGATAGAAAATTCAAGGAAAAATATGGAGCGAGCGAGCGAAATAAAAATAAAAAATGTAGCACATTCACAGTTAATGTTCATTAAAGACATTTACTCATGTGTTTAAGAAAAACTAAATGTGGCCTAATTTATAAACTTAACTTTCACACCTCACAGCACACTTTTTGTCATGCAGGTTTTAGGCAATGTACAGTAGCCTACGTTCAAACTCATTTTGTCACAGTTCATCACAGGGCATTAGAACGTCAAAATCGCATTGATTCACCAGATAGCAATTAGATAGTGACTAAAACTCTGTGATCAGCGCAACGGAGATGAATATTCATCAACGTGCAGTCACGTGAATCTAGAAAAGAGACAATTTTTTTTGCATGACAAACAGAAGCGTGTGTGTGTGCGCGCGCGAGGAAGTGAGTGTGTAGGCACATGCTATTAATTTATTTATTGATTTTGATGGCGAAACACTTTGAATGTTTTTTTTTTTCGTCTCTCAATCAATGAAATATCAAACTCACCTCCACAGAGTTGCACAAACAGACTGCTCTCAGCACCGTGAGTACAACTGCGCAAAGTTCTCATCCTCTAATAATTGCAAACACTGGCCTAGCAGGATCCCCTTCCACCGGCATCTTTCCTCATGTCATGTCTCTTGTCTCTTGCGCGCTGAAGTGAAAGGCGCGATTTGATTGGTTTTCGACGTCACGTGAACGCAGCACGCTGTTTTCAGTATTATAGCTATCAGCCACAGTGTTTTTTATGTTTGTGTGAGTTCAAATTCAATTTTATTTTTATTTTATTTTGCATTTTTTTCAAGCGATGAATCCGAGAACCAACTAATTTTATTGGTGTGGCCTAATGTCCTTAAAGGGATAGTTCGGTTTTTAACACATTGAGCCCCTTTCACAGGTTGTCTATAATGAAATAAAGTGGTTGACACCAAAATCTTGATGATTGCTCCTGTCTCGGCTATTTGGGAAATATAGAATCGCCTCTGCCTGCCTTTAAAATGGCTAGCAATGGGCATGTGTTGTTTCTATCCTTTAAACACTGGTTTTAAAAAAGTGCTACTCATGGAGTGATTAGTGGCGTTTGCTGATGTTCCAACCCAAGTGTCGTAGCAAAATACAGTTTCTGTCATGTTTTATTTGCCATTTTGTAAGTCCCATAGGGATCTATTTGCTCCTTCATGTAAACAAAGTGCCAAATAAAACATGATGGAAGCTTTATTTCGCTACGATACATGTTTTGGAACATCATTGAGCACCACTAACCACTTGGTGAGTAGCACTTTTTTAAAACCAGTGTTTTAAGGATAGAACCAACACATGCCCATTGCTAGCCATTTTGAAGGCAGGCAGAGGCGATTCTACATTTCCCAAATAGCCGAGACAGAAGCAATCGTCAAAATTTCGATGTAGGGCTCCCAAGAAGGGCTCCCAAGTGTTCTTCCGCCATACATAGTTCCCCTTGTTATTTGCTCTTTCTTTGGTCAAACTCTTTCAAGTTTCATAATATGTTGGTGCTTTAGTGCTCATGTAGACAGTCACCTTGTATTTTTAGCTGAAATCCAAGCTCTACAGAATATCATTTTCAATCTGTTCCCCTGTCCTCTGTTCGTCAATCAACTTATCGCAACTTACTTTCAAGATGGCGGTGACACACCAGTCACAGCAGGAAGTGAAAACGAGGAATCAAAAAATCATATGAATTTGATCTAAACCTGACATATATTCAGAAGGGGTGATAGGGAGGTGCAGGTTTATTTTTTCTGACTGAGGGCCCAATAATGCACACGGCGCACAGTGCTTTTGCGACTTGCGCAACCTATCATTGCTATTTTCGCATCGTTCTTTTTTCTGGCAGAAATGTACGTTGTCAATATAGCAGATGGCTTTGCGCTCTGTCGGGCATGTCATTGAAAAGAAGGGGTGTGGTGCGGCGCATAGTGCGAATTCTGTATTTTACAAGAGGTAAACGTGAATTCGCTACAGACCAGATAAAACCTGATCAGTAATCATTTGCGCACTGTTCAAAGTCTATTTTACGTGGGCGCTTAGTGCTTTGGGATACAGAAGAGTGCAGGCACACGCTGCTTCTTTCATCAGCAGGAGCAAGCAGCTGCCTAGTCTTCGAAATATAAAATTCAAATGTACATCACATACATCACACCATGGTTATTTTATTAAAATATATAATAGTTGATTGCAGTAAGCACTGAGAATTAGTAAGTAACTGACGGACTATTTGACCAGTGGCGGACACATAGGGATGTAAAAACACCTTTCAAGCGAGATTGTCAAGAAACAAGACTACATATTAGGCTACACCACCAGAACATCGTTTAAGTTAATATTTTGGTTATATATACTGTAAATTTCCTGACTTTACCTTGCGCACATTTTCTTCACATGAAAACATTTCATGTGTCCTCCATCATAACACATACTGTAATACACCATAGAACATGGAATGCGCCATGCGCTGGACTTTCAAAGGGAATGAGAGTGTGAACTCTTATTGGATTGTAACATCATACTCCTCAAACACACCCATGACTAATTTACTCATTTAAAGAGGCACTCAGTAAGTTTATGCGACCATTTTTGTGGTCATAAAATCTCTTAGAAATCGTTTTTTCTGTTAGACTGGTCTGTTGTGTAGCAAACGGCGATTGAGCGCACCGCTGTACATCCCTGTATAGTGAATACGGAACTTGCAACTTCTGAGGGAGTGTACACTACAGCAATACAATTAACTGTACAGAGCTCCCTCTACAGGTTTGTGGCGTTTAATGCAGGGTTAAAAAACAGACTCGCCAGGCTCGATGTCCACTTTTCCTACAGGCAATATAGCATTCTGTGCTGGCATTTTAGACTTCAGACTGTGCGATTGAACTTTAAAATCGGCCCTAAGTGTTCCTTGGTCTGATTAGCTTTGAGAAACACTGGTCTATAGATATATTCACCACAACATCTGCATCAACTCTGGTTACTTGTCTCAGGTAGCAAGGAACCTAGGAGTTATGATTGATGACCAGCTAACCAGCAATGATCATGTTGCCTCTGTTGCCCGGGCCTGCCGCTTTGCACTATTTAAAATCAGAAAGATCAGACCATACCTAACCCAACAAGCTTCCCAATTGCTGGTTCAAACTATGGTTTCAGAGACAGAGACAGACACGTGAAGCACTGGGACCAAGCGGGAAATGGCTACTCAAGGTAAAGCCGTTTCTTGTGTGATTGGCCGTCCGCTGTCACTCCATCAGATAGTAAATAGCACTAGGACTAGTTGCCCAGAGTCGTGGTTAATCTGCCGCTGTAAATTGGGCATTTGTTCTGCCTGGGTCACGTAATCTTGGAGGATTATATCAGAGCATGTTTCATTTACATTAACGTTAGAATCGGTGTCCGCTCCAAAGCCTTCACTACACCAAAACTACCTGAAGACCAAATGTATCAAGCTAATTTACAAATTACTGAAGTAATTACCTGTTCCTGAACAATTACTGAAGTAGATTAACTACACAAGAGCTACTTTTTAATGTACAGGCCTATAATAATAAATTATCCAACATTCTTCTAATATTCTATTACTTATTAAACTAACAGCGCTCTCAAAAGTTATACAATAGAAACTGATTAGTATAGCCTACTGATATAAGACTGTTTACTGTAATGTGACCATATATTGTACGGCCATGTACGGCCTAGATAGAATATTTGCTGCTGTGAGCTGATGCTCTACTACACTACATGGTCAAAAAATGACTAAACTAAAAGCTATCAAATTCAAAATATAGCTTAACTACAGCCACGCAACTCAAAAATGTAGTTAAATGGGTAGTTTGGCAATTAGCAAAGTCAATGCATAAATGTTATGGTTTGTCTTATTGGGGGCTCATTTGTAAGAGCTAGACAAGTATTGTACCACATATTCTTAGCTTGGGTCTTTCTTGCTGCTTATTTCTATGTTTCTGTTAATTGGTGTCATTAGTGTATTGGTGGTAGGATTTATTTCTGTCTCCTCATTTGCTGGACATGGGAAGAAGTCATGTTGGACTGTGTATTTGCAATACCCAGAACTGTTACATGGTGTTGGTCAAGATGGGTCTCAAAGTGCCATGCACATCTTCAGGTATTGACATGGCTAAACAGTTCAGTTCATAGTTCATAATTCAATAATGCTCTTGGCCTCTATGCAACTTCGGCGCACACGCAACAGAAATGTTACCACCAACAAGTGATGCATTGGCATTGCATCTTGCAAATAATTTTTTTTGCTTGTGTGCACAATACATAGCCTGTCCCAATTGTAGCACCACTCGGATTCATGGTGGAATGTTGCCTCATCTCACTTTATACTGTGTATAGGACTGACAATAAGAAACACTTGATCAGGCAAAGGTATGGCTTCAGTCTGACAAGGTAAATGTTAGTGAAACCCCTGAGGAGACGGGTGGTCAGAAGGTTGTAGACCAACAGTTGGTGGTTGTGTGATCTAGGAAACCTCCTGTTCCAAGTAGTTGCTTGGAATTGATAACTTGTAGTTTTAGAACAAAGTAAGTATATATATATGCTGTAGTATGACCATGATGACACCCTAGATGTGTAGAGAGTGATTTTGGTGGAACTACACTTTGTAGCCTAAGAAAGTTATTGAATTTTATACCGAATAAAAATTCTTCAAAAATAGACAGGCACATTTCCCCAAACTCAGTGCTGCAGTATGACCATGATGACACCCTAAATGTGAATGATTTTGGTAGAACTAGTTTATAGTTACAAAGTTATTGAATCGAGTCCCTTTAAAGAAGGGCTAAGCAACGTTGTGTTTTTCTCTCTCACAAGCTCCCTCTAAAGACCCCTGTATTGCATTGTATAGCACTGCATTCTATTGGAGGTGGTCCGCGCTGCTGAACATTGCAAGTGCTGTATCTACCGCTATAGGCCACAGTGGCGCATTCTACACCGTTCGTTCGCCGTGTAATGACTCATTTTAGCATCCTAAACAGTATGAAACGGATTAATTGAATGAAAAATGTTGCACAGTGGGCCTTTAACAATTGACTAAGCCACATTTTGCCAACCTAAGTGGTGCAGCCTTAAAATATAGGTTTGGTGGCACTACAATTGGTAGGAGCAAACTTAATGATTATTTTCACCAAAGTAAAAAATTCAATTCAATTCAGTTTTATTTATATAGCGCATTTTTACAAAAGGAATGTCACAAAGCGCTTAACACAAGAGGCCCAATGAGCAACAGGGGCAAGGAAAAACTCCCTAGCAGCGTTTTTTGTTTTTACTTGTTATGGTAAAGGAAGAAACAGTGAACTACAACCATAATGAGTGGTGCATTTTAATTTTGGTGGTATAGGTTACAGTTGATAAAAGTGTGGGCCTACCTTGGTAGTGTGGAGCCACCAGATACTTGGCAGAATTGGCTAATGGCTGTCGTTTGCTGGAGACCCTTTAAAGTAGTCAGATGTTTCTCACATTATGCATGAGAAACTAACTCATACAGCTAACTTAACGTTCCCCATTTAACGCTTTCTTGCATAATAAACAATAGGCCTATGCTTCATATGCATTGTTAGCAACTGACCATAACCAATGCTTATTCACATGTATAGCTAAAACAAAGGCTAAATTCAGTTTTGCGTCTCTGGTAACATATCCAAGAGACACATTCCAAGAACTGATTGGCTGTTGCATGTTGGTCTCATTTGGAGTCTTAATACAATAATTTATATTTGCGCTAGTGAAATAAAAAACTACAACACCACGGAATCCACCAAGCAGCAAGAAAAAAAAAACCAAATCTATAGAATTAAAAATTAGCTTTACATAAACGTTGGAATGAATATATGAAAAAGTATTTAAGACCTAGAACAGTAAATTTAAGACTAAATTTGCCTATTTAAGACTAAATTAGTTATATACAGCTGATAATATTCAATGAGTTCAGGGAACACATTTTTGGTAAAGTTTAGGGACTGGGGAATGTTTACAGAAAGGAGAATGTCGTGAAGGAGACAACAAAGGGAAATTCTCATGGATTCTAAAGTTCCACCATTCATTTTTCCATTGACTTTTTTGCTCGTTTTTCACAGATATTTGAAAAAATACAAACAGTAGAAACGTAAAAAGATATAGCACACCTAGAAATTATGAGACATACGATTAAAGACAAATGAATCATGAGAATGATTCATTTAAAATGTCAAACCAATAGGCTACAAAGTCTCGAAACTCACAAAGACAGACGAAGACTAAACAAAAAGGTAACAAAGACATGGTAGGCTACAGCACAGTGCTAGAAATGCAAAAGAAAAGTAACAGAAAGCGTGAAAAAAGTGGAGCAAATTAATCGGATTCCAATAATTAAAATGATATAAAAAAAAAGTTGTTGTTGTGAGGACCTCTTAAAATATGACTGCATGGGTAGACAGTGTAGGTGGGTCAGCATAGTGGTCATGTCAGGAGATTGCCATTAGGGATGGGACGAAATATCGTTTGACGAAATACCGCGATACAAAACGTGATGATACGCATCGAGGTCGAAAAAAATGGATCGCGAAATAAAGATAGATGGCACTGCTGCATGATTTGTGTAGTATATAAATAATTTAGTGTATTATATGTGTGTGTATGTATATGGGTACAGTCTGTGGTGGCAGGCTGGCTGCACCATTTGATGATCAAGCAGGGTAAAACTAAATGAAAAAAAATATTTGCGGAACTGTGCAGTGCGTCTTCATGTCAAGTCACAGCGCACTTTTCTTGTCAATTTGATTTTACTAATGACATTTCAATGTTAGAATCAAAATTAATTAATAACAACTAATAACATTATTGAACATTATTTTATCGTCAATTTACAAGATGTTGTAACATGGCCTGCTGGGAAATTTGTCTGTCCAATCATAACATTTTTTGTAATTTCTGATCTTCTACACGTTAGCCTAGTAAATGTAAACGGTTACGGCCTCTTAGGAAAGTCAGCATAAATGTACAAGAAGCCCAAAAGTGGCACTCAAAAACATAAGCAGAAGAAAGAATTGGATGTAAGGAATTCGAAATTAGCAAAATTAGACGTATTTTTAAAGCGGTCGTCAAGTTTCGATTCCGTGATTGACATCATCCAGCACTCAGACTTGGATGCTAATCCTACCACCATGCTATCACCACAATAGTCAACGAGTTTGCTGAGCAGAAGGCACGCAAAGTTGACTTTGACGGGTGAGTGCAAGGGTTTTTCTTGCTAATTACGGCAACTGATCGGCTTATCAGGTTGTGGTTAAATGGCCGCTGTGCCATCATGTATGTGCCTGTTTGCTCTTTGATGAGGCCACTGTCTGCACTGACGCTGCCTGCAAAGAAACGTGGTGTGTTCAGTTGAATGAATTTGTATGCGCTCTGATTTTGATCGTAGGCTGTGTGCAGGTTATGCAAATAGTCGCTGTCCATGATCTTGTGTGCGTTCTTCTTTCCCTCTGTGGTCGGTCAGTGTGTGTGTTGCGGTATATGCTGGTTGTCACTGTGCATGGTTCTAATATTGTGTAGGCCTATCCTTTTTTGTTTTTGGGCCTTGGGCTGTAGTGGTAGGCCCTATGGGAAGTGGATTTATGGTTCTCGACACAAAAGCAATAGGCCACAGTGAGGCAGCCTCATCTTGCAAATTAAGAGTAAATAGCTATTTGTTGCAACCACACGCGTTTTGAGTATACTTCGCATAGCGGAGGAACTGGGAAAAAAAAACAATGGCAAATAATAAATTACCCTTCCTAAACTGCACTCTGGTATCTTTTTTTTTGTTGGCAATGGAACTGTTGTATAAAAGCATTATCGCATAAGTAATATTTTGCTTAATATGGTCCATGCCGCAAAGTAACTAATGCGCTCACAGGCATTTTTAGCTTGCCTAAACAAATAGCCTATAGGCCACTGTTCAGATTTTAAGGTCTACCTGGACCGCATTGAGGAGAGCCGACACGAAATCAATAGGCCACAGTGAGGCAGCCTCATCTTGCAAATTAAGAGTAAATAGCTATTTGTTGCAACCACACGCGGTTTGGGTATACTTCGCATAGCGGAGGAACTGGGCAAAAAAAAAAAAAAAACAATGGCAAATAATAAATTACCCTTCCTAAAATGCACTCTGGTATCTTTTTTTTTGTTGGCAATGGAACTGTTGTATAAAAGCATTATCGCATAATGCTTAAGTAATATTTTGCTTAAGTATCGACGGTAATATTTTTTTCTTTTTTTGATATCGTATCGTGACGTATCGTATCGTATCGTGACCCTGGCATATCGAGGTGCATCGTATCGTGAGTTTAAGTGTATCGTCCCATCCCTAATTGCCATGCAATGGTCCCAGGATCGAAGCTCACCTTTCGTGAAATTTAGTCACATTATGAAGAGGAGAAATGCTATTATCTATAATTTTCACTAAATAACCTATAGCTTGCATTTGCAGCATTACATGTGAGTGAAATTTAGCCCATCATTATCTCATCATGGACTGGTACAGATCAACATCAGCTAAGCCTAAAAAAGCTAGGCTACAATTACTTCTGAACCTTAGGATGTGCACAAGTTTTGACACCTTTTTTATATATCTTCTTTCACACATTACTTGGCTTAGAAAATGACCTTATGTGACAACTCTATCAAGCCAAAAAGTTGCAGTACACTTTTACTTAAAGTAAAAAACTAAACATTTTCACAAAAGGAAAACACTTCCATATTCTACAATATTCATCTGGGGGCAGACACACAGCCTCGAACACGGGTCTTTCGAGACAAGAACTGTAACCTATCCTCTCCCCCACTGTCTTGTTCCCGCAGATCTAATCTTAAACTTGACAATTTGCCACACAAGTTTGCCACGCCACAAAGTGTGCCCTGGCGATCGCAAAAGTATTTCCTTTACTTGTAATCATGCTTTTGTATTCTTCGTATAGCTCCACAAGGACATTTTGTTCATAGCTGTTGAAAAAATGAACCCTACTTTTACTGTCCATCTTCGACATGATCACGTTTTCGACTTTCGCCTGTTCTGGGCTTTCTATGTATAAGGTGAACGCGCGTAAGACAAGGTTAGATAAGCCTTGTTGGAGTTAACTCTGATGAAGCGTTAGTGGAATGAGCCGCATGTTAAAGTTGAGGCTAGTTCAACGAGGCTTGAACACCTAAGCGCCGCTATCATTAGCGACTGTGATGGAATACCCCTGCATGTCGCATGTGGTTACCTTGAAGGCCTTTAAGTCGAAATGTCCTGTGATCCACAATGCCACAAGATTTATATGGTCCATGCCGCAAAGTAACTAATGCGCTCACAGGCATTTTTAGCTTGCCTAAACAAATAGCGTAGGCCACTGTTCAGATTTTAAGGTCTACCTAGGATGGAGATTTACAGCACTTCTCAGGTGACGTGACGAGCTTATTACATAGCCTGAATTGTTTTAGGCTATATCCATGGCAACATCAGAGCGTAGCGCTCTAGAATCTTTGATTGAAATAGGCCTTTTGGATTCATATCAGGCTTTTGTTATGAAGGTCTCATACAAAATCTAAAATGAAACAAGCTAAATAAGGAATGCCTAAATTAAATACAGAAACAAAAAACTACAGCCATTAAAAAAACACTATTATTCAAATACTTAATTCTACTGCACAATGCATTATATTGGACCGAAAATATTGGATTACTGATTAAAAAAAATGCAATTTTTTCCCGTAATGCAGGGTTTGAAGACACAGCGTTCAATAGCCTACAACACTGCAGTCAAACTATTTAGCAATTTCTGATTGAAGAGGGATCCTATGTTTTATCAGAATTGGGGATAGGCCTATATGGCACAGAACCAGCCACGACAACCATCCCACTTGCATAATAATAATAATAATAATAATAATAATAATAATAATAAACTTTATTGCAGAGACATGTTGTTTACGTTGACATGTTGTTACGCAAAAAGAAACAGGAAACTATAAAAAAATAAAAAAACAGAAAGCAGCACAATAATGAACATTATAGGCCCTATTGTTTAACTATTTAATTATTGTGTTCTAGTTCTAAGGTTGTTTTTCACTGACTAGTACCAGCTTGGTTCGGTTCGGTTCGACTCAGTTCAGTTTGGGTTTGAATTTACGGTTTTCCACTATGATTAAAGTGTGGCCTTAAGTAACTGGTTGCTATAGTGACCAAACATTCTGAGACACAGCCAACTTAACATTCTAATACGAGCGGACACTTATAAAGTTGAGATCATAGACTCTATATGGTTGAGATAAACAAATCGTCAGAATGTATGAAATCCGAGGGATGTTGTATTTTGTCCTTGGTTTGTGGCTGTTTGCAACAATATGTAGTAGAAATGCTTACCAGGGGGCCATTGCACAAAAGTTGGATTCATTCAGGATAAGTGAGTAAGCCAAGCTCATTGAATCCAAAACAAGAGCGTCCAGGCTTAATTTGTTGCACAAAGGCCAAGCGAGGATAAGCAGACACAGATTCATTTTATCCTGGATAAGTGCGCGATCACGGCTTCCTCTAATAGACCCCGCCACTGATCACAGATTCACTGTCGTGTCATTCGCAGAAAATCTTTGTCATTGAGTCGCCATCTGCCGCGCTATGCTCACCAACACGAAGTCTGCAGGAATTTCGCCTTTCGTCGTTTATTGTATCTTAGCAACGCTCATTCTTTCAGTAGTTCTAACTCCGAATCCTCACATGGACGCGCATCGCTAAGACCAGGCGTAAATTGTGTTTGTGCAACCGACTTAAAATTTATTGGTCTTAACAAAGACCAATTTGACTTTAAGACCAGCTTAGCTAAGACCAGTTGGTGCAACCGGCCCCAGGGCTTGGGCTTTGGCCCTGACAGTTGAGGTGGGCCTGTTGTCAGGACAACAATTCCAGGTTTAGCCCTGTTTTAGCCCAGCCCTGTCTAACTACGCCCGGTCTTAGCGATGCACGTCCATGTGAGGATTCGGAATTAGAACTAAGAATGAGCGTTGCTAAGATACAATAAACAACGAAAGGCGAAATTGCTGCAGACTTCACGTTGGTGAGCATAGCGCGGAAGATGGCGACTCAATGACATAGATTTTCTGCAAATGACACGACAGACATTTGTAAATACCAATCATGTCCCCTACAGTGTTTTGAAAGGCATCGTTTGCCTAAAATCGCAATCTTATAAGCACTTGCAGGTCTTTTCTGCCGAATTGGAAACTTTCATTGAATTCATTGTCGTTATACAAATCGAGGGGATTACTCCTGTCCCTAATTATTCTTTCATGTCTAAACGCTCTCTCGTTGTACATCCTATGTATCAGACGTGCAATGTTTATTACAATTATATTGCAGCTTTCGTCATAACTATGGCAACAAGGCCATATTTTAATATTTATGCCAACCCCTGACTAGGCGTAAAACCTGCGACCGGTCTTAGCGAGTAGATGGCTTAAGCCCACTTGGTGCAACCGGCGTAACAATCAAGTTGGTCTTAGAATGTTGAGTTACGACCAAAATAGCTTAAGACCAGGCTTACGCCCTGTTGGTGCAACCGGCCCCAGGTTTGGCCCCCAGTATAAACGGGGTTAATATATGCTGGAGCAAGGCCATTAAGAGCTTTATGTTAGGAGTATTTAATCAATTCGGCTTTTAACAGCCAATGTAAGGACGCAAGCATAGGTGATATATGTTCATATTTTTTGGTCCTTTAAGTGCTTGTGCTGCAGCATTTTGTGTTTTTTATGCAGGTAGTACCACACCCAGAGAACAAAGCATTACAATAATTAAGTCTAGAGGTAACACATGCATGTATTAGTTTTTCTGCATCCTCAAAGGAAAGGAATTTTCCTTAGCAACCTTAGCAATGTTGCAATTGTATGATGATGATCTGGATGTTCCCATCGTGTGACCTAGGCTCACACAAATTTGAGGGTAATCTAATAGGGGCCAATTGTATTATTATATTTGTTTTTGTAGTAAGCTCAAATTTTAGGCATTAAACATTGTAGCTCTACATTTACACAAATGAAGAACAGTAAACAACAACAAAATTGGAAAATGTATACACTTGTGATTTTAAGCCTACACATACAGTGATTGCCCTATGCACCAAGTTCAACAAAACCTAATTACTTGACTGAATCATACAGGCATTAAGAACCAACTGCTACAGAGGCCTTCTAGTCCTCAACTATATCACATGAATGATCTAACGTCAAGATAACCAGCCAATAGCCACAGAACTGCATAAAATTTCACACATCTTAATGTTTTATTAGTTATTTACTGTATAGACATGTAGCCAAGCAACACATACTGTTCATGTTTTCTTTACAAGATAAACCTTTTTCCTTTGTCAGCACATTTGTCCAGACGATATGTGCAACAAGATACATTCCTTTAGGCTATATTAAGCAGATTAATACTGTTAACACTGACTATTTCACCATATCCTTAATGAGATAAGTTCACATGGCAGGTCTTGATTTATACATGTCATATAATGTATAAACATAATAATAATAATTTTCACAGGCAAGAAACAACTTCAGTACAGACAGTTCTGAAGGTTCCTGCAAAAATAATAACATTTATACATTTTAGTGGCATATGCCTCAGAGGAACATGCTACAACATAAATTGTGACACAATAAATACAGATACAATCTATGGTCTTTTGTTATTATGTATATATTGAAGTTCTATTTGCAAATTGTGCAAAAATTCAGGAAGTGGTCATATTGACCATGTACCTGTAAAAAATCAGGTTTTGCTATACTACAAATCAGTTAGTTCAGAACCCATTATTATGATTTACAGCTGTAAGGATTCACTTTGTTTCACACTGTTTCACTTTTTATTCTAATAAACATGAAATACATGTTTTCACATGTTATAGGGTTCATTTTTTGTGAGATATTTTTGTAAGGTATTTCTACAACACTTCTTGAGTTTGTTAAGTACAACATGGACCACGCCATTAGGTTCACTCACTTTTCGCTCCGTATTACTCTTGCTCAGTACTCCCATCAGCAGGTTTGAGCAACATGGAAACAATTATATCAACTGAGCAAAATAAATTTAAAGGAAAAGTCTGACCTTAATTACCTTACTTGTTTTTCTCAGTTGATAACCAGGGGCCTCATTTATAAAACTTTGCGGAGATTCCACTCTAAAAGATTTTGTGCGCAAAAAGTCAGAATTTTCGTACATAAAAAAACAAAACTGATTTATAAAACCTTGCAGTGCAAACATGTACACACTTTTCTCGTTATAAATACGGACTTGCGTTACCTTATACGTTGTGCACGAGCCTCATTCTCCTCCCAAGGTCGTCCAGTATTTTACCCAATAAGGTCCATGTTAATCACTCAATGAATATGGTAACTTATAAAGGTGCCTTCGATAGCCAATCATGACATGGTAAATATGAAAACAAAATACGATTCAGGAAATGCGAGACCAACCTCCTAAAAGAGGTAGAACATCTTCACTAAATCTTGTTTGAAGGCCATAAAAAAAAGAATATCAAATTGTAATAACAAAAGTGAGTGGCAGCGTACAACTGATGTTGTCAAAAAGTAAGTTCAGCGCCAAGAACCAAGCACTGACTATGAATATAGAATTTGTTGCATATTTTTCTTATTAGGCATGTTACGAATACTACATTACATTTTAAAGTGCTCGCATGCAGCCTCTGCGCTGTGCATCCGGCTACTTTATCAATGTAATATTTTATTTTACCATTGGAGGTCACTAAAACACAGTCTAGAACAGAGTCCTATAGGGTGCTAGTCAAGAAAACTTTGCAGGAGCGTTACGCAAGATTACATGTGTGGTCAAAAGATTGCGGAAACCTGGGAACGTTTTTGCGCATGGAAAATGTAAATCCCGACTTTTGTGAGAAATGTTGCGACCGCAAATTTTACCCTGCTTCACGCAACTTTTTCTTGCGTAAAGGGCTTTATAAATGAGGCCCCTGGTGTACATAAGATTGGTGGTTTGTTATCTTTCTGTTTTTTTGCAGTTTGTCAGATTTTCCATTTTAATTCATTTTATATTTGCAATATTACTTTATATACTCACAGTATTTCCAACACTCACATTGTTTCCAACACAACTGCACAGAAATGTGAAAATATTTCTAGTAGGCCTACATATATACCTAAGAAGTTAGTTCATTCTCAACAAACACACGGTCTCACTATACTGAGAGATCTTTACAAAAAATACCTGCAGCATGTTCTCAAAATACAATTACAAACACATTGATTACAGACAAGATATTTTGAGTGTCCTTAAGTGATGCATTGTTTGGGATTATATGAAATACATTTTTGTTCTTCAAAACTATGCCCATTTTCAACCTTGTTGTACGGTACAGGGTCACTGAGTGTTGTCAGTAAGAAAAAGAACAATACAAATGGTTCAATGTGGCAAACTGGCAGCTAAAGCTAATAAATGTACATTAGCTTCAGTTGTCAGTCTACTATAGAGAGGGAAAGACATCAAACATAGTGGCAGCGTTCCTAGCCAGAGAACCATCCAACCATTTCAAAAATCCCACCTCCTATACTGCCAGACATGGGCTTCAGATCAGAATTATAGCTCATATTTAATCAGTAACTCAAAACAAAAAAAAAACTCTTTCTATGATTTAGATTGGAATTAGTTTATCAGTTTATTAAAATAAAACATTCTAAACAATTCAAATTGGTGGGAAAATACTGTCTGAGCACCAGAATCAATATGCTCAACACGCCTGTATATTAACTTTGGAGTGTGAATGGAGTTATTTTCCCACCCTACACTCTATACACTACCAAATTATTTCATTCTTTTTCATAGTGACAGCATTCAGCACTCACTTCTTTAATCTTACTGCCCAAAACTTTGTATTCTGTAGGCATTATGTTAAACATACATGTTACAGTGAGGTTCACTCTGTTCATGACATGCATTTATATAGGGTATTTATTACATTTTGTGTGGCTCAGTTAGTTTAAGCTGCTTTTTTATTAAGCTTCATTATTCATTCTTTGTTGCACAAATTCTCTTGCCTATCCACAGTACTTGGCAAGCTCATTCAACAGGGCTTTGATTGGGATTACTCTGAACTCTGAATCTCTTAACTGGTTATCAACCATTTATTCCGCATATTCATATTTAATCAGTTAGCAATCATCCAATCATCCATAGTAAACTGTATTCCATCTTCAATTTTGCAAATTCAAACACATACACAGGGTTCCCACACCTTGGTTAACATCAAATTCAAGGACTTTTCAAGGACTTTCCATGACCAATTTTCTCAAAATCTAGGACCTTACAGGGCGGCATTACCTGCTGCTACCGCTGAATTAGCCTGGCGCAGTCTGGCCAAGCTACCGTACTACCCGCCTTCTGATAGGCGGGCTTAACCTGCATCTATCAGATGCCTCATTGGCGCTGGGGGGAAAGCTTGTTCCTCATTGGTTCCTACTTTTTTGGCAACAGAAATGCTCTATAACGGCAGCTTGGCCAGACTGACTGCTTGCAAAATTGAATGTAGCGTCACAGGAAGTATGGGCAGGCCCAGGCTACTGCTGAATATGTTATCAATTAACATAATAATATTTATAGCTTACATTCATAACCACAATACATGCTTTGTCATGCATTTAGTTCTTTATCATTTCACAAAAATATTTGCATGGAGGAGTCTGTGATCTGCCCCTCCCCAGAAAATTTTGAGGAAAGTAGATGTGCTTTCCTGCATTCAAGTGCATTTAAAAAGGTTGCAGCTTACTTAAAAGAGGTAGGCTAAACTAGCGAGGTGGCTTCAGAGCACCCAGTCTAACAATGATGTTTTCATATACAATATATATAAGCTTGTGTAGAAGGTAGTGCAGAAATCAGTCCATCCATGTAGGGGTGGGCAATATAGACGATATATACCGTATGCAATATGCATTTGGCCAATGGTAGAGATTTTGGGTCATATCGGCATACCGTGATAGGCTCATTGCGTCTCCACAACCATGTGAAAAAATGTTGACCTGTAGCTTCACCTTATTGATAGCACCTTTTCATTCTTACAGCGAAACTGTGTAAGAGCCTATAAATTGAACAGCTACTGCCTGACACAAATGCAGCTTACCAGTTTACTTCTGTGTGAATTTGAGAGTCCAATATAACCACCTCCGAACGATGACTAAACAACTGTTGTACATATTGACTTTATGCTATGGTAACCATTAAGAAACTGTTATGCTGTAAGTTAAATACCAAAGTACACCGTGATATATATCATCTACCGTCTATGGTTCAAAATATATCGCAATACACATTTTAGACTATATCGCCCACCCCTACATCCATGCATTAACATACCCAACGCCACACCCACAAGATCTGTTTATCTTAGCCAAGTATCATACACATTGAGTGTGAGCCCAACAAACTTCACACATTGCTCAGCTCAGGTTACTGAACACAAGCTATATTATTTTGTTCTTTTAAGTTGTGCTATATATATGAAACCGGGGTACACCAAATTTTTTTTAAAAAATTAGATGGTTCCTGCATTCAATAATAATATAGATAGTTCACTTTTATTCTGAAGAAGACTAAAGTTCTTCAATATTGAGCACGCATTATTTAGTCACACTTGTTTTTGCACTCACTTTAGTCAAACTTATCTTAATCTCTTAATGGACATTAGGCTGTGGTAGAAAGTAGGCTACACCACACTGGTGGTGGCAAGATAATGACACATGTAAAATGCATACAAAACCACCAAAAATATTCAAGGACTTTCAAGGACAGTGTCTTTTTATGCCTGTTTTCAAAACCTTCCAGGGCCTTGAACTTATTTTTTCAAAATCACAAACTTTCAAGGATTTCAAGGACCCGTGGGAACCCTGCATACATGTAGTTCATAAGATATATATATATATATATATATATATATATATATATATCACATGTTTATATCAAAGAATCATAGACCTTAGAGGTCATGTATTGAGTAGTTTGTACTAATATAATGGTTTTAACAGCTTTGTTATTGGTGTAGAATTTTTGCTTTTGGTGTATATTGCTAAGCGTCTAAAAACAGTAACTCTACAAAATCCACATAAACCTTCCCACCAGTAAATACGGCAACAAAGGTGATGGTTCAGGTTTTTTACACTACGAGTTGACTGTAAATTTCTAGAGGCTGAAATGTTATGTTTAACATGCATCTTAAAACTTAAGTTTTTAATATCACCATACTAGAGGTTATTGGTTCACATTACTTAAATTTACAAACTAATATAGTAGCCTAGCTAAAAGCAACATTTCATCAATTTTAGGAAGTACCACCAGTTTTACAGCATAGACGTTCCATCTCCAACAGACATGCCTCTACGTGCTTCACAAATGTTTTGGAGCAGGTCTTGTCGCTGTCTTTGAAACTGGACACACAGAAGAGAATGACATCTGACTGAGGGTTGTAACATACTCCATAGCCATTAGGGACCACAGGACCATAGCAGCAGATCATATCCAGTGTTGTAGGGACCTGGATCAGGAATTGGATTCCATTAAATGTCTGCATATGTGCCCAATAATAGTATTTTTTATCTTCTATTTAATACCTGACTTGTAGAAAGGATGAAGTGATTGCTGACAGTGTACGTTTCATCAGTGAAGATTTCAGGCATGTCCATGTGCAGTTCCTTCGACATTTCTCTCAGCCCCAACAGGTGATTGTCAATGGCCATTCCTGTAATTGCCTAAAATTATAAAGTGTGTGACATCACTTAGTCATTTGATTAACTAGTAAAGAGTTAAGTAGTTATGTTGTACAATGCTTGTGTACTATTTTTCACTGTTGAGAAGCTAACAAATCCCACATTACAATTACCTGAGCCTCTCTCACATAATTGCAATGAGTTTGCAAAGTGCTAGGTACAGTAGGGCATCAAACTTTTCCTGAATAAAGAAGCATAATTCAGTGCATGCTAGTCTTCTTGATATAATTTAGGTGATAAATTAGGCGATAGTACTAGCACAGCAGTAGCACCAGCACAAAAAAGTAAAGGTAAAGGCATGGTTCAGGACAATGCTAGCTGTGTGTGTGTGTGTGTGTGTGTGTGTGTGTGTGTACATATAAATATATATACACACATGTGTGTATAGATATAGAAAAATATAGATGGGGGGATTTTTCACTTAGCCAGTGACTGATGTGGTGATCCTGTGTTAACACCTCTACCAAGATCATTTGTTCTCTTGTGCTATGGTTAATTGATGGAATGTAATGGAATTAAAATGCCATTTTAAGGTAAATGTTTGTCACATGGAATCATTTAATTTAATCTTTAACTACATCTTTACAATCCTGGATATGAATTGTTTTTGTGTGAGTATGCATAATTAGCTTTTGTATCTTACCAGCATAGTGTAGTTTGTCTGGGCATTAATGGCATCTTTAAGCATTTTCATCTTTTCATCATTCTTAAAAACACAGCAATATGTAGTACATTAAAATAAAATCAAAATGTGGTCTATAAATCTAACTACGGTAATATTAAAGTTTTTTTGGCATCATTTCCATTCAAAATGTAACTTACTGAAAATGTTGGCCTCTCCTCTGTCATGGCCTTCCCAAAAGCTAAAGCCTCAAATGTGGCAGAGCGAATGTTGTCCACACGGCCCTCTCGAAATCGACGAATGGAAGCACTCTCATAAGTTGACACTGGTCGTCTATGACATCTGAATTATTCAGAAAATATTCTGTTTCAAATGAGTTTAAATCTGTGTTTATATGAATCACTTTAAGTGATCAGTAAAATGATTAGTAATCAAACTGACCTGTAATATGCAAACTGAATTGCAACTTGAATATATGCATCTGGGCTCATTTTCTGTTTCTTGATCATCTCTTTGCCATACTTGGTAAACTTCAGAACATTCATGTCCAGATTTGTAACAAGTCTACAATTCAATCAATTGTTAGAGTAGGCATAATGTGATACACAGATAATTAGAACAAGATTTCTATGTATTCTCGATGTGTGTGCATGTGTGCACTTGCCGATGTAATTTGTCAGCTGAAGCAGCAAGGCAAGCCTGGATTTCCAGGGAGCATTTCCAACGCAGTCGCCTTGGGGCTGGTAGCTCACTCACACTGGCTGCCCTTACCATCTTAGATGGGCTTCCTTTTCTTTATAAGGGACACAGAAACCGTACTACATAATGGCCTGTCTACATTAGTGTCTCTTGCCATTCTCATCTACAATCTGATTATCTGTGTAGAATACCGTCTAAAGAGTAAAGAATTAATAAGTGAATAGATAAACAAAATTCCATTAAAATCCTACACAAGCATTCTTATGCATCTAAATAAGAGTGCAGCAGAAACATGCTTGTTATTGCTCATTGCTCCATCACAATGAAACCTGTACATTCTTTAATTTTACTGGTTATGATTATATATATTCATACATGCTTTTATTAGTAACTCTTTAAAATAATGTGTGTTAATGAGGTAACAATTGGTTAACATTTGTCAACCTTTAAAGGTGCTCAACCAGTCAGCAACAAGATGGTCAAGGGTGGAGGTGGGAGTTAATGCGCTTCCTCTACCCTTTTGTTGTCAATTGGTTGGCTGTGGTTTGGTGTGTTTAGGTTTGTTTGAGGATTACAGCCCCTGTGTTGTCTCTTGAGACCAGGTTTTCTTTGCAATGTATTCAGGGGGCAAAAAGCAATCCGATCAAGAGGGGTTGCCTACAATTTGAGACAAAAATGAAATCTTGCTAAAATCCTGCAGCAATTAACCTTTAACATTAATTAACTGTTAGCAAGCAGCTTGTAGGTCACAATTACATTAGTTACCTGTTATTGCTATAATTGTTATAATTTAACAACATTAGGTAACTGTGATATCATTCATTTATCAATTTGTCAACTGGACTTCTTTTTGGAGCTTGAAGACATTTCACTTTCTATCCAAAAAGCTTTGTCAGTTCTAACTGGACATGGGAATATCAGGAGTTCTATATCTTTTGGCCTGTGGGTATAAACTGTTGACCACACCCTTCACCACCAAGTTGCTATAATAGGATAACTATTTGAGGTTCCCATATTATTTAGCCTTATAGACTTACATGTATTTTAAGAGGTACTCAATGCACTGGACTAGGACAATCCCTTCACAGGGTGAGTGCTCACATATAACTCCACAGCAGCCATCTGACCCTACAACAAACTGAGATGGTTATAATATTTAAATCAGCATTAGCACTTGGAGAATCATTTTTCTCATCGTTTACACTCAAGAGAACTTTTACCTGCATGGGTTTATCATACCAGCGGTTTCCCCCATTTCTCTCTGGACCTCCCCCATGGAGCATCAGCAAAGCACGATTGGTGTCTGTGAGTTGCAAGCCACTGGGTTCATTCAAGCACACCAAACACAAACATCTCTCAATCATATCCAGGGAGTCTCTGTTCGTTGAATCTGCATTGTATGGGGAGATAAATTATTTTGTTAGTGAACACCGTAAAGGCTTATTACTCATGTAAGTCAGGGTAACAGTGTGTGTGAACTGAAGCATTAATAAATGCGCTATATAAATAAAATTGAAATTGAATAGTTACTAGTGCCATCATGCATTTTTCATTTGTCGTTCAGAGACACACTTTGTCTAAATAGGAGATTATATTTTGCCCTTGCAGGTGTGTCAACTAATAGAGGAGGTTTGGTTCAGTGCAAAGCTGGTTTTTAAGAAATTTTCACATATTCAAACTCAGACACCAGTCAGATTCCAAACAAATGTCATTGAATGTTTGAAACACGGGAGGTTTAGTCATCACATACGCTTGCAAAGTAAACAGGCAGACTGTGGTGCCATGTAAGTCTAAAACCCACATAAGAAACACTAGGATGGATAATCTTGAAGAAAACAACTGAAGAGGTGTAACACCACAGGCTGAGAATAAAGAAAGCACAAGAGAACTTAACTGATGCAGAGACCAGTCACCATGCTACAGAAGTGTGGCAACCCTTTGTCTGGCTTTATCCATGGTAATGGACGAGGCCAGACAAAGAGCTCAGGGTATAAATAGGCAGCATGTTAGGGCACAGGTGGAGGTAATAAGTGCACAGGGGAGTCAGACGGGCAGGCAGTGGCAATGCACTTAGGGCGGAATTCTCCAGGGTGATTAAGTAAAAAAAAAACTCGTAGCTGCACGCTTTTCAGCCTGAGCGCATTCTGCCATAGGCTCAAATCAGTCACTTGCACGCCAAAAGCCCAGTTGCGCGTTCTAGGCGGGGCAACCCTTAAATTGGGGCGTATCTAATGATAAGGTTCCTTACGTGTATTCTCCTCCTGAATTAAGTCTTTTTACTGTTACGCACCTTTGAGGGCTGTATTAAGGTCAAGCGCCACTACATGGTGAAATAGTATATTGCGTTTGATGTCTATCATGGCCGAATTCGAACATGCCAATGTTCGAGACATTCTATATTAGCCTACATTGTTCATCATTATTTCTAAACTACATTTATCACAACCACAAGAAATTATCAGACAAAACCACCAACTCTGTTCCAGTTTTTTATAATCCTCGTCTGTCTCCTGTTCTAAATATTATACAAGCACTCAAAGCGCTTTATAATGAATGCCTCACGTTCACCCATTCACACACATGCATTCACACACCTGTGACAGAGGCTGCCATGCAAGGTAGCAAGGGAGCAATTGAAAGAGTAAAGCCCTATTTCTACAATGTTCTAAAAAATTAAAACCAAAATGCCTGTCCTGCACTTCCTTGCTTTAGTATCAACAAGAGGAGCACGCAGACAGCCACGTATTTTTCGGCTTGTTCCGCAAATGTGACTCACAGACACCCCACTCTGCGCTTAGTTTGGACCGTGAGGCCTATACAAAAAATCAGCTACCGGTCGGTGATCATCAAGGTCACAAGCGATTCTGGGATCTGAGTTGTTCCAGGGAGTTCATACTTTTAAATCACACAGCGGATTTCGTAGTAGTTTGAGAAGTGCACAATTTCGAAATTACATCACTTTCACTGAGATCGTTTTTTGTGTGTTACTACAATCTTTATTTTTCCTCCCTGTCCTCCATGGAACAAACAAGCTAAGGTAGAAGGAGCACATTTTAAATGATTTTCGCTGGTTAAGAAGCGCTTAATTATTTATTTCTTATTTTTGTCATTCCTAGGCTACAGTTTAGTCTAAAATTTGCCTAACTTTACTTCTGGTGTGACGTGACATAGCATGCCAGCTTTGCACAGAGATAATTTGATAATGCCTGATAATGTTATTTTTGTCATGGGAATTAGATAAATTGGTAAAGGAGAGTGTGGTCAACATGGAAAGAATTTATGCCTGTTTATTTTGATTCAAGTGAATGTTAACATGATCTGTCTAAACAGACAGCCGACAGCTAGGGTAATTGTAAAGCAATTACTCTAGACCACGTCACGACACTACGTCACAACCAATTTGCCTTCGCATACGCAGTGCTATGCAGATTGATTTTCCAGTAAAACAAGTTGCATTCCCTCAAAACCTATCCAGTTAGCTCGCAAATTTCGCTAGCATAAATAACAACTAGTTACATATTTCTAAAACGATTAAATTAACAAACCAGTGGGAAATAATGGCACACCTACAGCAGTATCAGAAAAACATTATCACAGCATGGGTGTGAGTGAGGGCTGTTCATAAAGCATGAAAGCAACACGCTGTTAGCGTTTGCCGCTAATTAGTAATTAGCGGCTAACTAATTACTAATTAGCGGCTAATTAATCGCTAATTAGTGTAATACAGTGTACAGTGACCCAGTGTAGGCCATGGTTTACATTAACATGAGTTTAGTGAAGGCAGAAGTGGTTGCTGCTAAACATACGTTTATTGATTACTAATGTAAGCCCTTTACTAACCCGACTGTACGGGTTGGTATTCAAAGTAATTAGACAGAATTTAACAGAAAGTTTTAAAGTAGGGAAAGATCACAACTTCCCGCACCACTCGTGCGTGTGTCCAAACTTCTCATGACCAATCAATGGCCAGTAGCTACCCGTACGGTGATGTAGTGTCATGACGATGTGTCGTGACGTTGTGTCATGACATAGGACTGTGGCTCTGCAGACAGATATTATTGTTATAATAACATATAACCCCTCAGTGAAGTAGTGGTAGGCTTTGCTCAGTTTGGACATAACGTTAGCCATTCAAGACATAGCAGTTGTATGCCAGGAGGTTTAATCTTGTGTATGCTTGGCTTTTCAATTTAATAGGCATATGTTTAAATAACAGGCCACTCCACTGTCAGCAGTTTTATCAAATCTTTGCAGACAGCATGTAGCTTGCTCCAGTTGCTGACGTTAAATGTTAATGTGACCTGAGTGATCTAACATATTCAGATAAACGCCCGTCTAATAAACATTTGATGTACATCCTTCATTATTTAAGTAAACTCTAAACAATACCAAAACAACAGAAGAACAAGTTAACAATAATAGCAGGCCAGGTAAAATGAATGAACTTAAAGGGATAGTTCGGTTTTTAACACATTGAGCCCCTTTCACATGTTGTCTGAAATGAAATAAAGTGGTTGACACCAAAATCTTGATGATTGCTCCTGTCTCGGCTATTTGGGAAATATAGAATCGCCTCTGCCTGCCTTTAAAATGGCTAGCAATGGGCATGTGTTGTTTCTATCCTTAAAACACTGGTTTTAAAAAAAGTGCTACTCATGGAGTGAAGTGGCGCTTGCTGATGTTCCAACCCAAGTATCGTAGCAAAATACAGTTTCTGTCATGTTTTATTAGCCATTTTGTAAGTCCCTTAGGGATCTATTTGCTCCTTCATATAAACAAAGTGCCAAATAAAACATGACGGAAGCTTTATTTCGCTACGATACATGTTTTGGAACATCATTGAGCACCACTAACCACTTGGTGAGTAGCACTTTTTTAAAACCAGTGTTTTAAGGATAGAAACAACACATGCCCATTGCTAGCCATTTTGAAGGCAGGTAGAGGCGATTCTACATTTCCCAAATAGCCGAGACAGAAGCAATCGTCAAAATTTCGATGTCAACCACTTTATTGCATTTTAGACAACCTGTGAAAGGGGCTTAATGTGTTAAAAACCGATCTATCCCTTTAATGAATCTTTTTGCCTCCAGTTTGCTGCTCGTGCACAAAAACGTCACAATGTTTACAAACTCAGAAGGGGTCTATAGAGCAATATGTGCTTTAGCAAATTCTACGCTATGCCAAAAAAATACTTCTAAAGAAGATGTGCATGGTTGCTGAGGCTTTCCTAAGGTAGCCTTTCACATAAAAGACAACGAGACCATAATAGGAGTGAGAGTATTGGAATTCATAATATATGTACCATATGCAGGTTATGACTGTATTGTATGTCAGTTAGGCCACACTCAACTGTCTTACACATGAAATTACATGTTTTAGTTCATTCTATTGGTTCTTTGCACTGTGAGCCTTTATCCTGCGTCAGTGGCTATCAGCTTTAGCTGACCACGCTGGCACTAATCATGGTCTGATTCAACGCAGACCATGTCAACTGGGATGATCAACGCCATCAACCATTAACAATAAACCGTACTTAAAGTCAGGCCCTTTCCTTGTCTAATTAGAGCGGCTGGTGGATCTTTATGTGAAACATTCTGTCTCACCCTTGATGTGCATCATTGTAAATAAAACTCTGTTCCTGCTTTTTTATAATCCTCGTCTGACTTGGTCTCCTGTATTCCTGAAGTAATCAAAAATTACTATCAGGAGGAAATATTATTGAGTGGGTGTAGGATGCTTCAAATTTAATTTCCTTACTCTAAGTGCATTTGTGTTTAGCAGCCAGCAAAGGTTTGTGTGCTCCTATAGATCTCGAAAGGCAACGAGAAAGGACTCTCCAGATGGTTAATTAGGTAAATTTAAAACAAAGTCATGATTAAGAAGCATTAGTCAACCCTTCTGAATGTTGCATAGACTCAGACAATAGACAAATCTTTCTACCGGCAAATTACCATATTGTCATAGGAATGCCAACTTGTGTTATATCCGTGGGAGAAAATATGAAGTAGCTTGGGAAAATAGGGATTGTATGTTGTTTTGAAATACTGCTCATATCTCTCAAAACAGCCAGACGATAAAAAATGTCCTGAGTCAGATTAGGTCATATGGTATTGTGGTTTGTCTTTATGGAAAGAGCCACCAAGTATAGAAATGAGAAGTAACATCTATTTACAAAGCACAATTGATTTCAAATGGCTCTTCTGAATACTTGCATATAGTCAGTTGTAATCTCTTACCTTTAATAAGGATGTTGCGAGCTTCTGCCCACTCTGTACGGCCATTTGATGTTAGAAGGCCAATAGGTGGAACATGCTCCTCTTCACTGGCTGCCATCTTCCTGATCTTTTCCAACTGTGTGTATAAATCTTTCTCATTCAGACGCCGAAAGTTGATCACCACATCAAGAACAAAGAACTTCAATGGAAGAGAACAGTAAGAGTAATGATCGGTCATCAATCCCTACCACAATTCTTCCAAGAAAGCCCAGCAAAGGCTCTACTTCCTATGAAAGCTGCCCATACATCCAGAATTAGGAAGAGCTTCTTCCCTCAAGCAGTGAGACTGCTGAACAAAACTGGGCTGTTGAACTAACACTGATGACCAAAACATGACTGTTATGGTGCCACAATGATCTGAAAACATATGTACAATATACCTTCTGCTTGAATACCATTATATTCTACCTCAATGCACCTTCTGCTGCTTAATGATGGTAAACTGAATGTACACCTGTTATGTATTATGCTGCTAAATACCATTCTACCTACCTCAGCCCTGTCCTGTTCAAGGTTTTTCTATGCCCTGTCTTAGGGTCTATTGTCTTATTGTCTTGACCCACTTTATGTATATTTTAATTCTAATATAGGTGCAGTAGATGTAGCTTAACTTATTTGTAGCATACTAAGCAGACTACCAAGAAGTTGTGTATTCTTCTTTTTTCACCATTTACTGAGGACAGTAAAAAACACTA
>JAGFZM010000009.1:1487066-1539205 GCA_017657215.1 Limnothrissa miodon | reverse complement strand
GATTTTTTTTACTTCTGTTTAAATGTGTTATTTAATTGTGACCCATATACGATTTGCATGTTTACAATGGCGAAATGTGCTTGCTAGCTTTGTGATATTAAAGTAAATAATAAATAATTATCATAGGTCAAGCTTATGGTAAGTTTCACTGTCCTCCAATCAAAGCACACACTATCGCACTGGCTTGTCGAAGCAATAACGATGACGTATGATTCAAAAGGTTTACAGCCTCCTACAGGTTTGAAGGCGCACTGAACTCGCGGCTTAGCAGCCTCTTGGTCAGTGTTCCAGGAAGTATCTGTACAACAGGTCTGTTCTGTGGCCAGCTGGGCCAGCCCGGACACGTTCGTGAGGTTCTACCGCCTCAATGTCACCCAGACACTGGTAGCGCATTCGGTACTGAGTGTAGGCTCGGTTTGAATGGCTTTCCAACACCCCATTCGCCCCAACCGGCCCACGCCCACTCATCTACATTGTTACGTCCCTGGTAATGCATACAATGTGGATTGCATAAGGTTTTTAATGAGTGCACCCCCTCTAGCTGCCCATTAGGTGACAAATAATGTGTGTGTTTCTGTGGGATGAGTCACCCCTGCGGAACACCTCACGCAGAGAGACCATCTCAGGCTGACAGGAAAAGTAGGTCATATAGGGCAATCGGGGAGCTTTCCAGATCTCTTCCATAGGTGGATCTCAAACACAAGATGTTGAAAGAGAACTAATGGTTATTTGTTTTACTGTGCATGTAAACGCGCTCACTGTTAGCATCATTACCATTGTTAGCATCATTAGCATTATTTGCATTGAAGCGAATTAAAAGCAAATAACTTCACACACGTACGCACACAAAAAAAATGGGTGCCGCGGTGATGTGGTGGCAAGGCCACCCTGTGGGTTCTGCCAAGATAATACAGTCAGTTTAGTATCCAATAGTAGACATATTACAGTATATGATAACACATGGAACCTGTTATGGAGTTACCCTAAAACTGTGCGATAAATGTATTACTTTTGGGACAAAGGCACCATCAAAGGAAAACAAATGCTCAGAAAAACTGGATTTACTTGGTGTTTTTTTGGCAGGCTTGATATGTAGAGTCCATGCTCTAGGACTAATAAGTTATACAGTCACTGTGTAGTTCACTGTTTTTCTGTCACAGAGCAGACATCAAGATGTGAAGAATCTCAATACTTACGTATCCAGTAGTGTTTTATATTCCAGTACAGCAGAAATGAGATGAGCTGCGAATCTGAAAGGGAGTCACAGTAGGATTCGTAGTGAGCAGTGGCAGGCACAAAAATTTTGGGGGGCAAGTGCTCCAGGGGGGAAAAGGGCACTTCTTGTGCATGTGGAAGGTCTAATTATTAAAGTAGGCTACCAATGACAACTGCTTCACAATTCTGTCACAACACAGTGTGCATAAATGTCTGCAAGCATCGCTGAAAGTAATAGGCTAACCAGTTAAGGACCGCACCTTTAGACCGTTTGACTGTTTTCTAACTTTCTCACTGGTGACACCTATCAAAGACAGTCAAAGACATTACTGATTTCGATCTTACCCGAAGTGGACAGTAGTTGACGATCAACAAAAAACGGAGAAACGTCCAGAAGCATACTCATAATCATGTCAAGGTTTTGATCACCGTATTTCTGTAGTTCCATCTTTAAAAAGTCTGACACCGCATCTTCCTGTCTCAAGACTTTGTAGTCATTCACAGATTCCTGTGAGATCATCATGCAATTTGTAACGAAAACTACACACTCAATTGGCTCAAAGGAGCTCTCCTTTATGTGCATAGCATAACGTGATATTTTTAAACGTGTTATGAAAACAGGTCGGAATTGATTGAGAGTGTGGTTGCCTATGGTTTAGGCTACATTTGAAATGTTTAACTTAAGGCACCCCCCTATTTTTCCTATTTTTTTTTTTTAAAACGGCATACGGCAAACGGCATATGGCAAATTAAAAGCTTGACAGTTCCTACATTGTTTTAGACTCAGGGATGTGCCTCATACCATTGGAAAGGTGACACCCTCAAGTTTTTTCTAGAAGAATATGTATGTTTCTGTGGCATATGGACAGTTTTTTTTTTTCGCTCATTTCAAATGTCTATGAACTAACTAAGATATGAAGGTACCATCCTTATGATACCCCCAAATCAAAAAATCTAACTCCATCTCTCAGCTTGTTACACAAAATAATTGAAGTCAAAAGACCAAAAAAATTATTTTTGAATATACATTTTTGTAAAGATATGTCTATGCGTTTTGCTTGGGACCCCTATGTAAACTCCCATAGGGACTATTTGTAAACAAGAGGGCCAACTGACATTCAAAAGTTTATAACTTGAAAACCCCTTTACCTAGAAACATAAAATTGGTTTCAAATGAAAGTTGTTTGTTTCTCTATATGGATGGGAGGGCAAATAAACTGGCGAAGACTGCCATGTGCAGTTGTTGCGGACAGGCTACTTCACAACAAAATGGGGCAGGCAAAGAGCTGCCTGCTCTGTGAGTTGTCCGCTGTTGCTTCTGGTCGCTTATAGCCTATTATGCTGCTGCAACGTGCCTCACACTGAATGAACTGAACACGTGTTCACGTGACAGAGGAAGAGAGACATAGGTCAGGTTGTGTGTGTGGAGGGGGCACACACACTTTTAATCGCGCAGCTTTCCTAAAATATCATGTCAACATTGTCCTCAGTACAGTGTAAAAAAATGGTAAACTGTAAAAACTGTAAAGGGCACTTTTTTGGACATAAGGCAGAGGGACAAATGCTTTAGCACCACCTCGTAGTGAGAATTCCATTGTCTAAAATTCAGTTATTCTTCATTAATTCACTAGCACATATTGTCTGTACACATAAACAAAAAAAAGGAAATGGACAAAAATTCAAGACAGTCAAGGCAGTTTCAAGGGCTTTTCATCAACCTCAAACTTCAACTTGACCTGTAAATCATGTATTTCAATATCCTATTAATCCAAATCTGTGTTTTGAGTTCACTCCAGTAGTTGAAAAAGAAATTATTTAGAACATTAATTTACTCACTATACCCACACCAACATTTGCAGCATGGCTAGAGATAAAACTAAAGGTTATCCTTTAGCTATACCACGTCCAACAGTGTGATTAGTTATTTTTCACAGCAGGGCAAGACTTCCAGTTTCTCAACTCAACACAATCTTTGTAAACAGCCGTCATACATTTTTATGCGAAGACTTTGTAATGTGTTTCCTGTAAGTGCTTCTGGTACTACTCACATTTATATCAAACCTTAAGAACCAGCCTTGGCCAACACGCCTTAAACACCATAAAACAAAGGTGCCAATTTCCATGAGGATCTGGTGAATTATACAACAGCTGAAAACCACAGCTTTGCTTCTAGACCCCCAACTTTTACTGCACTACACCAAAAATATTGCAGTACTACAGAAGTAATGCACTTTTCCTGCCACCCAATACAGAAATATTTAACAAACCAGAGGGATTTAACTGTGTAATACAAACATTTGGGTTACACATACACATACATACATACATGAATACATACATGCATACACATATTCAGATCAAGCAGTACCTTATAGCATCACTATCAGTCTTGAAGTTCTGCTCTGGGAAGACCATTACAGGACTAGAGTTGACTGGTAACGCTAATCTGTTATTCAAGTACATATCATCCAGCCAGTAGTCATAAACCTGGGTAAATGAGAGTAAACAAGAGAGATTACACATACTCAGCCTAATATGTTGGATGTTATTGTTTTCTGGTACATTTAACCATGTGTAGAGAAAGATTATGAAAGATTATTAAAAACCTGTATAAAATATTGAACATGGGGAAACAGCAGTTCTGTGAAATAGCTGTTTACATGTTGACAACCACTTATCTATTCCTGTCTCCAGCCACACTTTTTTACACGCATATTGCAGGGAAGGCCATGCTAAAACTATGGCAGGTGGACCAGTGGTTAAATTTTTAATTAGTTTTCTTTTTCTGTGTTCTGGTTTATTTGGTGGCATATCTGGTTGCATGTAGTAGTCAACAATCAGCCCTATATGCCAGGGTAGTTTTACTACCTTTACTATTCTTATCTCAGTCATTATAAGAGCCATCAATTCATGTTATAAATACATTTTTGGACACTTTAGACTATCCAAATCTGACAATATAGATGTTGACAATTTCATATTATGCATATTCATATTTTTTTCACAGAGAACAATGGGGGTACAGAAGGCATAAGGTTGCATTGAATCCTCTTTGTTGCTGTCCTGGGTGCTGAAATACATGAAAATTTATTTATAACATGCTTCTCATGTGCCCTTGCTAGAAGACAGACAGGTATCTGAGAACAACTTGGAATGATGCATTTGAATGTAATGGTTCTGTGGTAACCAGGGCGTGGCCACAATTGGCTGGAATGTATCTCTGAACCTATCAATAGGTTCATACTAGAGCTCCATAAACTGTGAAAGATTAAATAAAGACATATCATGAAATCATGGTAAAACTCATATTGATCTTGATTCAACATTAAAGTTTTCATAGAACACGTTTTTTTTTGAACATCCGAAATTGTTCTTTGAGGCTCAATAATAGCATATGCAGATTTGTGCGTCTGAAAGTCACCCAGGAGCACTGCTAGATCATCTTATACAGGCTCATTTAAAAGGTTTAGAACGAAATGACTCGTATTTTCCACCCCCTTGGCAAATTCATGAAGCAACAGGGGATTGGACCAGAGACGGTTCCAAACTATTTTTGGTTGGACCATGCAAATGAAGGAGGTGTATCTTAGCGAGGTGATGTATCCTTGCACCTTTTTTCAGATTGGCCTGTGTCAGCCCGGCCATCTCTACTTTGAAATGTACATGTAGAAGGAGACGGGAGACGGTGTTGAAGTTTTGGTATGGTACATTGGATACCTTAAGCTACCTAAATTCAACTATAACAAGGTAAATGTGGTTTTGCATTCTATAACCCCTTTAACTTTTCAGCTTTTATTTGTGTTTCCTACTTCATACCCAGTTTGCTTTGATCTCCCTCCTTCGCTGAAGTTGCTCTTGAAGCATCTCTCCCACACCTTCTGGGGCTGCAAACTTTTCTACCTTGCTTTTTGTCTGCCAGAAGTTTTCCTCAGGGACTAAGTGCTTCATGCACTTGAGATACATGTCCAGTGTATGCTGTAAGGCAGGGACTGGCAGCTTGGGCAAACCCTAACAAAGCAAGATGACAAGTGTAAGCCTTATGGAAACATTTATTTATGATACAGCTGAAACCATATTAGGCTCCTTCTGTTATGAAAAGCAACTGGTCAGAAAGCATGTGGGTTCACGCTGTCATAAAAATTAGCTGCATTTAAATACAGGCTAAATTGCACAATGGTGAAAATAAGTATTCAGTATTTTTGATTGGACTATTGACATGAATTTTATGTGACATAACCCAAGAAATCCACATATTAAAAATAGTTAAGGCTTTTATGCCTCCCCTTAGTGCATATAAATTTAAGTCTGCTAGCAGATTTTGGGTAACTATTGCTATTACACCAAAAGGCCTCATGATTAGTAAGGACAAAAAGCTCTCTGTGAAACTTGGCACCTTACTTTGATGTGCCCCATTCTGTTAGCTGCTGGTCATTCATCATTCATGTTGCATCAAATGTTCTGGTTCTTTTCCTTACAGACAGTACTCGGTGTCCTCGAACAACAGGGCTCTGAATTGATTGACACTACCTTTTCCCTTTAAACTACAAGCTACATTAATGAATTTGTTTTAGTTATAGTATATGGCTTAATTAGTCAATTAGTATGAGGAAACTTGTGGGGAACTTTTAGCAAGTTTAAACATGTTTTTGTCTTATCTTGTAGAATATGGACACATGGCGGCTATGGTGCTGTAATACACTGTGTATGTTTTTTTTCTGTAACAAATGTTCTTACTGTTCTTACTGTATCCAAGTGTTCATTCATCCACGTCATAGTAGTAATAGTGTTCAGTTATAGGTAACTGGACTGTTTGGAAGCAAGCTTGAAGACGTTTCACTTTCAATCCAGGAAGCTTTGTCATTTCTAACTTGAGATTGTTTCATCAAGAGTTTATATCTCCTACCCTGTGGGTGTAACGTGAACTGTGGACCACATCCTTCATCATGTGACCAAAGAGTCACATGAATAAGCTATTAAAATATGGGCATCACAAGTTCTAGTTGGTTGTTGCCCTGGTGTTTAATGGCAACTACAGTGGGATGCAAAAGTTTGGGCAACCTTGTTAATGGTAATGATTTTCCTGTATAAATCGTTGGTTGTTAAGATTAAAAATGTCAGTTAAATATATCATATAGGAGACACACACAGTGATATTTGAGAATTGAAATGAAGTTTGGATTTACAGAAAGTGTGCAATAATTGTTTAAACTAAATTAGGCAGGTGCATAAATTTGGGCACTGTAGCAACATGGTATCAAAACAACTCTCAAATGACCTGAAGACAAAGATTCTTCACCATCATGGTTTAGGGGAAGGCTACAGAAAGCTGTCTCAGAGATTTAAGCTGTCTGTTTCCACAGTTAGGAACATATTGAGGAAATGGAAGACCACAGGCTCAGTTCAAGTTAAGGCTCGAAGTGGCAGACCAAGAAAAATCTCGGATAGACAAAAGCGACGAATGGAGAGAACAGTCAGAGTCAACTCACAGACCAGCACCAAAGACCTACATCATCATCTTGCTGCAGATGGAGTCACTGTGCATCGTTCAACCAGTCGGCGCACTTTACACAAAGAGATGCTGTATGCAAGGAAGCCTTTTCTCCACCCACAGCACAAACAGAGCCTGAGGTATGCTAAAACACATTTAGACAAGCCAGCTTCATTTTGGAATAAGAGTTTGAGTTATTTGGGCATTACAAGGGGCGTTATGCATGGACGAAAAAGAACACAGCATTTCAAGAAAAACACCTGCTACCTACAGTAAAACATGGTGGTGGTTCCATCATGCTGTGTGGCTGTGTGGCCAGTGCAGGGACTGGGAATCTTGTCAAAGTTGAGGGACGCATAGATTCCACTCAGTATCAGCAGATTCTAGAGACCAATGTCCAGGAATCAGTGACAAAGCTGAAGCTGCACCGGGGCTGGATCTTTCAACAAGACAACCCTAAACACTGCTCAAAATCCACTAAGGCATTCATGCAGAGGAACAAGTAAAACATTCTGGAATGGCCATCTCAGTCCCCAGACCTGAAAATCTGTGGTGTGAGTTAAAGAGAGCTGTCCATGCTCGGAAGCCATCAAACCTGAATGAACTAAAGATGTTTTGTAAAGAGGAATGGTCCAAAATACCTTAAACCAGAATCCAGACTCTCATTGGAACCTACAGGAAGCGTTTAGAGGCTGTAATTTCTGCAAAAGGAGGATCTACTAAATATTGATTTCATTTCTTTTTTGTGGTGCCCAAACTTTTGCACCTGCCTAATTCTGTTTAAACAATTATTGCACACTTTCTGTGAATCCAATAAACTTCATTTCACTTTTCAAATATCACTGTGTGTGTCCAATTTATATCGTAACAACCAACGATTTATACAGGAAAATCATGACGATTAACAAGGTTGCCCAAACTTTTGCATCCCACTGTATAGTCACAGGGTCCACATAATTGTTGCCTTAATGTTTATTGACAACTAAATCTCCAAGGGAGGGATTTTCCAAGCAGAATAGTCTTGTACAAGAAGGACAGATGGTGTGAGAGAGAGGAGAGGAGTAAAGGAGGCCACTACTTGGTATACACTCATCATGCACAACCTACCATAGAGGGGGACTGTGCCATCATCTCTCTGCTACATACCATTGCTTTGAAATCCCTCCCAAGGAGATTTAGTTACCCCTATAATCATAGTTGCCCATGAGTGGATTTCTAAATGTCTAGAATGGATATTTACATTCACCCCCAGCACACAAGTTCAGTAACAGACTGCTGTATCTGACATGCTTTACAAACAGACTTAGTGTACAGTTCTTTATACCAAGGGCCATGCAACTGTACTATGTCAGAAATAGAGGTGGAAGATTGACTGATGTGTTTCAGTCTAAAACATTTACAGTTATTTTGTGTGTTGTGAATTTATACGGGTAGCCATTCTACACTTGTACTTGCATTGACACTGACACTGTCTTTTGGGGGGGGGGGGGGTGTAGAGGTGGGGTTAGTGTGTGGGTGTTGAGGGGGTTGTTGTTATTTAAAATTCTGTCATTCTATTTCTCCACAGCACTTTGTCAAACTCGCGCTTTAAGGGCAGCAAAGACAAGGTATCGGATTGGCCATCACACATTGTAAAGGCATATGCCAAGGCTTATGAAAAGGAACTGAAAAGGCATATGCAAAAACACAGAGGCTTGTTTAAGGATACCCAAAATCTTTGGCCTCATTGTATACAGTCAAAGTCATTCTAAAAAATACTAAGGAGTAGCCTAGATGTAAAGTGTACATTTATGAGTGATAGCAGTAATACAAAGAATTTCATTCTGACATTTAATAAACACATAGAAATATGGTTGTGATTACTGTCCCAAAAGAGAAAAAGATACTCTAATTATTTATTTTATATGTAAATAACAAATTATTTTACTTAAGTGTATGTAAATTGTGGGTTAGCTATTTCAACTGATCAACTATATACAAAAAAACTGGATGAGATTAACATGACAAACGAGATGCATGCAGACTTATTTGGGCTATTGGTTTTATGCTTATGTTGTTACATAGGCTAAAAAAATATTATAGTGACTATTAGTAATGATATTAATAAGCTTTTAAGATATTAATGTTGTGTCAATTTCTGTTATTATTAACATTACAAATGTTCGCAAATACTTTTGGATGTTTTAGACATATATAAAATAGACTGAATTCTTACAGTACTGGTCCTAAGATTGGTTGATTGCTCCTTCTCCAAAACTGGCATTTTCTTTCTGTCTGTCACATCAAGTGTAATAACACCCAAGAGAGATCAGCTTTTCGTCTTCTAGAGATTCTCAAACACATAGGAAATTATGAAATTATAAAATGGGATAAACTTTAACACAACATTAGGCTTTACAAATAAACCCAGAAGAGGTTAATTTAAAACCATGATTGTTAATCTGTTGGCAACAACAAAATCGTTACTAGATACTAGGTTCTACATGCAACATATTTCTTTAATATTTTAAGATTTGTCATTCGGAACCAGTGTGAAGGTCATATGATAATCTACCTTTAAGCAAGTCAACCCCTACAAAATACAAAATATTTAGAAAGTAGGCCTACTCGTCACTTACCAGAGAAATAGATCCTTCCAAGATGCAGAAAGTTTATCTTCGAGTTTCATATTTGTTCTTGTTGCTTCAGGTAAGAAAACCAATTTCCCAGATGTCCTATTTTCCACCCGCCACCTTTGCAAACAAACCTTCCCACCATTGCGAAGCTGATGCTTGGTAAAATCCATGGCAAGGTAGATAGTACATTTCGGCTGATAGCTCCTCCCATCAGGGTCTTTTGGCAGAATCCTTGACAATTCGCAGGTCTCACAGAGCTTACCGCTGACTCCAAAACTACTGTAGGCTACATAACATAAAAGGCTAAACTTGCCAAATAGCCTATCAGGCAACTTTTCCGGCATGCATCTATACAAATAAATCAATGTTTTCAGTTTTTAGAAGGTTCTCAATATAAAATATTTCTATAAGTGCGCGTATTGTAGGTTTAGAATATCACACATATGGATCTGTATAACTATTAATAAAAGACAAAGACATGCCAATGGGCAACTAATTACTTCCATTAAGTATTCACTTACTATTTTGTAAACACTTACGCTAAATCAAATGAAATTGTGAACTGTTGAATTTCTGTAAAAAGGAAGGATGCGGATATAGGTGGGCTATTCTTAAATCTATTTGTGAGCAACGACTTTATAATTTAATGTATTAACTAGCACTGACATTTGATTACTTTTTTGTATACTTATACACATACACAATTAAGATCTTATGTCTGAACAGAATTTCCTGTTTATATTTACATGATTGAAGAACAAAGCAATAAATCAGTGGACATAATGTTTTTAGATTTATTTACACATGTTACATATATATATGTAGGCCTACATGAGTTATTATTTTAAATTATGCATATGCATTAAACTGATACATTTTTCTAACCAAGTCCAAACAGCAGACAGAGCGAATCAAGATTCATTGCAGTCCGTTTCTTGAGATCGCGTTGTGTGACAGTGCATAAAACGCATAACAGCACAAACGTAGCAAAGGGTGGGGACGTAGCCTACTGCACATTAAATGCTACAGTGAAAGATAAGCAATATAACTTTATTATGACACAGCAGACATAGCATATATCCCTGAATAATATTTAACAAGCAAGAAATACAGAGCTAGATCATTAATTTAACCGTATCGGGTTTAGCCAAATTGCACTTCCACAGATTTAATCTGTATAGAGAACTGGTGGGTTCATGGATATTAACCAAATGCCTCTAATCCCAGGTTAGGCCACCGTTTTAGAAACCGAAAAAACACATAGTTTTACATAGTCTGGAATTTGGGATATCAATATGTATATATCACACTAACAGACTTTTTGGAAGAAGAAGCCACGCGCGTTCCTGCCATGTAATGTTAGCCTAAATATATTCCGGTTCAGGTGCCTCCTCCTCAGAGTTTCGGCTCGGTTGCGCAAATGTCCCATTTTCATTAACTACCATACAGTTCCCCGCTGAACTAAGACCTTTCATTTTATTGTGGCGCTCTTCCATTTTAATAGTGTCATACAGACCTGTGCCCCCCTCTTCTAATAGCATATTCCTCTCGGAATGGGAGGGTTTCATTAAGCAGACGTTGCGCAACAACAATAAAGCTGGTGCGTAAAGAACATTGGCAAGTCCCATACCCAGATTTAACTGAACAAAGCCAAGGCTATGCACTATCTGACCTGCTACTATTGGACCCAGAGCATACGCAACACAATAGGATATATCAGCAATAGCATACACACTACCATACACAGACACGTGACGTACATCTACAAGGAATCCAAGTGTTGGCAGCAAAGCTGTGTCTACTAGAGCAATACCAAAACATATACCACACAATGGCCCGATGAGCTGCCCAAAGGTTTTGCAAGCTGGCACAGTGCAGGAACTTGCACCAATAATAACCATTCCTAGTGCTCCGTAAAACCACTGTAAATGAGGATACTGAGCTGCCAGTTTCACAGTAATGTATACACCAAGAACGTGAGGGAAGAATGCTGGTAACCACGTAAGTCCAATTTCCCACTGAGAGGAATTCATCGTTTCTTCCATCCAGTTGGCGATGGTGGGCTCCAAAAAGGCCAAAGGGATGTTACAGGTGGTTAGTGCCCCTGCCACAACTGCTATGTAGGGATCAATCATGAGTTTGTAAATGGGAGTGCCAACTGGCATGTTCTGTCGGGTATTATTTGAAAAAGGCTTCAGGACAGTCAGACACAACATACCATCAGCAAAACAGATGCACGCTAGAACAAGGAATGGAACCCTCTTTCCTGCAAATTCATACAGAACACCTCCAAAAGGGGGCGCCACTAGACTCCCAAAAGATATGAACGCGAGGGCAATACCCAGCGCTCGACTTCTCTCTACCTCCTCAGTATACGTATCGGCAATCATGGCAATTCCAGAAGTGTCGGCAAACGCGGAGCCCAAACCTTGCAGACTCCGCGCCACAAAAAGAGTTCCATAGTTTTCAGCAAAAGCAAATATGCAGGTGGATAAAAACATAATAGTAAGTCCAATGAGAAGTGGAATATCATATCCTACACGGTCAATGAAGGTTCCTGTAAATGGATTGACTAAAAGTTGCAATATGGCTTTGGAAGCAAAGAGTACGCCGATTTCCACATCAAAGTTTTCTTTTCCGACTTTTTGAGCCGTGTTGTTAGAATTATTTGTAAGTAAAGTGGCATGGGCGTGTTCTGCCTCGTGCTCCAGATCTACAAGATAATCGGGTATGATTGGTACTATCACCATGTAAAGCATGTTGTCCAGTAACAGCGCCACACAAACAATAACTAAAATTATTCTTCTTTGCCGCTCTGGGTCTTGTATAGCAGTCCCTAAATGTTTAGTTCTTTCTCCCATCTCTGATAATTTCATTGCAGCAGACTGCGCTAAACCGCTGGATTCTCCTGAAGCCATGATCGCCACCTTGCCGGATCTTCCTTTTTGATTCTCGGTGTTTAAACTTGTCCTCCTTGATCCTATGTGATTTAGTTAGCACTAGGTTGTCGGTCACATTTGATATTCACTTCCAGTCTTTTCATTCAAAAATCCAAATGAAGAGGAAACTTCCGTTTTACTTTCGCGTTTTGCTGTATTTCATTGCGCTCTTTAAACTGTGCTATTTTGATGATATTGCACCTCCTTTACAGCGAGTTTGACCTTACATTGTATTTTGCCTTGCTCAGACGCGGAGGACCAAACTCAAGTATGAGTTAACTTATGTTCCATAGTTATGCGAGGGTGATTTGGCATATGGGCCAAGAATCTTCAGTCGTCACAGAGGTCCGTTGTTTGCTGATTCTCAGTCACCTGTGATGCAGGAACGTATTGTACCATCCCTGTTAGGAAAATCTGTTTTGGTGTCACCGGTTGGTATATAGTAGCCTTGAATGTTTGTAAGGAAGCTACCTAAGCTGTGACGCACTGCTGAGTTGCTTCCCCTCCCCTTCAGAGGTTCCCAACTAGCCGAGTTAAATGCTGATTTACTGCAAAAAAAATCCCTGGTCCTGCCATGAACGATGGTAGTGTTATAGCTATTAATACTGATACAGTGTGCGTTCTGTGATGTGGGGTCGAGCCTAGATATGAATAACTTGTTCTCGATCCTTTTTATCCTGAAAAGTCATTAACTGCACTTTATTTAAACCTTTGCACCACTCTCTCTCTCTCTCTCTCTCTCTCTCTCTCTCTCTCACACACACACACACACACACACACACACACACACACACACACACAGTTATTTTGAGCATGAATCTCAGATCATGGACTAATATTCATTTGATATCTCTGAACTTTTATTACGCCAGTAGGAGAGTGTCGAGTGATTTTACATCTTTGCATCAGACCATCAGAAGCATAGAAGAAAACGAATTCGACTGAACAGAAATGTAACCATTGCATTTGTTTACTTTGAAACAAAACAATTACAGTAAACCTACCATGTTAATTAAACACGAAAATTAAACACTTGATCCCATAGGCTTACTATGTTGCTAATTAGTATGGGTAATCATAATGACAGTTTGTTCCAGTCGAGTTGACAGGGTCCCAGTCTTGTCACATCCTTACTCGACCACGTTTGGGAAAACCTATTATGTCATTTATTTACCTACCAGCACAGGTAACTTCTTTATTATTTATTGAAACTTAAAATTTTTTTTTTTTTTTAATTATTGCATATGTTAATGGAAAACCTTACACCTGCTGTGTGCTTATTTTACAGTGGTTCATTTCTTGAAGCACTGTGTGTGTGTGTGAGCATAGCTACTTTGCTTTATAACAGTATCTGGGCCTGAGTAAGGGTGAGTAACCTTGTCCATAAGAGAATTATTGTTAAGTACTGACACCTGCTGGGGAAAAAGGAGAATAGGCTGATTTAATAATTGCTTTGGCCCATTGTTGAAAAAGGACACAGTTGTTAACCTATAGGATTTTGCAAGACTGGGGCAGAAAGCAGCGTATTTTTGTATTGAAACTGTGGAGGAAAACAACATGACAAGTTGTTGTGTAGTGAGCTGTGCTAACAGAGTTGGAAATGGCATCAAAATGTTCAACATACCTAGGAAGAGGCTACAGAAGAGGGATTAGTAGACTAATAATAGGTAATAAACAGTACAGTTAAACTGGGCTTTCTCATGACATTTAACTTTGCCTGGTTGAGGAATTTTTACAAAAAATTTGGCCTATTTGAGGTAACAAAGTAAATATTGATTTTAGGCCTATTTATTCAGGTATCAGGAGGTTACATTCTAATTATATATATATATATATATATATATATATATATATATATTAATGTTTGAAATTAGGCTACCATGAATTGAGACAGCAGATACCATGCTTTCATTCTTCAAACACTTTATCTAAATCAGTGATATATTGTGTAAATAAAGTAATTTCAGCTCAGTTTCCAAATAAATAAAACTTATTGAAGACTTAAATAGTCAACTTCATGCTAGTTAGTATTACAGGCTAGTTTTCTTTTTCTACACCATATTTTGGGACAAGCTTGCATCAAGCTTCACTTGACTAGATAGCAGGTAGTCCATCAGATTTATTATTTAAGTATAGTGATTATTGACTAAATGTACAGTATTTCAGTGGTATGCCAGTTTCCACTAAACATGAACATAAGGGAATGGAATAATTGATTATTCGTGTTTCAATTGTACAGGCTGTCTTTTTTTAAAGGAAGTCTTAAGTGATCAAAAAGTAATCAACAGATCACTGAAGTGTAGTGTTTGTAAAATTCATATTTAAAATTTTTAATTGCAGGCTGTATTATCAAACACCAGACTTAGCTTTGAAAATAGCATTGCCAATAATGCTCTGAAAAATGTTTGGAAGGTTTTGTATAGCTTGTCCATAGCTTTACACTAAACCATATAACGTTACCTTAAACAAATTACATTTAAAGGTGCTCTATGAGATGTTGCAGGATTTTAGTGTAATTTCATTTTTATCTCAAAAATTTCCCCATGATCGGCTAGCTTTCTGCCTCCTGAATACACAATGAAAAACCCCGGTCTCGAAACACAACACAGAGGCTGTAATACGCAAATCTGAGTGGTGTTTTGGGGGGGGGGGGGGGGGTCTAAACCTAAACTTAACAAACAACGAAAAACCAATCGGCAATAAGATGGGGTGGGAGAATACATGCCCTTTACCATCTTTGTTGTTGATTTGTTGGCCATGGTTTGTTGTGTTTAGGTTTGTTTGAGTGTTCATTTGAGTATTACAACCCCTGTGTTGTTTATTGACACCGGGGTTTTTCACAGTGTATTCAGGGGCAGAATACAAGGTGATCAAGGGGAGATGCCTACAATTCGAGATAAAAATAAAATCGTGCTAAAATCCTGCAACATCTCATAGAGCACCTTTAAAGTGCCCATAGAAAGCAAAACCACATTTACCTTGTTATTGTTAAATTTAGGTAGCCTAAGGTATCCAACGGACCATACCGAAACTCCCAACACCATATTGCGCCTCCTTCTATATGCAAATTTCAGGCTAGAATTTGCCGGGCTGAAAAAAATCAATCTGACACTAGTGCTCTGTTGACGTAGACAGCGCAAAGCTACACCTCCTCCATTACATTGTCCAATCCAAAGAGCTAGAATCTTTGGTCCAATAAAAAATAGTTTGGAACAGTCTCTTGTCCAGCTCCCTGTTCGGCAGTATAAACGAACTGTAGTCTATGGTATAGCTAGCTAACATTGAGAACGGCTAACGGCTCTGTTTGACTGGAGATCATACAGAAAAAATGTCAGCACGCGTGTGTAACATTCCAGGATGTACTGGGGTTGGCCGGAATTTGCACTACCTTCCTCAAGAACCTCACATGCAAAGGGAGTGGTTTATCTACAACCACATTACACTAAACTTCAATCCGAGATTGGTAGTTTGCTCTGGTCATTTCACCCCAGATTGTTTCGTCAACATCGGGCTGTATCGATACGGCTTTTCATGAGCACTACGCCTGAAACCAGGATCTATTCCAAATATTCTGCAAGCACAACCAATTCTGCCGGTAGGTAACCACGCTAGAATTCAGTGCTTTTTGGTCGCAATTACCATAGAATTATAGACTTGTATATACTGGTATCTCTATGGCCTTAACAGTTTGCCTACTTGATGACGAATATTCAGGTTATTGCGAAGCAAAAAAAATCTCGGTCACTAAAGTGTTGGTAGGCTAGCAAGCTAACCATAACATCAGATACTAAATAGTACTATGATACCGGATATCGGGTATTTTAAATGGACAAAATTCATATTTAACACAATAGTTATTGCACTGTAAAATAGTCCTTCATGTAAAATGCCAACTCTGTTTAACTTCCCAATGCCGTGTCTGAATGTGTGAAGCAACCCTAGTTTTAATTACATAGTACGTAACGTTAGTTACCGGGAATTCTAATAAAACTTACCAGTCTGACACATTAATTTCCAAACACTGTGGATCTGGCTGTTGTTCTTCTTTGTCAGAACCTTCTTCAGACTCAGGTTCAATGTATGGTTGAATTCCTGACAAGTCCATTGCGTGTTTATTTAGCTCAGATAGTTATCCGATTTACTGTTTACTCAGATAGTTCACAGATTTACCGATTTATTGCTGAGAAAGAGTATCAGTGAAACTAGGGAGCCAATCTGCTTCAGCGAAAAACAAGCCAATAGGCCTCACAATGAACTAGCCAATCAGTGCCAGGGGGCAGGAAACTGGCCAGGGAGTGGGAAATACGAACATTTTTAATGAGCATGCATTTCTGAGCATGGATTAGACAGCCTAGAAATGCTCCTGGGTCTTTTTCAGCCGCACAAATTTGCATATGCAATTATATGCAAGAACATTTTATGATGGTCAAAAATGTGTTCTATGGGCTCTTTAAAGTAATATAGTTTATTAAATTATCACACAAATTGAGAATAGGTATTAAAATTCTTGAATAGTGACATTTAAAATAACAGATTCCCTAAAAAACTAAAATGAATAAATAAATAAAACGTAATAAAACCTTTAACATTTATACTCTGTGTACACTAGTTATACTCTATGTATACAAGTAATAGAATGTTTTCAAATGAAACCTTTTTACACCAGAGTATTCAGATACCTTTTTTTTTTTACTGGTGAGATCTGTAGCTAACTAAATAGGTGCCACCTACCCATGGCAAAAACCTGCATTTACTTTTACCAACTTTTACCAATTCGCCTATTAAATCTCACAAATTGGATGTGGTGGTTTTGAGATTGGCTTTCTACAGATAACATGCAATAGGCTATCATTTGCATTGTTTCAGTATTTGTAATCCTATTTTCTCGACTCAAAAATTGTAACTGTTAAAGTACACTTATGACTGCAAATTAATGAAATAACATGAATGAGCAAAATCTGATGCAGAAAAAGACAGTAAGGCCGCATTCAGACTGCCAACCAAAATCAGATTTTTAGCCCATCCAGATTGGAACTGGATGGCGTTTTTGTAGTCTGAACAGTGACATACCACATGAAATCCGATTTTTGCAAAACGGATCCCAACCATCTCCGGGAGGTAGTTTCATATCGCATTCATATCGCATTTGGGCAGATGCATTGCAGTCTGAACAGCTTCCAACACTCAGATTGGTTTTGACTGTCAGTGACGCCACTTACGCAACGCCAGACAGCCCGCCTATTTCGAGTTGTGGTGTTACGTTACAAGCATGGAGGAAGATGCTGAAAACAATTCTCCTTGGACAGAGGAAGAAACTACATGGCTCATAAATATTTGGGGAAATTGGTCTGTCCAAGCAAAGCTAGAGGGGATATATCGAAATAAATCAGTTTTTGAAAGTATTTCACGCAGGAAAAGAGGGTTTCGATGGTCTGTTCAGCTTGTCGCAATTATATGACGTCTGATAATACACGCGCTGGATGACGCTTCCGCTCGTTGCTACAGCAACCTGTCAGATAGGTCAGTAATGTGGCCCAGTCTAAACAGAGCCATATCCGATTTGAATCAAATTCGCCTGCAGTCTGAACGCGGCCTAAATAAAGTGCAATGTTTGTTGTTTCTGATGCTGTTACATGTGAAATGGCCAAGAGATGGCACCATTAACATTGCAAACGTACACTGTAAGTTTGATAACAAATGGTTTGAGACTGGCTTGAGACTTTTAGTCATTTTTTAGGTAGCACACAGGCCATCGGAAAAATTCAAATGAGCCATTTTAATCTAATCTAGATTAATTTCAAGGTTACAGTGAGATTAATCTAGAAAAATATCTATGCCCAGTGCCTACCACTAATATTTATAACATTGTATTATATAAAATTGATATTTTGTCCTGCATCCAACATTTCCTAGTTTTCTGCATTTCTATTCTAATGTAATCATCAAAAGGAGAACATGCTAATGTGTGGTTGCCTAGGGTCAGGTCACAAGTTCACTTTAGGTCAGTTCACTCTAGTTCATGTACGCAGAGATGGAGACTATATTTTTGTGTAAGGAGAGAGGAGAAAAGCAAACCCATTATCAATAATGATTATGGTCCAAGTGATCTAGAGGGATCTGGACACAAAAGTGCATTCTCTGATTATAGGACTCTGTTCTAGGCTGTTTTAGCGCATTGTGTTATAAATCTGTGAGATAATATGTGAGATAATCTGTGATTATCTCTCGCCCTCCTGGGTGATTATATTCATTGATGGGTGTATTTATGTTTTGTTTTTTTAAAAGACATTTTTTGGGGATGTTTGCCTTATATTTGGATAGTTATAGTGAAGAGACAGACAGGAAATACATGGGAGAGAAAGATGGGGCAGGATCGGCAAAGGACCACAGGCCGGAATCTAACCCAGGTCGCCAGAGTCATGACACAACGCCTTAGACCACTGAGCCAAGGTGCCTCTGTATTCATGTGTTTTTCTGTCACTCAATGGCCCCATTTACATGGTGTTTTTTTAGACCCCGTTTACACATAGACGTTTTCTCTTAAAAACAGACACTTTCCCCTTCATTTGTGCCTTTCATTTACACACAAACGGAGATGTCGCCTCTGAAAACAATTCTTTCTAAAACTCCAATACGTGTAAATATGTGTAAACGTAGCCTTAATTCCAAAAAAAATATTCTGAATTAAATGGTTCGGAATTAAAATATTCTCCCCCAAGTTCCCATGGAAAAAATTATTCTGAAAAAAGTTTTACATGGAGAACACGTTTAATCACATTAATTTAATTCCGGTGAAGGGTGAAGGGGAAGGGAAGGAGAAGGAGAATTCCGATGAAGGGGAAGGGTTCTAATTGGACAGAGGGCTCATATGTCTACCGTAAGAAACCACACTAATGCTGGCCACCAGATTTTTTTATGACTATGTCAAAAGTTAAATGTTGGTCTAAACCAGTGCTACTCAATTATTTTCTGTCGTGCCCCCCCCCCCAGGATGAAAAAAACATCATCCTACATACCAAAGTCCCCTCAAAGACAACAGAGGGACACCTGTTGTCCTGGTGGAGCTCTGCACTACTACTTAGGAGAGATTCCACGGCAGGGCTGTGACAGTTTTATGAAATAGTACAAAAAGCAACACAATCATGTTGGTTCTTCTATGGCAGTAAATATTGTGATGAGACAGCTTTTATTTTGATAAGGTCTCAATCAATGGAGTATGATACATCACACGCACTGCGAGAGTTAAGGAAGTGTCAAGATTCAGTTTAGAAATGTATAATATATACTGTGTTCAGCTCCTTCAGTTCAAAGACAAAACCATATACTTCTTGTCCGTCCATTTCGTAAAATGGTGTCAGAAGTGGTGGCGTAAATGCCTTGGAAGAGAGAGAGAAATGCGGCAGTGAGTTTGTAAAGGTTGCCAAAGAAACCACCCCATTACATGGCTGTTTATAAAGGGATTCAAGGTCTTCAGCTTTTGGGATTACCCTGTTTAAAAAAAAAAAGAAGCTTCATCATTCTTTTCTGGATTTAAATGTACAGCGGATTACTTTAAAGAAGGGCTAAGCAACGTTCTGTTTTTTTCTCTCACAGGCTCCCTCTAAAGACCGCTGTATTGCATAGTATTGCACTTCATTAAATTGGAGGCGGTCCGCGCTGCTGAACATTGCAAGTGCTGTATCTACCGCTATAGGCCACGGTGGCGCATTCTATACCATTCCTTCGCCGTGTAATGACTCATTTTAGCATCCTAAACAGTATGAAACGGATTAATTACTGTAAATGAAAAATGTTGCATAGTGGGCCTTTAAGGATGAAGATTTAACCTTGAACTCGCAAACTTAAAGGGTTTTCGTCCTTGCGTTTCTGTTGGAGTGGCTACCTTTCATTGCCTGTAATGTTGGAGACTCGTGAGTTTGGGACAATATTTTTTCTATTTTTTCCTATTGTAGAAGTTTTCTAGGAGCAGACTACAGTAAAAATAGTCTGGCTCCACAGGGGCTCTAACTGTCCAATCAAGGAGCTCACATTGCAGCAGTCTTGTGTGTTGGTCACTAAAGAGTCATATAAGGCTTCTGTATTGCAGCAAGCATCCTAAGTTTCATTCACAGTTGTACGTGACAAGAGGCACAACACTTCAAATAGGTCTAAAACCATACAAGGGATGTGTTTAAGTTGTGCTGTACAAGCTATTCAGTGTAGTATATAAGGTGTGTTTAGGATAGGAGAAGCTCAGAGAAACATTGTGTTATCGGTCAGGCTTTCTCTCCTCCGTTGCAAAATAAACATCAAAGAAGTATCTTTTTGTCTCGAACGAATTGGTCAAAGTTACTACACTATCTTTTGGATTCTTTATTTTTTCATTTGAAGATCATTGGGACTTATGTTGGGCACGGATTCTTGTAAAATGAACTTTGGGTTTTGGGGAAATGTGTGTATGTGTTTGATGCATTGTGCATGTGAAACTATGCTGGAATCAACAACGCATTGCTAAAACAAATTTACTTTTGGCTCTGTCTCATGTTTGAATGTTTGTCTGTATGCTTGCATATGCTTAGTATTTACACTTGTGGACTATCAACTCAAGCCTATGGTAATACCATTTAGTAACTTTTGCCTTGGTTACAGAGGGCGATTTGTTACAAGTTGTGAAGTGAAGTAAAAGAAAGGCGGAGGACGGTGAGAACAGCGAAGGGAAAATGCCGAAGTTCCACACACCCGATGCTTTTGACTTCTACATGGCCTGTGTGGAAGCAACGGTTTGCACGTTTTCGAATAGCAACAAAGCTGGATAAGGAAGACCAGGATGTACAAGTAAATTTATATGCAATGGGCAAAGACGCCGAGCCTGTGTTTAGCACTTTTACATTCATGAGCAGCAAGAGGCGAATTATACACATATGATGTGCACCATATGGATGATATGAATGTAATATTGCACAAGATTGATACTGATAGTGATCTGCGTTTTGTTTATTCTTATTAAAGGAAATGGCTGACAAGTCAAATAAATACATTTATGATGTAAATTGAGTGAGCAAAAGCCGTATCGGCTCTAGAAAATCAGCAGCCCATATCGGTCATCAGCTAAAGCTGATATAAAAAAATTGGCATCGGCCCTATAAAATCCATATCGGTCGTTCTCTAGTTAGTACCACTGATCAATCAATCAATCAATCAATTTCTTCTCTGAAGTGCAAAAGTCTACGTTCAACGTAGACATTTGAGGCCCCTCACTGGCCCAGAGTCTACATTCACCGTAGACTGTAGGCCAATCAGAGAGCCAAACTGTCAACGTTCAGCCGGCCAACGTAGACTACCAATCAAAAGCAGAGTATGCAAATTAGCAATCAGCGCCTCAGTCAAGTTTTGACAGCCGTCAAAAAAAGAAACATCACGAAAGCTACAGTTTCGAAACCGCGCAGTCCTGACCAGGTTTTTGACCAGTTTTTGATACATTTTGAGTTTTTACCACTTTTATGTGTTTTGTCTGGTTTTCGTCATTTGGTACCCGATTGCCTTCAGAGGAGGACGTACATTGAGCCAATTACTACTACTAGAGGAGATAACTTACTTTTAAGGTAAGCAAACTACACTCAACAAAAATATAAACGCAACACCTTTGTTTCTGCTCCGATTTTTCATGAGATGGACATAAAGATCTAAAATTCATTCCAGATACACAATATTACCATTTCTCTCAAACATTGTTCACAAATCAGTCTAAATGTGTGATAGTGAGCACTTCACACGTGTGCCAGTTCCAACTAATATCCAACAACTTCGCACAGCCATTGAAGAGGAGTGGACCAACATTCCACAGGCCACAATCGACAATCTGATAAACTCTATGCAAAGAAGATGTGTTGCACTGCAAGAGGCAAATGGTGGTCACACCAGATACTGACCGGTTCTGAGTCCCCAGACCCCCCAATAAAGCAAAAAACTGCACATTCCAGGGTGGCCTTTTATTGTGGGCAGTATAAGGTACACCTGTGCACTACTCATGATGTCAGATCAGCATCTTGATGTGGCACACCTGTGAGGTGGGATGGATTATCTCAGCAAAGCAGAAGTGCTCATTATCACACATTTAGACTGATTTGTGAACTATGTTTGAGAGAAATGGTAATATTGTGTATCTGGAATTAATTTTAGATCTTTAAAGATTTTTAAAAACATACTTTGCCTAACCAAAACGTGGCTAAAACCGGACGAATATCTTCCACTTAATGAGGCTACTCCTCCAAGTCACTTTAATTACCACATACCTCGACACAATGGTCGTGGCGGTGGAGTTGCCACAATTTATAACTCTAACCTCACAATGGCTCCAAAATGAGCTCCAAAATTGAGGTCCTTGTTCTCAATCTTATGCAACCTGACAAAACATCTAGATCTAATGTACCCTTAACGATTGTAACATTATATAGACCCCCAGGCCCCTATTCCGACTTTATGACTGAATTCTCAGAATTTCCTTCCTCCCTAGTCATTAAAACTGATAATATTATAGTGTTGGGCGATTTCAACATCCACATGGATGATGTAAATAATAGCCTGGCATCAGCGTTCCAATCCTTAATTGAACACATTGGCTTCTTCCAACATGTTAATGCACCTACACATAAAGGTAGTCATACTATTGACCTTGTTCTAACATATGGTGCACAAAAAGAACAACTTGCAATGTCCTTCATTAACTGACCATTTCCTAATAACTCTAAAGACTACAATAGATTCTACAGCCCCTAATTCTATTTGCTACCACACTAGACGAATAACCCCCCAAGCCACAAGTGACTTCATAGATAAAATTCCTTCTCTTCTTGAACCCTTAATGACACAATACACATTAGAAGGCCCTCCTCCCAGCACTACCCAAGCTGATCAATTAACTGATAATGTTATAGATGCACTTTACACTACATTAAATTCCATTGCGCCACTTAAAAAGAAAATTAGAAAACAAGACAAAATTGCCCCATGGTATACAGCACAGACACGCTCAATGAAGCAAGCTGCACGTAAACTTGAGAGAAAATTGTATGCCACCAAACTTGAAGTGTTCCATCTTGCATGGAAAGACAGCCTAAAAGACTATAAGAAAGCACTTAATAATGCAAAACAGAATACTACTCCTCACTTATAAATGATAATAAAAATTAGACAGCAATGATTGAATCTATTAGAGGTAAAATAAATAACACCATTCAAACCTCAAATTCATCTGGTTCCCCTATAATGGAAACAGCAAGTCCTAGCCGACCTATAGCATACCTTGACTCATTTACACCTGCCAATATATCTGAAATTATCAAGCTGATCTCATCAAGTAAGGCCTCTACTTGTCTACTGGATCCAATTCCTACTGATCTCCTTAAGGCTGCTCTCCCCAACCTAGCTGAGCCGATACTAATTATAAATCACTCTCTTGTAGCAGGACATGTTCCCAAACTTTTCAAGACATCTGTCATTAAGCCTACAATCAAAAAGCCCAACCTTGACCCTGATGTCCTGGCTGACTATCGACCTATATCCAACCTCCTACTTATATCAAAGATTCTTGAAAAAATAGTGTCTAAGCAAATTTGTACCTTCTTAGACGCAAACAACATTCAGGAAACCTATCAATCTGGCTTTAGAGCATACCATAGCACAGAAGCAGCCCTAGTAAAGGTCTACAATGATCTCCTTATTTCATCTGATAATGGATGCATTTCATTATTATTTTATTTTATTATTTTATTATCATATGCTCATAGACTTGAGCATATGATTGGCTTTAAAGATTCTGCATTGGCCTGGCTCAGGTCATACCTTACTGGACGTTACCAGTTTGTACATGCACATAATGAAGCATCATGCCACACTGAAGTTAAGTATGGTGTGCCCCAAGGATCAGTACTGGGACCTCTGCTATTCTCCCTTTACATGCTACCTTTGGGATCTGTTATTAGAAAACATGGCATTACCTTCCACTCTTATGCAGATGACACCCAACTATACCTTTCAATGAAGCCTAATGATTGTACGCCAGTAACAAAACTTGTTGCCTGCCTCAGTGACATCAAAAACTGGATGACTAATAATTTCCTTTGCTTAACCCTTTGCAGTCGGCCCGTTCTAATTTCGGTACTTGAGTAACGATGACATTCAGTCTTATATCTCCGCCAAACAACGTCATATCATAGTAAAAAAACGTCCTCATTAACGTCACATCATAAGCTTTCCAGTGATATCATTGGTTAAGGGGTTCGTGGCGGGAATTATTTTCACTACTTCAAGCTAAAATTCAGATTTGATATGTCACTGCCTGCGGCTTCGGGAGATGAAGTACTGGCAGAGAGACTACACATCCTTCATCTGAACCTCGTCTGAGGGAGACACTGCCAGATCAACTGAGGTAAAATGACCCTTTATTAGTTGTTGTTATCAGTAATCCAGGATATTGAAAATACTTTCATTTTTGTTATTTTTATTGGGTAGAAATTTCTCCGTGAGCTAAGCCTGTAGCAGGGTGCGCATGTGTACACTCCAGATGATGACACCGTTATTACCTGATGTAAACAGACTTTTTATCACTATGTTTTAGAGTTGACAGTAAATAATATAGACAATTAGTAGTACTACTACTGACATTTAAGAGATTTAGTCGTTTAGTCATTTAGTGAAATGCCTGTCAGGTAATATCAGACCAAATTGGCTAGCATTTCATTAGCGTTTTGATGCGAATGCAGCGGAGGTATATCGGTGGTTTATGACGCCTCTCGATTAGCCCAGCTTCTCTGTCCTCATGTCGCCTTATTCAGTTATATTTTTTCGCTTTACTGTATTGAATTGACAGTTATTAGGGCTACTACTGACATATGAGATATTTCTAGTATTTGTGATGAAATACACGTCAGGTAACATTGCAGAAATATAGCTAACAGAGTGAATGCAGCCTCAGAAATAATTTTGTTTGCTGCTCAATATGCGTCTTGGTCAGCTTATAGTTCATGCTTCATGACGCTTTTTCTCAGTGATTTTATGAAGTTTGTTGTATGTCAGATGAAGACAATTATTTTGTCTACTTGTTGATAATTTAGAGATTTCGACGACTCTGTGTGAAGTGTCCGTGGTAATATTACATATAAATAGCTAGCATGTTAACTTTAGGTTACGTGAATGCAGCTTCCAAAATATTTTTGGTTGTTGTTCAGGAATCAGGACGGCTCTGTCTTTCTCTCTCATGCTTCATGTTGCATAATGTAATGTTTAGCCCACGTAATCTGTATTGTAAAACCAACAAAATAGGTTACTCTGTCGAAATGTAAAGCACAGTTTTCATTTGTGCATAGCACTGTAAAATTTAGCTTGCTAGCTGAAAGTCAAATGTTGGATGCATGTACTGAAGATGCCTAGACATTGACGTGGGGGTTGTGTTGACACTCAAAACATAATTTTTGTCGGCTTTTTTCTGAGTATGAGTGATTTGTTTTTCTGTGAGCTGTCCTTATGTTCATACAGTACATATGGCTTGTATGTTGGAGTGGTAATGTTACATGGTTGGTATGGTTAATGGTAAAAAAAAAAGGTGAAAACTTCATCCAAGCAATGTATTAGATAGGCTATCCAGTGATCATGTGCATAGAGAAAAGGGTCATGGTTGTTGTTTATATGCATGTGATGTGTAATGAAGCAAAAGCAATATATTCAATGTGTTTTTTTTTCTTTCTTTCTTTTTAAAAAAATTTGTAGAAGAAGGAAGAGAGGACAGGATACGTGAGGCTTGTCAAGTCTCTAAGGGTTAGGAGGCAGCTGACAGCTGAGGAGCTCAGGGTCATCGAGGAGCATGAACTCGAAGACCATGAGGGGATGGACATCGAGGAGGAGGAGTACTTGGACGGGCAACTGTTGGGTGAAGAGGAGGAGGAGGAGGATATGGAAGAGGAGATGGATCGCCCCTCATCTTCACTTGGGTAAGCTTTTGTGTGCGTGTACGTGCACAATTCTAGTTGTCATAAGAGTATTGCTTATTACAGTAATGACAGGAGTTATAGCTCTAATAGTTTTAATTGCATTTATATTTATATCTCTACTTATTATACTCCATATTAAAATTTAGTTTTGGGTTTGGTTAGCCATTTCCTGACAGGTAAACAAGGCAGCAAGCGTATCCGCTTGCCTGTCACTGTGTCCTGTCTGTCTTATACAGATGTAGACACAGCGACCCCAACTCCAGTAACCTTTGCATCTCGCCGTCTTTTAGGCGTAGATTTAGATCAAATGATCAATTCATACAGTGTTCTCCAAAAAACCCAGAAGTGGTGGAAGACTCTCTTCTTTCACTTAGTTGACATCGCTGTTGTCAATTGTTGCCTATTATTTCAGGATTGGCAACGCCAAAATGTAGCACCAGGGCGTATTCTGGAGAGGTCTAGCCAAGTCAGTTTTACAGAAAATCTAGCTTGTCAGTTGGCAGGGATTCCTGTAGATGCAGTTCTATAATCACAGTCTTCAGCCGCAACAACAGTTCATGCACCATTGGCTTCGTCATATCATGTGACTCATGCTGCAGTGAATGAGGAGTCGCGTAAAAGCTGCTGGCTATGTTACAAAAAATTTAAACTAGAGAGGAAAACAAAAATAGGTTGCAGGGCCCCAGAGTGTAATGGTAAAAGGTTCTGTGTTGTCGGTGAGAGGAATTGTTTCTTGGATCATTCGGCCGAGGGTGACCGGTTTAGAGATTAGGTCTTTTGTGGTTACTGCCAATCACCCTCAACCTGCTCTGTCTCTTTTTTTAGGCTCCATCCTGCATCCTGTGTGGTCCGGGGCCAGCCATTTGTGTATAGTTTTGTAATCTGAGATGTATTGTAAAAAAAATTCCTACCTGTAGCTAACACATTCCTTAAAAATCTGTAGTTGTGCCATTATGGCTCTTTGTGATCGATTGTTCTCTGGTTCATACAAACATATACATTTCATATAATCTATTTTGCTATAATATAGTGTTGTGTAATGTATTCAATTATGGTGTACATTTGTCTTATGTCCTAAAGTGGTTCCTGGTTATTTCATGAAATTGACATTTATAAATAAAATGAAAATTATCTTTTACTTTTAACCCATATCTGTGCCTATTTTATCCTTTAAAATATATATATGCATTCGAGCAAAACGCCTACATAGTGGTGGTAGCTTAAATTTATTTCTCAACTTTTCTTCTCTTACAATTGTTATTGCCTCTTAAAACTATTAATGTGTGGGTCATGCTTAAATTGTTGTATTAATAATTATTTTAAGTTAAAAGGCCATTAATATATGCATAATGGGATCATATGTCAAACCAGGGAACACAAGCTCCCTACTCTTCTGAAAATTCTATTCGGTACTGCAAGTTGCAGCTCTGAATCAACTGATCATAACTTTTGAACAAAAGGTGGGAAATGAATTCTGTTTTTTTTCATTGAGTAGAAGACAAAATTGTTAATAACCCATACACTCTAAGTTTTTCTCTATCTACAACAGAAATTAAAGAAAAAATGAGATTTATCAAGACAAATTGATTTTTTTTTATTTTTGGAATGATATTTCTTAAGAAAAGTTTATGTTTCACTCAAAATTATTAATCACCCCTTCTTTTCACTGACATGCCCGACAGAGCGCAAAGCCATCTGCTATCTTGACAACGTACATTTCTGACGGAAAAAAAGAATGATGCGCTTGCACAAAAGAGCAATGATAGGTTGCACAAGTTGCGAAAGCACTGTGCGCCATGATCATTACCGGGCCCACAATGTCATTCTTATGGTGGCCCTGAAGTGCAAACCACATTAACGAATAACTAAACACAACAACAAATTGAGAAACACAAACAAATTCATAAACAACAACAAAATTGAGAAACAAAAATAAATGAAGAATCACAAAAACAAATGAAGAATCACAAAAACAAAATTGAGAAACAAAAAAAAGAAGAATCACAAAAACGAATTGAGAAACACTATTACATTAAGAAACCGGAAAGGGTAGGTACCAGTCAGCAACACGAGAGAATTTGTTAGTGTTTCTCAATTTCTTGTTGTGTTTAGTAATTTGTTAATGTGGTTTGCACTTCAGGGCCACCATACATTCTGACCTTTTTAAGTAAAGAAGATGTATGACTGCCTTACATAAATTGTGTGGGTTTTTTTTTTTTCAATAGGGCTGCCCCGGAGTCCACGAGCGCTGAAGTTTGCCGACGGCCCTTCCAGAACATGGTGGCAGGCAGGGTGGTCTGAAGAAGTGGGAAGGTAATAACTGGGGTAGTGCTCGCCGAAGCTCCCCTCACTGGCGAGTGTTTTATTTTACCTGGCAGGTCTCAAGAAAATGTCCCACCTGGCCGCAGTAAAGACAAGCTTTGGCCAGGAGCTGCCATTTTCTCTCTGCCAGGGTGAGACGAGTTCAGTCCATCTGCACTGGCTCCGATGTATCGGATTGGCTTGGGCTAGTAGAAGCAGCTGGAACTACAGGAGTGGGCTGGGCCTATCGCTGAGGGAAAACGAGGGGTGCCCTAATTCTGAGCCGTTTATTCAGCCTGACGTCGAGGTGTATAGCCAGGTCCACTAAGCCATCAAAGCTTTGGGGCAGATCATGGGGAACAAGCTCGTCCTTAATATCCTCTGACAGGCCATTGAAAAAGACATCAAAGAGAGCCTCCTCGTTCCAGCCAGTCGAGGAGGCCAGCACGCGAAACTTAATTGCATATTCAGAATTGGACTGACCTCTCTGCTGTAACTGAAGAACTTTTCAAGCAGCCTCCTGCCCCTGTTTAGAACGGTCAAAGACCTTCTTCATCTGCAATGAAAAAAGAGAAAAGTCTTCTCGGAGGGCCTCATTGTTGGTCCCGGCTGCTGTTCCCCAGTCACGGGCTTTGCCTAAAAGCAGGGTGATGACATGCTACTTTAGCACCATCTGTTGGGAACGTGGAGGGTTGAAGACCCTCTGACTGAGGTGCGGGATGGCCTCCCGGTGATGACAAGGTAAGTTGGACCTGTTGACTTTGAGCTGCCAGCCCTGTAGTGAAGTAGCCACAGCCTCTACTTGCCTAGAGATGGCATCAAGCTGGCATCAAGCTGGTCCATATTGGCCAGATTGTACTGTTAGGTTTGCAGTAAGAACTGGACCCAAATGCGGGAAAGTACACTTTGAAATTTAAATTGGAGAACAAAGGTGTGGATATAAAACAACTAGGCAGCTGCAGACAGAAAAAAGGCATCCAATCCAAAAGTAAGACTCTAAATGGGTTGACCACAGAGCAGCAGCAAAAGGCACAACTTAAACAGAACTTGAAAATTTCCAAAACACAAAAAGTGGGCTGCAAAAGGCAGCAGGAGCTACAGGAATGGAGAGTCCTGGAACAGGATACTTACAGGAATATGATGTTTTGTTGATTTAAAAAAAAAAATAGAATTAACAAATTAATCAAATGATACCAGATTGCCCAGAGTATCTTGGAAAAAAAAAAACATATAGTTTGTGTGTGCAGCCTATACAATGACCAAGACGCTTCAAAGTAAAGCAAGCAAAGTACCTGGCTCGCTTGTCTTACCTAGCCCTGATAGAAAATCTCAATGTGTCACTATAGTTAGGTAACTTCTAGGGTAAGAGCATGTAAATAGGAGAGACATGGATTTGTTTGGTCACTTCAAACTTCATCCCTGTTTGGACTCTATTGAAAGAACTAGGCTAAGCTAAATGCTAACAAAGTAGCATCGCAAATGCAAATGAGAGCAGTAGAAGGAGGTAAATAATTTAGTAGTAAGTATGATAGTAGGTATACAGTGAGTACAGCTTCTATGTGCTATAGAAATACAGATGGGTAAAGTATGAAGCTGTTTAAATACAGTATTGGACAGTTGGTTAAGTAAAGATATGTTGTATATGAGATATAAAGAAGTAGGCTATGTATAATATAAAGATAAGATATGAACAACATGATCAAAATATACAGGTACTGTATATACAGGTATATATATAGCTGTTGGGAAAACCTGTTCTTAAGCCTGCTGTTTTTAGTCTGAAGGCTCCTGTAGCACCTTCTTGAAGGTAGGAGCTGGACATCTGCCATATACATCTCTTGTAGACATCCTCAATGGCAGGAAGTGGTGTGTTTATAATTCTTTGGGCAGTTTTCACCACCGAGTGCAGTGCAGAGCAGCTTCTATGCCAGACTGTGACACAGTTAGTCAGGATCTCAATCGCACAGCGGAAGAAGCTGATGTCAGTACACAGATGACTCTCTTCAGTTTCCTTAAGAAGAATAGGCGCTGATGGGCCCTCTTAATCAGGCTGGTGGTGTTGGTTGTCCAGATTAGGTTTTCTGAGACGTGGGTCCCAAGAGACTTGAAGCAGGAGACTCGTTCTACTGCTATTCCATTGATATGGATGGGGTTGTGTGTCTCACCCTTCTCCTTCCTGAATTCCACAGTGATCTACAAAGTAGTGCTGGTGTTAAGGAGTATGTTGTTATTAGTGCACCAAGCAGCTTAGTGTTCAACCTCTGGCCTGCGGTCATCAGAGGGTAGGGTTGTGGCAGCCTTTTCCATGTTGTCCATGCCAAAATGAGCATAAAAGTTTTTTAGATCATTGAGGAAGGACACATGCATTACTGGATCAAGATATGATGTAATTTTTTCATCAATCCTTTCAGAGCAGTGTTATTCTGTTGCTTGGCATTTTTCCTTCTCTGTAACTACTGTACAGTAACAATACATTTTTCACAAGATTATTATCATGGTCAGCAAGACTGCTGGGCAACCTCTGAATAGCATTGCCTAAATACACAAAGGTGGCAAAGAGAGCACAAGCTATCTGTGGTTTGTATCACATTTCGAGTTGCTGCCATCAGACAGGAAGTCCAAGCTCCCCTCTTTCCAAACAAATCAAGCCTAGGTCATTCAGTCTAGTACAGAGCTGTTGAACAAGAATTTGAATGCAGCAATAGTATCAGATGTACTATATTGTGCAGATTTTTTTTTTTCGTAAGGACAAATACCTCTCTAAGTCCATCTGTTTGCCTGTTTATCTACTGTATCTCTATCTATCTATCTATCTATCTATCTACCTATCTCTCAATAACTGCTATATACTATATACACCCTGCAATTGTGATAACCACAGGAACCACAAAAGCAGAGGATAGCCTTCATGGATCACCCTGGAATTAGCCACTATCCTTTGAAAAGTTTTGTCTGGTGTGCCTTTAATATGTCAGTAAAATTGACTCAACGCACTTATATAACACATTTATATGGGGTCTGAGGTGCCTTACAGGATGTACTGTTACTAAATGTGTATTTGTGTCTGTGTAGGGGCTGTGTGAATGTGTGCAGTGATTAATTAACAATCCCATCTGTTTCCTTACTATGCCATAGGATATTCAATACTGCACAATTTTGCTGTCTTTATTTACAAAATATTAAGTGTAAATAAAGACAGCATTATTTTCAATCATGTTAGACAGCTGATATTTTTCTGGTTACTCTTCACACTACAGCCATATTTCACAACTGATTATGATTAAGATTCTATCCATAAAGTCAAAATAAGAAACAACAATATTTAAAGCAAAAGAAAAACTCAAGTAAATAAGTGGATGTAATTTTAGTTTATTTCTTCATTACAGTAATATTACTCACCACTAGAGGTCTACCTTTCACTGCACGCTTAAAATGAACCTCATACCGTAAGCTACTCCTATCAGCCTATTATCACGCTTTATTATCTATCGGGTTGCAACGAAAGTTGCAGTAGTAGGCCTAACATTAGCGGAGTTTGGAGTTACACTTCTTTAATCTACCTTTGCGCTCCACTAATTTCAATCGCACGTTTTCTCGGCTGCAAATTTAGAATGACTTCCCCGGACATGTCTTTCCAAATTACTCTTTTTGTTGTATGACAACTTCTCATTACAAAGCAAACCTGCATCCTTCCGCATTGGCAATGAAAGCAAATTATTTAGTCCATTCCTCCTTGAGTCCTCCATCCTTTTTCTTTTGGATCCATGGCCCTTGACACATACGCTGGTTTGTTTGCACCTGCGTGACATGGCACCTCATTGAAACGTGTCGCAGGCTGTGACGCAAATCTTCGTTGACAGAAATGTTGAAATGTAGCCAAATATTAATAATGAATATTTTTAAAGCATTGGAAAAAGTTAATAAAGTTTCCCTTCTGCAAAACCATAGTTAAACAAAAAATGTATCCCCCCATTCATTTTCATACATTTTTGAAGGCGTCTAGAGTAGCCTGGTGGGAAAGAAGAAATTAGTCTTTTTTTAGACTTTTACTTACTTAAAGAGATGGGTAAAGTAGGCTACTGTAAATGTAAATAAACATAAACAACATTTCCTTGCCCTCATTAGAATTGACTGCCGTTCCGCTATCTGGTCTACCTTATACCAAATATTGTTGTTCTCATGTAGCCTACCAACTTGACTACTAGCCAACTTGAATTTCCCCTTGGGATAAATAAAGTATCTATCTATCTATCTATCTATCTATCTATCTATCTATCTATCTATCTATCTATCTATCTATCTATCTATCAACAGCACTACAATATTCACAACATGGCTACAGGTTGATTTGCTTTGGGTAATCCTTTTAAAAATTAATTAAATAAATTTGCCACTTTGCTATTGCATTTTACAGTTAATTGCTACAGTTACAGTTACTTGTGAGTTCATCAGTTCAACAGTAGCCTAAATATGATGTAAATCCTTTCTAATATGCAAATGCAACACTCTGCAATGCTCTTCACTGACAATTACACCCCAATGCACACACACAAACACACACACAGATGCACAAACACACACAAACTCTCTCAAAATCTCTGTTGGACCAGAGCCATTCCTCTATGGCTGTGCTGAACTAATCCCTGACAGTCTGCCTCGGCAGTCTTTTCATTCACTGTAGATAATATGGTTTTAATTTAGTGTCTGAGCAGTGGTAGACGTCAGAGTCCAATCCCACTTCCTAACTGGATTGCGTGCTCTGGGGATCAACAGTTTTGCGTTTTTTTTTTTCTGTGTTTCTCTGATCTCATTTGAAACAAAGCTCTAGAGATGCAAGACTATCGTGTAATCTTCTATGGTCATCATAAGTATTAATTTCTGATGAGGCAAAATCTAGTCAAACCCTGCTTAAATCAGTAGAAATTAAATCTTGTGTGCTTGTTAGATTGCCATGTTTGTCACTTCATGAATTTGTAGGAGCATCTTTTATAGCTTCATGGTGTAAATGAAAAAGATAGGACTGTGAGACACTCCCATTTAAAATGGGTACACGTGTCTATCTATCTAGTCTATTTTGTAGTTACACTTGTATCAAGATGATAGTATATTTTGTATCAAGATGATAGTATATTTAAAAGCAGAGCAGGAAGAACCATACAAACTGTAATAAATTGTACACATATCTCAAGACTGCCATTCACGTCATATGAAATTGAAAAATGCAAAGGTTGATCAAATTTTTAATCCCCATTGTTGAACGAACCATCATCAGTGGATTAAAACAATGGTTCCTGCTGGAAGGGGATACAATTTCATTAATGGAGTCTGAACATGTTGGGCTAACTCGTCACTCCCAGCTGATTTAATGCATGAGAAGATACAGTAGTGTGGAAGTGTCCAAAGGTTGGTTTGAGCTGAACATCTTTGTTACCACTTTACAGTAAATAGAATACACATTATTTATGTTACTTTTTATTTAAATGCCACATTAGGTCAACAATTTGTGAGAAACAGCTGTAAAAATCTGGTGTACCTGTACAGTAAATCAAGTAATATACAGATACTGTCTGATTAACCACAGAACAGTCAGTCTGCATGTCCAAGCGGTCAGCTTTAAGTAAGAAATTTAGTTTTTTAGTTTCATATTTAGGGAAGGAAGGAAATTGTGTGTGCAGCAGTTATTCAGAAAATGTGAATATAAGAAAACACAGACATAGACATGGACCACAAAAAATATGTTTAATAAATATTTTTCTTATTGTAAGAAGAAAGCCACTGTTAGACCATATTATACTTTCACAGTAATGATTGTGTGAACCTCACAATGTCTTTTGTTCATATGATGGTGGCCACAATATTATTAAGATCTTCAACACAAACATTTCTTCCCTCTACTATATGAACTACAGCTTCACAAGTGATTCCGTCTTAAGTGGAAAGTGACCCCTATCACTTCTCTGTTATACTGTATGTTCAGAAATGAATGAATGAAATAGAACTGGGATTTCTCTACAGACCAATGACGCAAACATCTCTAACCCAGATTACTCTGCATTTGGAATCTGTGAAATACAATTTCTTTTCAAAATGCAAACTCATGTTTAATTTGTTTCATTTGACAGTTCTCACCACTTTCCTTTTTGTCCATTATTCAGAATATGATGACTTCTGTGTTAATGTTATTATTGATTGATGCTATCTTTTTCCAGTAGGTGCCCTGAGTGTCCTCTATTGTCTCTGCTGTGTAAATTGTTTGATAACCTCCCCTAAATACCATCATGCTGTAAAATCATTTGTCTACATTCTGTGAACGACTGGCCTGATTTAGAGTCAAACCAGTTTACAGTTTCTCTGAAAACTTTCAAATCTAGTACACCTCATATGGTTTTACCTTATTGAAATTATAAGCAGTTCCCTGTGACTGTGTGTATACCATGAGTTGTAACATATTAGGTGTAAGACATAAAAAGATCTTAAAGTATTCACGATCCTTTATCAGATTAAATGTAGACTTGTAACACTGTCAGGTGTCACCTCTACACTTTACCCCAACTGACTCTGAGATGGCATATTGCTGCTTAATCTTCTTAAAACCTCCATGTGAAATGTTCTTTGGTTTACCATGCTAATCCCAATTGAACTGTAAATACCTGAATTTCTCCAATGTAAGACATTGAAGTGGTGTTGTAAGTAAAAAAAAAAAAAAAAAGAAGCATTTAAAATTTAAATCAAAAAGTGGTACAAATTACAGTTGTGTGTCAGAGATTTAAATAAATTTGATATAATCCCTACATTTGGGGTCTTTGCCATGGAGAAAATCTCATGATGTTTTTCTTTTAAAACACAAATCTCTATGTAGTTTTGACGTAAAGTGGGATGTTTTCTTTTTATATTTTAAAATATTTTACGTTCATATTTTTCACTCAACTCTAAAATTAAACTTTCAGAGAGTATTTTGTACATACTGTGTATGATTATGGTTAGATTTGTGAGACCTAAAGATTTTGTTCAACATAAACAGAACCCACATCAAGGTGTGACACTATGGTAACAATTAAGGTGTGACACTATGCACATTTACTATGTTGCTTGAATAATAAATATACCACCCATTTTCAGTGGCGACTCGTGGCTGTTTTGGCTGGGGAAGCCCATTGCCATAAGTTTCACAATAGCGGGTGTAGCCTGTAGCCACATAGGCTGATTATGGGTTCTAGTTTAAAATCAGCCTAGATTTGTGTTTTGTAAAATCCTGAAGACGTTTACTTTAGCCTTTATTAAATAAAGTGTGCTGAAAACAATACAGGCTAATATAATAAAACAATATACACAAACCAATATCGCAGTGCATGGAGCGAAACATTCAGGCTATAGGCTAGCTTTTAGAGCCGAGCAGCTAGCTATCAACTAGTTTTTGTAGTGCTGAGTGGAGTATGATCAAACTTCCGTGGGTTTTTCTTTGCATAATTTACACTTTTCTTTTACAAGAAGCCGCTACTGGCAACTTCAAGTCATTCTGCAAGAAATTGTCTACGTCCTCCATTGCTACCCCTCGACAAACAACTAAATGAATGAATTGGACGTCACTGCTGCCTTCACAATCTGATTGGTGTATGAATGACTGGTCCGCCCTGAAGTTGGCTTTTGCCTAATTCCCCTACCCGCCCACAGGAAACTATTTTGCCTCTGGGAGAGGCAGAGCAGACAATTGTAATTGGATGATTCTACATAGATTTTATCAAGATAAATAGATAAAATAGGCAGAGAAACCCAAAAGGCTTGGACTGACACTGGCCTCCGTTGGCTACGTCACTCAGAACGGGGTTGTGCAGTTCTTTACCGCTTTCGTTCGCAGACTGAATTGCGGTTGATTTTACATTTAAAAAACGTTACTTGTGTTATAGTTATGGTTGAAAATACAATGCACATTATCAACAAAGGTATAGAATAACATGTTTAAATTGATTTCGTGTTTTATAATCATTATGATTCTTCTCGTGCACTCTCGTGCACAGAGGAAGTCTGGATTCCCCTGGCTTCTATTACGAGTTGCCCCCGCCCATTTTAAATGTCAGCTGAACTGGACAGCACAAGTAGTCAAACAAACTGAGCAACAAACTGAACTGAACAATGTTCTATTCAGAATTTGAAAAGAGCATTTAGAGTATTTGAAAATAGTTATTTCCCATAGAGAAAATCATGTGAGGTCATGGGGTGAGTGATGTTTAGTGAATAACCCGAGAGTTTATTACAGGCAATAAAACCTTTACTTTTTTAGAGAGAGAGAGAGAGAGAGATGTTGCGGGACAACATGCTGCCTTTATTACAGTAATTCATGTTGCAATGGAAATAACAATGTATGAAAAATGAAATACCCTTGTAGTGAGAAACCCACAATGGCAACACCCAGTAATCATAAACAGCTGAATAACTAGGGGAAAAAATAAATTCATTAAAATTTGGTGATGAATATGCATACATATGTGGGATACATTTAACCATCCACTGAGAAGCAAATTCGAAACTGAAACAGGTTGGATGGAAACCAGGATTGTCTTAAAGTATTTTATTTAAGTAGTTTAGTTTTCATGGGCACTTCATTTAATGTGTGTGTGTGTGGGCTCTGTGCAAAGTGCCAAATTAAACATGACAGAAGCTTTATTTCACTGTGATACATGTTTTGGAACATCAGCGAGCACCACTAACCACTCAGTGAGTAGCATAGCCTGGCTAGAGCGACTACAAAGCCCATAAGAGCTTAGTCTGGCCATTCTACGATACTAACCGAATTCTGGGAGGCGGGCTTAACTAGCGGCAGTCAGAATCTACAACCAATCAGACCACTCAGTCTCATTCAAGCTTGTTACTCATTGGTGCCCTCGAGTTTGGGATAATAATTCCTTTAAATCGGCAGCCTGGCCAGACTGACTTGCTCGCGAAATTGAATGTAGCATCACAGGAAGTATGGGCGGGCCCAGGCTATGAGTAGCACTTTTTTAAAACTAGTGTTTTAAGGATAAAAAGCACAAATGCCCATTGCTAGCTTTTTTTGGTCCAGGCAGAGGCAATTCTACCTGTCCCAAATAGCTGAGACAGGTGCAATCGTCAAAATGTTGTATCAACCACTTTATTGCATGTTAGACAACCTGTGAAAAGGGCTCAAATTGTTAAAAACCTTTAAATGTGTAGTAACACTTTATAATAACTACTGCTCATAAAACATTTATTAAACATTATTTAACACATTTGTTAATCATTAGCAAAGTGTTACCTCTTAAATATGTCTCATCAGTTAATTATTTATTGATTTATGGTCATGCTTTGTTTATGGTGAAGAAGCCCATCTAATACCTATTTTTTAGGTATGAGTTAACACTTTTTTGATCATTCTTATGCTTACCTTATATGTTTTCTCTGCTGCAATTGCATTGTCTGGAATACTGTTGTACAAAATGCTAGATGCATACAATGAGGTAATGAAAAACTCTTCACCATAGAAAAAGCATTAAAATACACATCTATAAATGATTAAAAAATAACTGAGAGTTAGCTGCTTACTGGTGATTAACACACGTCATAAGTACAAGTTAAATAACCATTAAGCATTAAGATATATATATACATATTTAAAAATGATTAACTGGCAAGAATTAACCACTTACTTACCACTAGTTTTTACCACTTACTAATGATATAAAAAAATGTTAAATAATGCTTAATAGGGAGTGGTTATTATAAAGTGTTACCTTTGCTGTGACACCCTCCAGGATTCTGCAATTTATTGATCGTATTATCATTTATAAAATACAGGCCTATCAATTGTATTTTCCTATTACTTTGATCCCACTGTATGCAGTACATGGTCTACATTATGTCTTACTATTATCTTTACAGAACATAAAACAATGAACAGATTAGATAAAGAAAGATGAGAAAAAATTAGATAGACTGATTGTCATTGTTTTTTTTTTGTCAACAGAGGCCCCTAGACATACGTATACTGAAAACTCAATCTTTAAAACTAAATCTGCCTGTGAGAAACAGATCCAACCAGCGTATGTTGGATTCATAATCTCCTTCCCACTGGTAATCTTCAGGTCCTGGGGAATGTGTTTTTGTGAAAAGCACCCTTGTTTATAGGATTAGGGAATGTTGGTTTGCTAATACTGCTTCTGGACCGACCTCTTCATTTTTGACCATATGCACCCCCTTTCCCCTAAAAAAGAATATTAAAAAAGCTCTTTTAAATAAAGATTTAGAAAATGTTGTATCCAAATTTGAATCAATTTAATGATTAGAAAGTTTGTTTAACAACATGTAACACTAACTGCTTAAGAAAGTTGAACGTAAAATAACTTGGTGGGGTCTCTTGTTTATGTATCTATTACACTTCGTTCATTTTGATTAAAGAAAAAAATTGGACCTTCCCTATTTGACTAGAATTCTGCTCACAAGATTGAAATACTTTATGTTGTTTTGTGAGAAGGTGACTTGAGAAAATGGTTGATAAAAGAACCTGTAAGTATTGCTGGGGAAGGTGGTAAGAAGGCCTTTAGTATCGATTTAACATCTCAAACCAATCATAACTTTTGTAAACCCCCCCAAACACACTTAAAACAGACAAGTAGCCTATGTCTAATACCACATCACACAACAAAGACATGATGCAAATGTTCAATCAAGACAAATCACTGAAACACCAAGACACAGATGTTGATCATACCTGGCAAAAAATACAGGACATAAATGTGGGTGTGATAATGGAATTCATTATTTATTTGGACTTATTCTCAATTTGAGGTACTTCCATCTTTTGCCCAGTGAGCAACTGCCAGATTCCTCCTCTGTAGTTTTCATTTCCAAGAGCATACAAGAAGACATTGAACATTGGAGAGGTTTTAGCCAGGATGGGAGCAATCTGAAACACACACACACACACACACACACACACAGAATTAGTGTACACAGAATTAACACATCAACCATACATTATGTTCATATTTCTATAGTAGCCTTAAAGTAGGTAGCCAGAAAAGTAAGATGCTCTCACCATTCTCAGTTTAGGAGATACCAGATTAGCATTCTCAACAGCAGCATAGAAGGCCAGAACTCCATATGGACCCCAGCAGAAAAGCAGGGTCTTCAGGGGAGTACTAGCATTGAACTGCATAAACACACACCACACACACACACACACACAAAGATGGTTATAGTCATGAGGTCTGCATACATGTGACAGCCCAGTCACGTGCAGAGGATCATAAACAATATATAGAGAAAGTATTAACAGCTTAGAGTAATATTAAAGTAGCTCAGAATAAACAAGAGCCACAAACATGTGAATGCACATATATGCACTCAAGCATCAAATGCCGCTGAAAAATATCCCATTGTGATTGCACTTAATTCTCTGTCAAGAATGCATTAAAACCACATAGAACAGATGTGTTTGCCAGTAATGCATCTGAATACTGAGGTTCTGGCTATTTCCTACTTAGAAACATGAAGCCAGATTTACAAATCAGGCTTTCCTGGTGATGAGAAAAGGAGTTTTTTTTTTTTTTTTGGGGGGGGGGGGGGGGGGGGGGGGGGTGTTGTTTTGAAATATAGGAGTAATACAAGACTGAACTACAAGCCAGAGTCTGATTCCATTTATGGGTTATATAATTGTTGCGCCCCCAAAGCAAGTTGCTTGTATCAAAAGCATACACGCTTCTGTGCTCTCAGCTCTGTTCAGCCAGCGTGAATAATAACTTATGCAATATACACTGGCATGTTTGAAAGCCATTGATTCCATGTAGCAAGTGTAATGTGACATAAACCATATGCCAGACTCACTCTGGCTTGACCAGTCTTCTTAAACTTCTTGTCAATGGACTGGTAGGATGACATGACAACAAATGTCTGTATACCCATGTTGAAGATAGCCATAGGGATCAAATAAGAGACGTAGTTCCTGGTAAACATAAAACAAGTAGACATTTAGTGTTCAATGTAATGCTGGACAGAAATGTTAGAGAATGGTGCATACATAAAAATAGAGGCATAAAAAGCTGTTGAGCGGCCAAAGGAAAAGGCAGTGTTTCATGGATCATACATTGATCACATTCACTAGACATACCAATTCACCATTTAGACTAGAAGAGTATAGGTTTAGGCTTTAAAAGCACTGAATACCTGTCTCCTTTGCTGTAATCCAAAGTGCAGCAGGTTCTGAGTGGTTCATAGTCATACTCTCCCCAACCAATCAGTGGCATGGCGGCCCAGAAGGCACTGAAGAGCCAGATGAAGATTGCCAGACTGATGGCACTGCTCCACTGCAATTTAGTTCCTTAAAATAGAGACAGACCTCACTTTTTACTGCCAAGCTATCCTTCACTATAACTCAGTTACACAACTGTACTAGGTACAAAGAAATGTAACTCTGTGGGCTCCATCACATCAGGGGATCCTAAAAATTGAAAATTGCCATGATGATGGGGTGTTGGTGGTGTTGTACCGGTTAAGAAACTTGACTAGCATGCCTAGGAGCAGTGGGTTCAAATTCTGGCTAACACCATTGTGCTTCTACCGTTGGTATTTTGCTCTTGTTCTAACCATGTTAAGGCTTTCATGCAACATAAAAAGATACTTTCTTTAAACATAAAAAGATACTATCTTTAAAAAGAATTACATCTTCTTTTGTCTGAGCATATGGACATCTGACTATTAAGGATGAGGCTGAGTTGAATAAGTGACTGTTAATGCAGGGGAACGCTATTCATACTCAGCTGACAAGTAAAAGGGCCTCAGGAAATGCCTTCATGTGGCATACATTTGCAAATATGGAGCAGGTGGCCTCTTAGTGTATAAAACAGGGTCCAAACAGCTGCTGCTACTGTCAAAGAGTAGCCCTTAAGCTCTGTTACCCCCACCCCTCCCCCTCCCTCTTTCTCTCTCAATCAAACTTTTCATGTCATATGACTGGTCATGACTCTTACTGGTGCAGTATTGGTGGTATCGGTCCCAGGCAATGGCAGCAATGAAGTGGATACTGGCAAGTGCAGTTGCAAATCCCTGAAAGCCATGAGTCTGGCATCCATCGGATCCATAGGGCCAATATCTATGATTTTCACGAAAATCGCACGTTGTGTCATTTACAGATTTAATTATCATCTTGTTTCTGTCACTCCAAACAGAGAAAATTATCCCTAGCCTATACCTTTCAAATAAGCAGCGTACAAAATTGAATAGGCTACTCACAGGCCGGTTGTTCATATCACAACATAGCCATGCATAGCCATAGCCACACATGTGGGCTGAAAACAAAAATTAACTGTAGATGTCTAAAAACATTAGTTATTTTAATTTGGGCTACATTGTTGTGCAGACATATAGCCTACCTTCCTGTCTTGTAAACATTAGGCTATTGTTCTGTCTCTTAAACATTATTGTAATTCTGATTGATAGGCTCTATGTGATAAGATAGGCTAACTGATTGATAATGACAGGATATAATGAGAAGCCTAATGCATACAATCGTTTAAAATTAGGCTTTTATATTTACACAACTGTAAAGTGATACATGTAGCCTATACATTTCTAGAGATTGCAGGGCAGGCTAAGATATATATAATATTAGTTAATTATTTCATATCAAAAACTCAAAAGCTCAAAAGATGAAGGGTGACAAGAAAACCGACTAAACAAGTCAACCTTTCAACCTTACCTAAGAAAACTGGAAAATGCAGCAATGGTGGCATTCATACAAATCCCCATATCAGCTGTGGCAAGACTAAATACGAGGAAATTACTTGGTGTTCGCAATTCCTTTATTTTAAGGAACGCAACAACCGTCACAGCATTCAGGAAGAATCCAAGAAGCCCTTAAAGGAAATGTAGACAACAGTTAAAATGCAAACTATAGGCTACCTTTTCCATAACACTACATTTGGGCTACGTGGCAGTGTTTGTCACTCTTTGGTAACTGCAGTTATAAAATATTGCATTCTATGCCCTGTCTAATTCGAAAACAAAAATGCTATAGCCTATCACTCCTAGTGCAGCTGTCAGTTCGGTAAGCATCAGCTGACACATAGCCTACCGCTACTTACCCTACTGTAACCCACTGCAAAGCGGCGGCTGTAGTCATCTAAAACCTTACGTTTATCAAGTACTTACCCTCTACAAGAAGACACGACCCAAGAGAGAACACATCGAAATCGGAGAATCCCTCCGGTAATGGGTAGGACGTCACCATTTTGAATGCGATTTAGTCTCAAAATGTGACAAAAAAAAATCACAGCCCACTTTTCACTGTTCGCTCACTCTCGATGTGCCTGTGAATGATCAAACGCAGCCTTCTTTTAAAGGACCATTTCACGTGAAAAGCATGTAGGCACATAATTATGTAAAGACCCCCACCCCTTTTGCTTCATCCGCAAAGGAATGTCTTAATGAACATAACAACACTAACCATTGGTCTCTAATACTTACACAATGCAGCTGCAGTGTGCCCATTCACTTACACAACAATCCTTTGTGTCTGTCTGATGACGACCGTGATGGGGCGGTGTGAACAGGCTGCTCTAACAGGTGTGTGTAGATAAATATCTCCACATCTTGACGGCTAATATCTCAACGTTGACTTTTTTTAAGTAATGAAGAGAAAAAAGAGAAAAATAAACTTTGAGTCATCATATCAGTAGGCTAATGGAGACCAGGCTAAATTTTTCAGTTACAAAAGCACTGAACACTAAGCCTAGCATCACTTCTGTATGACATGCATTGTCCCGTTTGGATAAAAAAATAAAATAAAATAAAGAATAGAGAAAATCAATAGACATAAAAAACAGCTCAACTTCTCTCATTATTGTGCCACCAAAGCTGGTAGATATGCTGGTCCACCAGCTTTTTGGACAAAACTAACACAACTTAGGCGTGTCCACCAAAATACAATAGGCCTACTCCAATAAATACTCATGTAGTCACTACATGAGTCAGGAGCTATTTTGTTGGAACAATCAGTTAAAGACTTAACAGAATAATTATTGTGATATGTTAAATATCACAGGTGTATGTAGCTCATAGTCTATTATGGGTTAATGTTTTTTTTTAGCAATTTTGCTTGTGATTATAAATCATACATGACTGATATTAGCCATGCCACTATTATCCCCACCCAGCTCTTCAGCACCCAATAAATGGTATCACCCACCCTGAAAAGAGAACATAAAATCACACAGTCCTAATTGGCAGCTTTTCAAACCATAGAGTTAGAAGCAAAATAAGGCTCATATTGTCTAAGGGGAGTCTGCCTCAGCCACCAGATTTTCAGATTGTGAGTAGTGGGAAACAACACTGGGATGAGTCGGAACATGCCGGGTCACACGGCCCTTTCAAAAGACACTTTATAATATCTAAAAATATAACACTTGAAATGGTCAGTATTATGCTCCTTAATTGATTTTGAAATCATTTTGTCAACACGAGAGGCTCAAGCTCTTGCTGTGATGTATTTAAGTGAGGTGTCTATGAAATATACATTTACATTTACATTTATGCATTTAGCAGACGCTTTTATCCAAAGCGACTTACAAAACGAGGATAACAATCAAGCTGCATAGCAGAAACCTTAAGGAGCATAGTGCTAGGGGATAGTGCTTCAGTTAATTTTAGTGCTAGGATAAATATAACAACGGAAGATAAGATAAGAAAAAGATAAGAAAAAACTGTCCAATTAAATTATCTCCCTGTTACTAATAACACATTTTTTAATATATCAGTGATTAGTCACATGGTCATTGAGGTCTGAATGGTAAAAATAATTATGACTATATAATAACCTGTGAAAGGCAGCTTTATTGTAACTTTACAGAGGAGATTAAGTTCTTCACTCATTATATGGAATGTATAGGGTCATTTAAAATGGCATGGAGGTTGATTGTTCAAGTCATTTAGGCTTCAATGTACAGATTTTCGCATGCAGCTGACTAACAGTGAACAGTCTGTTTTAGAGTATGTTCATGGTCATAAAATCCCCCTTCAACCTAAAGACCCTTTATCTCACTCACACGCATAGACTAATGTGGATCAAAGAGTATAGCTCACAGAATTGTAAGCAGACATAAAAAAAACTTCTTGTGTGTGGAAACAGAACAACTGGGTAGCCTATGAAATAGGACAGAATTGTCCTAATTAGTTTTTATTATTAGAACTGGAATGTTACTAGAATGTTGTCACAAGTATTGGCTTGACCCCGTTCCAGTGTGTCTTGGGGTTCCAACCCCCTTGTTCCCATGGTCAGGAGAATGCTCAGACGTCCCAGCCGTCAATGACTCGTTCAAGCAAAGTGCTGAAGTTTGGCAAACTGCTCACATTCATCTTCACCGGGCCATCAGACGGCAGACGATCAATGCTGACCGAGAAAGCCTGCACCCCACTTTAAGCCTGGTCGAACGGTCTGGCTTTCCACACGAGACATCCGCCTCTGATTACTATCCAAAAAGCTAAGTCCATGTTTTATTGGTCCCTTCAAAGTGCTTAGACAAATCAATCCAGTGTCCTACACGTTACAATTGCCTTCTAATTACAGAATACACCCCACCTTCCATGTCTCCTTACTAAAATCTGTGGTGCAAGCTCCTGATGTCTGGGACACCTCAGAAACTTCCTCAACTCCACCCCTAGTCCCCCCCAGTCTTGGACGAGGGCTTGGCATACTCTGTGAGCTCTGACCCTGCACATCTTGCCTCCTGGGTGCCCAACCAACCTCACCAAACATGCCACCCTGCTGAGGGCCTTCTTCCACCGTTTGTTCCAGCGGCACTCCTGAATGGTCCTCAACCCACTCCATGGTCTATGCCACTGATTCTCCGTTCCTGGCTTCCTGGACGGGCTACCTTCAGCTCCACAGATGACCCTGACATGATTGATACAGCCTCCAGCTGGCTCTCTGGCTTGACTGCTCCTAATGATATGGGACTATATCCTGGGTTTATAATGGGACTCTTATATTGCTATATTTACACCACAATTTTCTTATAATGTGTACCTAATGGAATAATAGTGGACTAATCACCATCTGAGAGACTGAAAACCTGTCCTTGGCAGTTGGGCTAACCCCTTGAGCCGTCGGAACGGCCCAAGGTTTCTTCCTTAATCATAACAAGTCAGAATCTGGCTTCAGGAGCCGCCCATAGACAGGGGGGTTCTGTCACAAGTCTACGCTCTCCCTCTCCTGAATATTGATGTTTGTGTTTCGTTCATGACCACTAGGTGTCTTTTGTTGTGACATGTGCTTTTGTTTTCTCATGTGATCGTATCTCCGCCCCTTTCACTCATGGTTCCCTTCAGATTTCCGTGGAGAGGACCACTATGAGTTTATAGTAATTTTTTAGGCGGTGGTGGCGCAGGTGGTAGTGGAGCCGTTCGGTGACCGCAAGGTTGCAGGTTCGAACCCCACTACCTGACACCATCGAAGTATCCTTGAGCAAGACACTGAACCCCTAATTGCTCCTGGTGGCAGGCTGGAGCCTTGCATGGTAATCCCCTCCACTAGTGTATGACTGTGTATGAATGGGTAGGCATCTGGCTCTCCTGACCGTGCGCATCACTGTAGGATAGCTAGATACGTAATTTCGATTCCTCTGTATGTCCAGTATATGTAGAGAAATTGACAATAAAGTGATGATGCATACATGGTAATGCTAAGCTTGAAATGCTTAGCTGAAAATGTGATTTAAATACAGTAAGTGTCTGCATGATATGAACCTAGTACAGTATGTAGCCTGAGTGGAGCTAAAATTTTGTATCTTTAATGTATAATATTGTTGCGACCATGCTGCACTTTTAAACAATTCTCTGTTAAATGTTCTGTTTACTGCTTTGTTTGCTGCTTATCATGTTATATCAACACATTAGCATATCGCTTTGTTGCTCAGAGACCCTTTGAATCAGACAAACCAAATTGTTATGCAATAAGCTTACAACAGTTAGATGTTTCAACTGACCCCTGGGACGGAGAGTTGCAACATTGTTTTTACAAGTATATTTCAGTGCTAATAAAATGTTCGTTATTAAAAATGTAAGTTATATGTAATAATATTAGTGTTACATGTATTTTACTGCTTTATAGTTGAGAACTTTAGATTTGACTTTGAAGTAATTTTTGATGTCAAATTCATAATATACTGCTGCCATCTGGTGACATTGAAAGAATAGAATGATTTGTAAGGCAATTTACTTTTATTTTGTCTATTGTTAAAGGGATAGTTCGGTTTTTAACACATTGAGCCCCTTTCACAGGTTGTCTAAAATGAAATAAAGTGGTTGACACCAAAATCTTGATGATTGCTCCTGTCTCGGCTATTTGGGAAATATAGAATTGCCTCTGCCTGCCTTTAAAATGGCTAGCAATGGGCATGTGTTGTTTCTATCCTTTAAACACGGGTTTTAAAAAAATGCTACTCATGGAGTGATTAGTGGGCTTGCTGATGTTCCAACTCAAGTATCGTAGCAAAATACAGTTTCTGTCATGTTTTATTTGTCATTTTGTAAGTCCCATAGGGATCTATTTGCTCCTTCATGTAAACAAAGTGCCAAATAAAACATGACGGAAGCTTCATTTCGCTACGATACATGTTTTGGAACATCATTGAGCACCACTAACCACTTGGTGAGTAGCACTTTTTTTAAAACCAGTGTTTTAAGGATGGAAACAACACATGCCCATTGCTAGCCATTTTGAAGGCAGGCAGAGGTGATTCTACATTTCCCAAATAGCCGAGACAGAAGCAATCGTCAAAATTTCGATGTCAACCACTTTATTGCATTTTAGACAACCTGTGAAAGGGGCTTAATGTGTTAAAAACCGAACTATCCCTTTAATACATCAATCTTTTCAACTGCCTTCTTGACATCAAACAGCTGTTTTGATAAGTTTTTTCACAGCACTGTAACAGCTCTTACAGTATTAAAGGTGCTCTATGAGATGCTGCAGGATTTTAGCGTAATTTCATTTGTTATCTTGCTGCCGATTGTTTGGCCATTGTTTGTTATGTTCAGGTTCCCCATGTCTCTAGTGTTTGTTTGAGTATACTGTTCTGGTTTGAGTATTACAGCCCTGTGTTATCTTTCAAGACCAGGTTTTTTCACAATGTATTCAGGAGGCAGTGAGCTAGCTGACCACTGGGGATGCCTACGATTTGAGACAAAAATAAAATCATGCTAAAATCCTGCTGCATCTCATAGAGCACCTTTAAAATTGTAAATGACAAACGTCTTGATACTGATTCAAGCAAAACCTCTGTCCTGGTATTATTGGACCTTAGTGCTGCTTTTTAAGCTGTTGATCGCAACATACTTCTTCATCGTCTTGAACACTGGGTTGGGTTCTCTGGTATAGTTATCAAGCAGTTAAAATCATACTTACAAAACATAAGCTTGGAACTATTCAACTCCAATGTCCTTGACATGTGGTGTCCCTAGGGGTCAATTCTTAGACCTTTACTTTTTAACATCTATATGCTCCCACTAGGGGTGGGCGATATAGTCTAAAATTTATATTGCGATATATTTTGAACCATAGACGGTAGATGATATATATCACGGTATACTTTGGTATGTAACTTACAGCATAACAGTTTCTTAATGGTTACCATAGCATAAAGTCAATATGTACAACAGTTGTTTAGTCATTGTTCGGAGGTTATATTGGACTCTCAAATTCACACAGAAGTAAACTGGTAAGCTGCATTTGTGTCAGGCAGTAGCTGTTCAATTTATAGGCTCTTACAGTTTCGTTGTAAGAATGAAAAGGTACTATCAATAAGGTGAAGCTACAGGTCAACATTTTTTTACATGGTTGTGGAAACGCAATGAGCCTATCACGGTATGGCAATATGACCCAAAATCTCTATCATTGGCAAAATTCATATTGCATACGGTATATATTGTCTATATTGCCCACCCCTAGCTCCCACTTATCAGGACTACTCATTTTCTTATCATAGTTATGCTGATTTACTTTACAGATTTACTTTTCTTTGTCACCTAATGACTTTGCCCCCCTTGAATGTCTATCCTTTTATGAACCAAATTAATAATTTGATGTCATACAATTCCCTCCAGCTTAACACACACAAAACTAGTGTATTACTAACTAAGTAATATTATTTACCCGGCATGTTTCAGCAATAGGCCTACATGCCACATTGGACTCTCAGGACACAAGAAAAAAAACTGCATTCCAAACACAGTAGTAGTTAGGCTATAACAATTCTCAAGCTGTCAGGGTTGTGTCAGGAAGACCCAGATGCAGAGCCAGATAATCTCTTTATAAAGCTCTTTTTTAACACAGGCGGACACAGAAGACAGATATACAAACTGCACAGATAAACAAGATGAGCTGAACCAAGAACACAACAACACAGAATAAGCACAGGCAACATAGATGGCACAAGAAACACAGACAACACATCTAATACAAAAGCACAACTTAACAGATCAGACAGATGGCTCTGCAAACAGACTACACAGATTACAAGCTAAGAGTGACAACAAGCTAAACAAAGACAATTTAAACACAGACTGAACAGATTTCAAATTAAAGCAATCACCCTCAACATCTCTCTGAGCACCACTGTTGTTACAGGTTTCAAGACTGCCACCATTATTCTTGTACTGAAAAAGCAACAGTGACCTCTCTCAACGTTGCACTCACATCCACCATCATGAAGTGGTTTGAGAGGCTAGTCTTGCAACACATCAAGTCTCATGTGCCTGCCAAACCAGACCTGATGCAGTTTGCCTACCATCCTAACCACTCCATCACCATCACCACTGCAATGCACCTGGCCCTCTCACACCTGAACACAAAGGACACCTATGTCAGAATGCTGTTCATTGACTTCAGCTCGACATTACACAATAATTTCACAACAGCTGGTAAAGAAACTGGGTCATCTGGGCCTGAACACCACCCTCTGCAACTGGACCCTGGACTTCCTGGTGGGGAGATCACAGGCAGTCAGGATAGGAAACAGGACCACCAGCACCACCCTGGGGAGCTCCCAAGGATGCATGCTCAGTCCTCTGCTGTTCACACTCCTGATTCATGACTGTGCAGCTACATACATTTCAAATCACATCATCAAATTTGCTGATGACACAACTGTGGTCCTTCAACGTGGACAGACAACCTTCCACAGGGGTACCATTGAGAGCATCCTCAGCAGTGCCCTCACAGTGTGGTTTGTAACTGCACTGCTGCAGAGACAAAGTGTCAGGAGACAGAAGGACTCAAAAGCAGATCTCTGTTCAAGAACTAGTTTTATTTTCTATAGAGCAAAAGGTAGCAATATCGCGCCCAACAGAAAAGGGAAAAAAGGCAAAAAATACAAAGTTCTTCAACGAAGAAATAACAAAAAACTCTTCAAAAAGGTAAACAAAAAGGCACTTCAACGAAGGAGTTACGGCGCTACTGTTTCCCAAAGCCATAGTCCAGACGAAGCAAGTTAAGATGTTTATAACTAACTTAGTCCGAAGCATCGGCACACGATGCAGGTATTTCCCAAAAACATAGGCTGGACGAACACTCGGAATTCCCTTCGTTAAAAGGCTTCGTTAACACGACACCCACGGAGCTGTCGTTTTGGCTAAGTTATAGACACATGACGCATTTCAGCTTTTTGGGGCTTAAAATGTCTGGGTTGTTCCCCCGTTGATGCATTACCGCCACCTACAGTTTAATTTAAATACTTTAAAAACTCTTAACATGCATTAGCCTGTAATTAGATTAGACATTTTTCTACCTGTTTCAAATGTAGTAGCCTGACACTTGATATAGGCCTAATGACTAGACCAGGCATGGGCAAACTAAGGCCCGGGGGCCATATACGGCCCATTTGGCTTTTTAATCCGGCCCGCCAAACCTTTTGAAATTATATTCAGTAACATTATCAAACCTTTATTTAGCAATTTCCCTGCAATTTCTGCAAACTGTTGTTAAATGCATAAAAAGCCTTGCATACCCATGCCTTACCACCTATTAAAGGCCAAAACTGTGAAATATAATGGCCTTTATATGTCATTTATATTACTTCACACAAACACTACATCTATCTGCTCCTGGCACGGCCCCTTTATTAAATTTTATAACCCACTGTGGCCCACGAGTCAAAAAGTTTGCCCACCCCTAGTAGACCATGACGATTTAAATCATAGGCTATGGATTGTAGGGGTATTTTGATAACTAAAGTCACGACAAACGACATTAAAGGTCTACTTCCAAAATAAACCGTTTAAGACATACAATACCATAGGTCAGCCCAAGTTGTACTTCTATGCTCAACACAAAATGCTCTCCTACTCCTGTAGTCTGTATTCGCCTGTGATAGAAAACTGCCGGGAAAAACGAGCGAATCGGCAAAGCTGTACAAATGTACGTCAAATTGAACATTAGCTATGCAGTTAACCCGCCCTCAAGAAAACGTTAGGCTGCCTGCAGGCAGACCCACTATAGGGAGCGTCACAGTGTTGTTAGCCAATCAGAGGCGATACATTTGCATAGCATTAATATTCATAAGAATCCTCTCGAGCTATCCCTGCTCTCGTTTTCACCTAACTGAAATAGCTTGAAACAAGACAACCACAGCATATTTTTTGTCGAAACCAACTCTCATGACATTATTTTAGACAAGAGACCACCACAAAATTAATGAAAAGACAATGGAATGAGACCTTTGAAGGTCAAAGTATTTAGGAAAACACTATAGGAAGAGAGAATCTGGACAACTGAACAGATTACTTTAGCCCTAAACCAAACTGAATCTCATCTCCTGTGTATCCTTTTTTCTGTAATCCCCAAAATGAGAATTTGAGACCATCTAGATGCATTAAAGATCTCATTCCATCGTATTTTCATTAATTTTGTCGTGGTCTTTTATCTAAGAGAGCAAGTATTTAATAATATAAGTTTGAACGTAAAGGTGCTTTATTCAATTCAATTCAATTCAATTTTATTTATATAGCGCATTTTTACAAAAGGCATGTCACAAAGCGCTTAACACAAGAGGCCCAATGAGCAACAGGGGCAAGGAAAAACTCCCTCGCAGCGTTTTTTGTTTTTACTTGTTATGGTAGAGGAAGAAACCTTGGGCAGTTCCGACGGCTCAAGGGCTAACCCAACTGCCTAGGGCAGGTTTTCAGTCTCTTAGATGGTGAGTAGTCCACTATTATTCCATTAGATACATATTACAAGAAAATTTTGGTAAATAAAGTACAGTAATATAGGAGACCCATTAGAATCCCAGGATATAGTCCCATGTCATTAGGCGCAGTCAAGCCAGGGGCCAGCTAGAGGCTGTAACAATCATGTCAGGGTCATCTGTGAAGCTGAAGGCAGACCGCCCAGGAAGCCAGAGATGCAGGATCAGGTAGTGGAGGGCAGGGGTGACCCTCAGCAGGGAGGCAGTGGCATGGACAGTGGAGTGGGTTGAGGACCATTCAGGAGTGCCGCCGGATCACGTTGGAAGAAGGTCCCAGGAGAACCCAGGAGGTGCAGGCGCAGGCAGTGGAAGGCAGTGATGACTCACGGCAGGGTGGTAAAGGCATGGAAAATCAGAGAGGAGATGAGTTA